>JAINUG010000271.1:272696-729173 GCA_029706075.1 Aldrovandia affinis | reverse complement strand
CAACTTTTGTTCCATTGTAAGTTGCTCTGGTTAAGAGCATATGTTAAATAAATGTAATGTAATGTAATGTTGATGTGTTACTTTTGGACTTTGGCTTTGTGCTCAGCGTGTTGGAACTCTCCAGGTTTCTCCCTTCCCATTTGTCATCGATCAGTTCAAGAGCACAATCTTCGCTGAGGTGTGCTGTATCATTGCTGTGCACAATGAGTTGTGATCCATTGTATACTCTGGTTGCCCATGCCCCTTATGGATCATGCTGATATACTGGCCAAAATTAACAATTGTTTGGCCTTGTTCCATTAGCCCACTTTTTCTTGGCATGTGCAGGGGCTAGATGGCTAAACAGTTGAGGAGAATTTGTCTCTCATGTCGTTATTCATGTTTAAAGCGCGGGGGAGATGTCACGAGTCAGGTGCGAGTCAAGCCCACGATCAAATACATCAACGTCCGAAAATGCACTGTACAGCGTTGTATATCTGTTTGTCGATTTGTTCTGCTGAATTAAAATTTGCAGTAATGTCAGTGAAGGGACTGGAATGAAGGTGCTTGCAAAGCGTCTGTGTAGTAAGGTGGCAGGGGTGGCCACCACCATGCCAGGCGGTGAGTGAATTGAAAACAAGCCCAAAATAGCAAATGTAGAGCTCCAGTTTATTATTTTTGATGTGGCATGACAGAGCAAAAGAAACAGCAAAAGAGGCAGAAGGAGACGACTCATCAAGAAAACCCAATAATCAATCAAGATTAACCACAGGAGAAGAAAACAACGCAAGGAAGATCAGAGTCCAAACACACAACTGATGATCAACACATTTCCACTTGTCCTAACCATTGTTTCAATTCGGCACACACTCATATACTATAAAAAGGGGACCCACAGATCACTGCAGGCAAAAGTATCTGGGGCCCCGTAATGCTGGTACAGCTCAAGAATAAAATATTCTGAACCTGTGCTGGCCTAGAGTGTTGCATCCTCCCTTCCACCTCTCCAAATATCACATGTCCCTTTAAAGAAGGACATGTAGCAACAACTGCTTTTGCAGAGATTAGTGTGTAGGTGTGTGTGTGTGTGTGTGTGTGTGTGTTTTTGTGTGTGTGTGTAATGTCTGTGAGTGTGTGTCAGTGGTGACTGGGGGTGCTGATCTGACCTTGACCTTTTCTGATGCTCCAGTGATAATGCTGACTGCCCCTGCTGCTCTGATGATGTTATGATGGTGATGATAATGATGCACTCACTGCCCCTGATGCTGTATGCCTGCCTCACTACTGCAAAATACAGGCATTATCACATATTAAAAGCTGACATAATATAATTTAAAACAATCGTACCATCTTCATTCATAACAAATGAGTACTTTGGAAACATTAGAGACAAATAACGAGATAAATTGAATTATTTGCTAGATAATGTTAACTAGTAGCTAACATTAGCTAGAACAAAACCGCAGCTTATTATTTGACATGTTGAATATACAAAGACTTTCTTCTTTGAAAGCTTTCAAGCTAAAATATAATGTTTGATCTGAACTGAAAACGTCAGCTAGCTAACTAGCTAACGTTAGCTAAACTAGCACAAGCAAGTTAGCAGACTGACAAATCAAGGCAATTATCTAACTTTAGCTAGCTACTGTGTGGCTAACTTTAAAACTCCAAGAGATCAATTTAGAATAGAAATGATTAACAGTTCAATTAAAATACAGAATACCAATAATAAAGGAATAAAGACCAAATAATTCAAACTATTGCCAACCTCACCTGTAACAGATGTCACTCTCGAAAACCTCCTGTGCCCAAGCTGCAAATATTGTAGCTATTGGATGGCGCCCCAGACAGATCCTGATTGACGGAGGCGTGTCAAAATATGATTGGACATACAGCTCGGAAGATGAGCTTCCATGCGGGTCAATATTGTCCAATTAAATTCCCCCAAACCCATCACATGTAATTCCATTAAATACAGTAAGTCCAAACCCAGAGACAACTGCGGCTGGGCGAGCTGGGCTGGGCCAGCGATAGAGGGTGCTGGTTTAAACAAAACATTTCAGTCTAAGTGACATACCATGGAACTGAAATACCACTCTATATCTGGGGTATTTAAAAAAAATAGATATTAAGTAAAAATGTTTATTAATGTTGTATTTAAAAAATATTTCCCATCCCCCCCAAAATTATATGGAAAGCCGAGCTTCTTCGAGTTGTCTTAAAGAAATCGCCACTGGTGTGTGTGTGTGAGTGGCCTATGTGATTGTGTGCATGCCTGTGTGTGCGCGCGTATGTGTGTGGGTATGTGGGTGTGTGGACATGCAACAATGGGAACTTCCCCCCCATCTATTTCTGTTTTCCCCATCCCACCCTAATTTGCCTTCCAACTGCTTACCTTTATTTTCTCTTCAAGATATTGAGCTCCGAAGGCCTCTTTCCTTCCTTTGAAATTTATAAATAGCTTAATTTCTAAATAAAACTTACTCTATTCATGCAATCTATGCCAAAATCTGAGACAAAGGGAGACAGGCATCTTCTTCAGTAGGAATTGCATAATAGTTTATAATAATTTGCTTTTGGTTCAATTGGTGAAAGTCATCTACCTCTTAACACCTCCTGCTGTACATTCCTTTACAAAAGTGTTTCTTCAACATTACACAGGGATGTATCTGATTGCCCCCTGAATTTATTTCAAAGTCAGTTAATATTTCACAATTAACCTGAGCTTTACTGCTGGCAACAGGCAACAGGCATCATACAGGCAACTACCAAACTGAAGGAAGCACTTGAGTAAATGAAGGATTCTGGAGGCTCTGTTATGGTGTGGGGTGTATTTTTCTGGCATGGTTTAGGTCCACCACCCCCCTAGCGGGCAAGGTAAATGGTAATAAATACAAAGCCATTCTAAGTGATCACCTGAAGCATTTCTATCCTGATGGGAGTGGTCTCTTCCAGTTGACAATGCCCGCATCCACAGGGCATGAGTGATCAATTAATCATTTTATGAGCATGAAAATTATGTAAACCATATGTCATGGCCATCTCAGTCACCAGGGGCCTCATTTATAAAACAGATTTGATCTTAGAACGTGCGTATGCTCAAATCCACGTAAAGAAAAAATGGTCTGATTTAAAACTGAGGTCAAAATCTCTAATAACTAATTCCCTTCTTATTGCGTGGTGACAATGCTGCCATTCTTCCTCTGGCAAACCACTGCATTATTGGACATTTTATAGCCTATATGTGACCGGGGCACATGTGAGCCCCAGACTACAAGAGCCAGACTACGCCACTCAGGGAATTGCACCCAGAGAGTACCCAATAAATACACAATAAATACACAGGTTCTTGAATAAGAAAGGGAGCAGAGACGTGAGTTTCCAGTTTCACCAGAAAATATAATTTATTTAGGGGTTCACAGGGTAATTTATATTCACATTTATTTACAGCTAAAAGGTAATCTACTTTATTACAAAAATATATTCTATTTTAAAACCATACACTTTTAAGAGGTTTCCACTGATGATACCACCAAATTAGGAGGAGTTGCCAAAGGAATCTGTAGGAGGAGAATGGGGAGGGAGGCATAGAAGGTTTCACCGCCACAAATAGGCCATGCAAAAATACACTGTTACGTATACTAAAACTGTAAAATGAACACAGCACTCGTGAAAAACACAGCAATTATCACACGTGAATAGGGCGTCCTAAGGGAAGCCTCCGCTCCGTGACCAACCACCTACTGAGCTGTAGCAACCCAACCGTCCTGTTAACTGGCAGGAGCCCGGAAATATCAATCCCTAAAATTGACAGCCAACAGTTGGTTTACAATAAAATAATGAAACAAAAGAAATAACCAAGTATTAAAAGACAGCAACCAAACAAAGTAATGGGCAAAAACAGCAGTGGCCCAGCGCTCCTCCTGATAAGAAAAATAACACAATTAGCAACCTTTTACAATAATTACAAATAGGAGACCCCAAGTTAGGCAGCCATACTGCCTTACCTGCACTCATAAAGCAGAACTAGGGGCTACAGGAGACCATCGTCAGGGTCCTTGTTCCTATAATGAGGTAAGGTTACCAATATGCATTAACATCTTACTAGAACCACTGCAACAATTAAAATAAAAGCAAGCTACAACAGGACACAGAATGCATACCTGGAAGCCACAAGATACGGTGAGCACAATTACTCTTCCGTTGTGTCGTATAAATGCAGGGAAAAGAGCTAATGCTGCTTTTTGCTGGCTCTGCTCCTACTGCAAACTTCACCGTGAGATCAGGACAAAAGCGGGGCGAGTCTGTCACTGCCTGCACACTGCTCCCTTTAAATGAACTGAAATGATCACGATCACCTGTTCTCACTCACGGTGATTACGATAGAGTAACCAGTATCAGCTGTTTTCACCCAGGATGGTTACAAGCTGCGTGGCCAAACTGACAGGGGGAACTCTCAACCCATTACAATCTACCCCCCACTTTCTATCGGAGTCCCGCCGATAAAACAAAACAGGACCTAAGGGAGTTACCTCCAGAGCCTAGGTATAGCAGATATCATATTACCAGACCCAGGGACCCAAGAGGTTGCCGCCCCCATCCCCCCTCTCTGTACTGGCACCGGAAGATGGTGGAGGTTTGTGTGCCTTCCTGCCGCCTCCCGTTGGCTTCTACGGATAGGGATGGCAGTCTGTCCAGCATTACTGGTGCCTTCCATAGGGTCAGTGGTCTCCATGCTAAATGGGGTGGTAGCAATGGTAATGGGCCCTGCTGGTGGTTGTAAGTGAGGGGGGGGAGAAAATGGGTCAGGAGCAACTGTAATTACGGTTTCTCTGGTTGGCTGAGGAACAATCCACCACTCACCACCCTGTTCTTCCCCATACTACTTGGTGATAGGCCCCACTGGCTCTGCAGGGTCTGGCCCACAGGGAAGTGGGCTGGTTAAGGGAACTGGTCGCAACAAAGTTCGATGAACATGTTTAATATTCTCTGGATTGTCCAGGGGTGCAATAGAGTACACGGCTCCCCCACCAGAGGGGGTCTTCATGACTTGATATTTTGTGGGGCCCCAGGCGTCCTGAATCTTTACTCTGCCTCGAGCACTATTGTCTTCAGGTAGACCCACCTCACCTTCCGTCAAGCTGCCCCAGTCACATGTTGGTCGTTCCGCTCCTTCCTGAGGCGGGCCGCTGCTTGAATCCGCTCCGTTGCACCATCAAAGGCAGTCTGGAGGCGCATTTGATGTTCCCGCAACCAGTCATTGGCCGGTACCCCGTTCGGTTCGTGGATTCTGCCAAGGAGGAAATCAACAGGGAGTTGGGGTTCTTGACCAAACATTAAAGGTGTGGTGACTCACCAGTGGTTTGATGGATGGTGGTATTATAGGAGAAGGTAACATGTGGGAGATAGTTGGGCCAATCCAGCTTCTTGGCAGGCGGAAGGGTTTGCAACAGGCTATGCAGGGTCCTATTGAACCTCTCGCATTGGCCATTCCCCTGAGGTGGTACGGAGTGGTGTGTGTCTTTTACGCCGTAACAACTGCAAAGCTGCTGAATCAGCTGACTCTCAAAGTTCCGGCCTTGATCCGAATGTATTCGGGCCGGCACCCCGAACCTGTAGAACCATTCCCGGACTAACACCCGGCCACCGTGGATGCTCGTTGATCCGGGTAGGTACAGCTTGTGTGAATTTGGAAAAGATCGTCAGTCATTACTAGAACTTGTTCTCTTCCATCACGAGCACGCTCCAAAAGGGAAAAGTCAATGGCCAGAATCTGGTTTGGTCGAGAGGCCAACAAGTGGCCCATGGGTGTTCTCACAGTAGGGTGTACAGGTTTGGCCAGAGCACATCGGTCACACTGTTTACACCAATCCTTAACATCCTGATACAAGCCGGGCCAGTAACACCGTTGTCTCACCAGGTCAGTGGTTCTCTCTACTCCCTGATGTCCGTGGCCCTGGTGTAGTTGTTGGAGGACCTCCTCTCTCAAGGAGACAGGTAACAGCAGCTGGTAAACTTCTTCCCCACCATCTGGACGCAAGGTGCGGCGGTATAGAGCCACTCCCTCTCCACCACCTCGATTCCACTGTCGTACCAGTTCCCGCACTGGATTCGAAAGGGTCAGGCGTTCTTTCTTGTCAGGGACACGGTTACGGCGCCAAAACTGGAGGAAGGCTCCCAACACCGGGTCTGCATTCTGGAGGACCTGAAGATGATCAGCGGAATGAGAGAGGAGGACAGACGTTGACATTTGGGTCACCTGTACAGGTCTTTCGGTCTGCTGGCACCTCAAGGACTCAGGGATGGCGGTTCCAGGAAAGGCCCTGGAGATTGGGTGCTGCCGAAAGGAGTCAGCATTAGCATTAGAACGGCCTGAGCGGTACCGGAGGAGAAATCAAAAGCGGCTAGCTCAGACGCCCACCGCTGTTCTATCGCCCCCAACTAGGCGGTATTCAGGTGACTGAGCGGATTATTGTCTGTCCACACTACACACTTTTGACCCAACAAATACTCCCGGAACTTTTCAGTCATGGCCCACTTTAGGGCCAAAAACTCCAGTTTCATGGAGCTATAGTTAGGCATGTTCCTTTCAGAACGAGTCAAGGCTCTGCTGGCATAAGCTACTGGCCTCACTTTGCCATCCTGTTCCTGGGAGAGCACCGCCCCTAATCCGCAAAGACTGGCATCCACTTCTAGAATGAAAGGTAGGGAAAAGTTAGCATAAGCCAATACAGGGGCACAAACTAATCTGGACTTGAGGTCAGTAAAACTTTCCTCACATTGGTCAGTCCAAAGTTCCCCAATCAGCTTTCGAGATGGTCTTTTTGTGTGGGGTCTGTAAGCTCGGTAACTAAACGATGAAGAGGGGCTGCAATTTTGGCAAATCCCTCCACAAATCGTCGGTAATAACTACCAAAGCCTAAGAATGACCTCAGTTCTGTCACACTGGTTGGTCTTGACCACTCTGCCACTGCAGAGATCTTCCCAGGATCTGTAGCCACTCCCTCTTTTGAGATCACAGATGTCCCAGATAGTTTACCTCCGTTCGGAAGAAGCAACATTTCTCCATCTTTAATTTTAGCTTCTCCTGTTGAAGGCGGGACAACACGACGTCGAGGCGCTCCAGATGTTCATCTACTGTGGTCAAGAACACAATCACGTCATCCAGGTACAGTAACAGGGTCTGGAAATGCTGGGCACCAAAAATCCGCTCCATCAGCCTCTGAAATGTACCTGGCGCATTGCAGAGGCCAAAGGGCATACGGTTAAATTCAAATAGTCCGAATGGTGTACAGAAAGCAGTCTTTGACTTATCTTTCTCAGCTACCGGTATCTGGTTATAACCGCTTGCCAGATCCATTGTGGAGAACCACCGCGCACCAGACAGAGCATCTAGGGACTCCTCTATCCGGGGTAGCGGAAAGGCATCCCTGCGTGTCTTGTGATTAAGCTGACGATAATCCACACACATCCGCAGGCTGCCGTCCTTTTTCTTGACAAGGACTATAGGGAAAGCATAGGGGCTGCAACTCTCCCGGATCACCTGGGCCTCTAAGAGCTGGTTGATATGGTCTTTTACAGAATCATAATCTGAGGGGGATTCTCCTAAACCTCTGTCGCACAGGCACGTCATCCAGCACTGGGATTTCATGCTCTATAAGGTTAGTACACCCCAAATCCCCTTCAAAAGCTGAGAAGACAGACTGGTGCCTCCTTAAAAGGGATCTTACCTTCACCTGCTCTGCCTCTGGGACATTAATTAAATCAAGGGACTCAATTGTGTCTAAAACGTTGCTCACCTGCCCTGCTTGAGAACTTACGGTGGCCACAGCACGGACCCCTTGGACTCCTTAAGGACCTCACTGATGCCTGTGGGTAAACTCACTATTTGGGCCTGGTGGAGCATCCCTAGGGCAGAACGAGGGTGAAGTTTAGCATCAGTAGTGCCCACATTCAACACTGGGATGTATGCAGTACCACGATGCACTGTAACCATGGCGGGAGATACCAGCAAGCCTGAGGGGAGGGCATCATGTTTAGCAAAGGGTTCAAACAATACATGGGAAAAGGAAAAGCATTTCTGTGTACAGGTTGCTGCCACCAACTTAACTGTCCCCCAGGTATGTAGGTCGGATATCTCCCCTCACCCTAACAACTCCACTGGCACGGGCTGATGGGCTGACCCAGGCGTCATGGCACTCCTGTAGAGCTTTCTTCCAGACTTCTGGAGCATCCTTCACCAGTGGGATATCAAAAATGGATGAAGCATGTTGCCCAAACAATTCTACATAGCATTCACGGATCACATTCATGCCTAGTACCCCAGGGACACCCGTTTCCAGGGAAGACCCTGGAGGATCCTTCACAACTAAAATTCCTTGCTTGGAAATAACTGTACCACATACAGAAACATCAAGATCCACATACCCAACATATGGAATGCTGAGTCCATTAGCTGCGGTGAGTTCTAGCCACTGGCATGCCTGAGGAGAGTTGTTAAAGTGCTGGCAGAAGAAGGACTCCTTAATAGTGGAGACCATGGACCCGGTGTCAACTAAACATTTTACTTCTACCCCCCATTCCTACTGTGACATATGGACAGGAGCTTACAATTTGAGGCAACGACTTTTCCCTTACTGAACCGGGTAACCTGAGCCTACAATGCCCCCTTCTGAATTATGGCTCTGTAAGACAGAAGGCAATAGTTTCCCGATGGCTGAGTTGGTGAGGCTGACTTTGGTAGGAGATGGGACTGTGGCTGCTGTACATGAGGAGTGACCCTTTCGTTATCACAATGATGGGCAAAATGGCCTGGCTGCTGGCAGCGCCTGCAGATCACTGGGCCATTATTTGGAGGCCGGACCATCTGGGAGGGTTCTGTAACTGCAGAAGGCACTTGAGAGTTGATCAAGTTGTTGTTGGTTTTTTTAGCATTTCTTTTACCTCAGCCATCTCAGTTTGAGGTGACATACTGCTAGCACTAGCTGACACCCTAGATGTGTGGGTGGCACAAATAGAGGGGACTGAGAAGCTGCGTGGCCTACCTTCAGGCAGTATACCTTCCCTCTCCCATCTGATCGCCTCACCTCGTACATCCAGAAGCGTAGCAGCTGGCTTAGCACGGACAGACTGTTTTAGAGTCCTGCGGAGACCTGGATCATTGACATGTTCAACAAACTGATCCCTCAATAAAATAGCAGAGTTAGGTACAGCCTGAGGGGCATTTCTCATGATCTTTTCCATAAGCTCAAATAAAGCATGGGAGTATTCTTGTAATGACTCACCCTCTAGCTGCTTTCTGGAAAAGAAATCCTTCTGCAAGGCAACATAAGAGTGAACACCCATACACTTCCTGCAGAATGAGCAAAACCCTCTCAGGGTCCTCCTGATCTTGTCTAGGCCTATACTTGATCTCATCTTTAGCAGGCCCTTCCAAATGGTCATAAATGAAATATGCCTGATCTACTGGGGCTAGATGTCGGGCCCGTATGCTAGCGCGGACCTCGTCAATCCACTCCACTATACCTATGCCCATATTCCCACGAAACATGGGACACTTTCTCTCTCTGGGCACATAGAGGAGGCGTTCAGGCACCACACCAGGAGGGCCAGAGGAACCAGAGGGCTCAGGGACAAAGTTAGGAGTAGAGGGTCGGGCGAGAGCGAGCTCCCGCACGAGGTGTTCCTTTTCGGCCCGGAGCTGCATTACCAGGTCCCGCAAGTCCTGGTCTTCGCTGTCCATATCTCTGGTAGAAAGTCACTGTACTGGAACCGGCAGTAGGAAACAGAAGTCCGCTGAGCAGAAATGCAGATTCTTCCCCAGAAGAGGTGCCTCTTTGAGTGGAATCCAAAGGCCAACTGCTGTTTTTGCCCCTTTCCGAAAAACTAAGATGGTTACCTTTAAAAACAAGTCAAAACATCAAAATGCACATATATAGAAAAAGAAAAAATGAAACAAAATAAACCCAACTGTGGCAAAACTAACTAGAAGGACACGTCTCTGCTTTACAGAAGTCCTGCCGACTACGCCAGATTGTGACCGGGGCACATGTGAGCCCCAGACTACAAGAGCCAGACTACGCCACTCAGGGAATTGCACCCAGAGAGTACCCAATAAATACACAATAAATACACAGGTTCTTGAATAAGAAAGGGAGCAGAGACGTGAGTTTCCAGTTTCACCAGAAAATATAATTTATTTAGGGGTTCACAGGGTAATTTATATTCACATTTATTTACAGCTAAAAGGTAATCTACTTTATTACAAAAATATATTCTATTTTAAAACCATACACTTTTTAAGAGGTTTCCACTGATGATACCACCAAATTAGGAGGAGGGTTGCCAAAGGAATCTGTAGGAGGAGAATGGGGAGGGAGGCATAGAAGGTTTCACCGCCACAAATAGGCCATGCAAAAATACACTGTTACGTATACTAAAACTGTAAAATGAACACAGCACTCGTGAAAAACACAGCAATTATCACACGTGAATAGGACGTCCTAAGGGGAAGCCTCCGCTCCGTGACCAACCACCTACTGAGCTGTAGCAACCCAACCGTCCTGTTAACTGGCAGGAGCCCGGAAATATCAATCCCCTAAAATTGACAGCCAACAGTTGGTTTACAATAAAATAATGAAACAAAAGAAATAACCAAGTATTAAAAGACAGCAACCAAACAAAGTAATGGGCAAAAACAGCAGTGGCCCAGCGCTCCTCCTGATAAGAAAAATAACACAATTAGCAACCTTTTACAATAATTACAAATAGGAGACCCCTAGTTAGGCAGCCATACTGCCTTACCTGCACTCATACAGCAGAACTAGGGGCTACAGGAGACCATCGTCAGGGTCCTTGTTCCTATAATGAGAGGTAAGGTTACCAATATGCATTAACATCTTACTAGAACCACTGCAACAATTAAAATAAAAGCAAGCTACAACAGGACACAGAATGCATACCTGGAAGCCACAAGATACGGTGAGCACAATTACTCTTCCGTTGTGTCGTATAAATGCAGGGAAAAGAGCTAATGCTGCTTTTTGCTGGCTCTGCTCCTACTGCAAACTTCACCGTGAGATCAGGACAAAAGCGGGGCGAGTCTGTCACTGCCTGCACACTGCTCCCTTTAAATGAACTGAAATGATCACGATCACCTGTTCTCACTCACGGTGATTACGATAGAGTAACCAGTATCAGCTGTTTTCACTCAGGATGGTTACAAGCTGCGTGGCCAAACTGACAGGGGGAACTCTCAACCCATTACATATAGATTGACCGAAATGTTTTACACGTGTATATTTACATTATATTTTAAGCATTTAGCAGACGCTCTTATCCAGAGCGACTTACAAGTATGTTAAATAAATGTCCTTCAAGGATGTGTCAATTATGCTTATATGGGTAGTTTTGGAAAACCAATGTGTGTTTTGGTTTTGTTTTCCACAAGTAGCCTAGCTTATGTTGTTTTAATTTATTAATAACTTTATTGTGCAAACCATTACGTATAGCCTAAGCAATGTGTTCAATCTGGTAATACTACTACTACTACTACTACTCAGTGGCGGGCCGTGCATTTCACACCTAGGCCTTCGGTAGTGCTCCGTCTGAATCAATCCACCCCTCAAGAACTATTTTATGGCTATAAAAGCCATCTTATTGTTATGTTTTGAGTGTCTGTTCGGTTTGTTTTTGCACTTTGTTTATTTATCTTTCTTCAGTCATGTTTCATTCTCGTTCTGTCATGCACTTCGGGAAATTCTATGTTTCGGTTTTTTCCGTCTTCGTTTCTAATCTCGTTTTACTTCCTTCTTACTTTCTAATTACACTTTGTATATATTAGTTAGATGTATATAGTACTAACCAACTAATCTACTAACATTAGGGATTTAGATTAAGTTACTAACACTACTAATCACTAATTATCTCACACTTCTAACTATCGCTGTCATTCTCTCTCTCTGTACGCTTCTCACGTTCCGCTTTATTCGCACGCAGATTTATTTATGCGTTCCTCCTCCTCCCTAAAAAAACGAAACATAGAATTTCTCGAAGTGCATGACAAGACAAGGAGAGGAACTCGAACAGGAACAATGACAGACAGGGAACAGAACGAGAATGAAACATGACTGAAGAAAGATAAATAAACAAAGTGCAAAAACAAACCGAACAAACACCCGTTGCCGTTGCATCGCAGATAGATAACTCGTGTATTCAGAATAAATGCCTTTACTGAAGAAACAAACCCGGGGTGCTACAGCTGCGACACACATAACAAAGCATCAATAATAACCTCATAAAATTGCAATATTATTTAGGAAAATAGCAACATTTTACTCACCAAAAATCCTTATTATTTGTACACAAAATCCATCCTCCTTTCTTTCCTCAAAATAGTTCAATTACTCTGTCGTACAGATTATCCGTGTGTTTCAGTTCCATCAAGAAGTCATTTTCTATCGCCATCAAGCTAATGCTGAAAGAGCCTGCCCTGTCATATTTCTGGCATAAATCTTAATTCGCTTTAGGGCTGAAAATGTCCGCTCAAATGTCTGAATCACAGACTGATGTTAATTATATTTTGTCCATGAATACTTATTAAAGAATTCCAAATGGTCTGTCCGCTTCCTTTCATAGCTTTTCCCCTGGTTGCGGTGCTTCCAGGCGTGTATTTTCATATTAAAGCATTTAACCAATCACATTACATCATAGTCAGACACTCTGACTATCCAATCAAAGGGTGTGAATACGCTGACGTTACCTAGGCCTTCTAGAAGGCCTTCGTGTCCCCAACTCAAAATCTGATTGGTTGAAGCAACAGTTTGATCAACACTTATTTTATGCTACAGGGCCTGCAGAACTGATTGTGAAGGCCTACAGGCAGATTTCTTTGACCCTGGCAACAAATTATGGCTGAAATGTGATTGGTTAAATGCTTTAATATGAAAATACACGTCTGGAAGCACCGCAACCAGGGGAAAAGCTATGAGAGGAAGCGGACAGACCATTTGGAATTATTTAATAAGTATTCATGGACAAAATATAATTAACATCAGTCTGTGATTCAGATATTTTTTAGGCCAGCAGAGAAGGCCTTGCAGGCCCTGACGGCCCACCACTGCTACTACTACTACTAGTACTACTACTACTACTACTAACAATAATAATAATAATAATAATAATAATAATGAGGAAACAATTAGGCAGCAGACGACATGTTGGCGCTCTTAGATTTCCGGATACATTTTACATTACATTTACATTTTAAGCATTTAGCAGACGCTCTTATCCAGAGCGACTTACAATATGTACATTAATACATGGTAGGAACAATCATACAGTAGTAGGGGAGAGCAGGGTAAGTTGTCACACGGGTAAGTTGTCACACTGTTCATACCTCCAACCAGAGGGGCACTATCTCAAAAATCAAATAGCTACTTTGTTGCAACTAGGGTCAGATTCAAATTCCTTTTCAGAGGTGGTCAAAGATCACTTTAATTACAAGTTTCGTGTTTGTCTCCTTCAAAAGTAAGTAAATGGCACCTTACATTTTATGTAATAAAACTGTGTTAAGTATAAATGTTCAAAATTATATTTGTGTACCGAATAAAGGAGACAATAAGGTGTCTCTTGATATGTTAGCTGCAGTCCTATGTTGAACTAGCCTTGAGATTTAGCAAACATTAGCCCACATGCCCGTTTGGGGCAAGTTGTCTCAATGGCTTTGAGGCAAGTTGTCACATGAGGCTAATTGAAATGTGTTTTTGAAGGAAAGAAGCATTGGGGGAAGGAAGAAAGGAAGGAAGGAACGAACGAACAAAAGAAAGTGAGATGATGGTGAGAAATTATAAAAGAAAGACAGAAAATGGCAGCACATAATGTTGAAGGCAGTCAGGCAGGTGTCGACGAAACTGGGGTGACCACGGTCCATAAACCTGACAAAGTAGTGGCCAGACGCGGATTCATACAAGTAGGGTCACTGACCTCCGCTGAAAGGGGGATGCTTGTCACACTGGCCTGTGCTGTCTCAGCCACAGGAAATAGTATACCTCCATATTTCATATTTCTCCGTGTCAACTTCCGCGGCCATTTTTTAAACAACGGACCACCTGGCAGCAAGGGAGCGGCAAATCCTCGGGGTGGATGAAAGATGTGCACTTTTTTGACTTCCTGAACCATTTCATTGAGCATACAAAATGCTCAAAGGAGAAACCGTGTTTACTCCTTTTGGACAACTACGAATCTCATATGTCCATTGATGGACTCAATTGTGCCAAAGAAAACGGCATAATTATGGTGTCATTCCCACCCCACTGCTCTCATCGGCTTCAACCCTTAGACAGGTCTGTCTATGGGCCACTAAAAAGGCACATCAACACAGCGTGTGATGCATGGATGAGGAACAATCCTGGGAAAACAATGTCAATTTATGACATTCCTGGGATTGTGGCAATCGCTTATCCTGTGGCGGCAACCTCCTTGAACATTCAAGCTGGCTTTAGGGTAGCTGGGGTACAGCCTTACAACAGGGATGTATTTTTGGAAACTGAGTTTGCGCCATCCTATGTTACGGATCGCCCCGCCCCGCCAGGCCCCAGTACCAACCCTGCCCTGCCAGGCACAAGCACAGACGCAGACCCGTTCAGTTCCCATGCCAGCTCACCCTTACCCAGCAATGCCAGTGCTGGCAGCAGACTACCAACTCCAGAGGACCTCCGGCCCTTTCCAAAAGCTGGTCCCTGAAAACAAACTAATAATGGAAGAAATCACAACCTAAAAACAGGGTGTTTCTGGAGGAAGGGAAGCAAAGTGCAAAATCTGGATCTGCCAAGAACAAAAAGGCAACAGTAAAAAGAAAAATAGACGAGTCATCATCAGATGAAGAGGAATGATTCTGCCTAGTCTGCATGGATTTTCTAACAGCCGCCCCAAAGGAGACTTGGGTGCAATGTGTGAGATGCAAGAAGTGGGCCCATGATGCTTGCACCCCAGGCCAGGCAATTTATTTGTGCCAGAACTGTGACTCTGAAGATGAGTCTTATTAGAAGTGTTTCGTTGTGCATTACACCACGTCTGTTTTGTTAAGACTAAGCATTTTGTTCTTTAATGAATGAGTTCTGTAATGAAATGTACTTGGTTTTGAATTTGAAAGTTAAAAAAATTATATTCACAATTATTTAGTTGTATTCTTATTTGTTGATAATCCAATATGACAACTTACCCCACATACTATGACATAGTGTGACAACTTACCCCCTGATGGGGTAAGTTGTCACAAGTGCACACCCTCTATTTAACTGTCTACAACTCCATACTGAAATAAGATATGAATATGTAATAAATACAAAATATGTGCCCAAGACTTCCACCTTTCATTTGGTATGACATTTATACCATTGCGATGTATTGCGTCCAGTACAGGTAAGACAGAGTGAAAAGTGTGACAACATACCCCACTCTCCCCTATGCGCAAGGCAGCTGCGTACCATACCTGTAACACTGGGGAGGAAAAGGTAAGTAATTTATTACTTTTTTTATGGAGTAAGCACGGGTAGTATATAGTGTTGAGCAAGTAGGGAGTGGTGATGACAATTAGCTAGATATACAGAATTCAGTGGTAGTGGAGTCTGAAAAGGTGGGTTTTGAGTCTTTTGCGGAAATTGCAAGTGATTCCGCGGTCCTGCCTGATTGCGGAAGGTAATTCCACCAGCGAGGGGTCAGGACAGAGAAGAGACGAGACCGTGAATACCTGCAGTACTCCAACATTGCCACAAGGAAACGTGCATACGCCAACTTGAAACCTGACGTGGAGCTGAGTACCTTTCCACGTCAAATACCGTTTTTTAAAATCTGAACTTGGTTTTATAAATCTGGCGTGAATTTGAGCGTATGCACATTCTAAGATCAAATCTGTGCGTAAGCATGTTTTATAAATGAGGCCCCTGGTGTCTCATGGTGGCCCAATTAATGCACTTTCTGTAGATTTTTCCTCTATTTTGGCAGTTACCTGTAGCAAACATTTTCCCAGCAGTTGTATATAGGCACAGTTAAGTATGAATATGTTGTCAGAATTGGTTTCATTTTCCATTTAGACTTCCTATGCATTTACACCAGACATTAGCTTTAACTTTATATTTTGCTTCTTTTCATCATTTTAACTTGAAACTTTATTTAACATTTTCACCTTTTTAGGAAAAACAGGTGCAAACCTTGCACTGGTGTAATCACTTAGTAAATAGAAATAAATAAATAAATAAATGAAGTCCCATATTGAGTTGTCTTGCACATTAACTCATTGACTCAGACTCTGACCTTGGACCGGCCAGAGGAGGATGGGCTCCCCCTCTTGGGTCTGGTTCCTCCTAATGTTTCTTCCTGTTTGTTCCATCTAGGGGGTTTCTTCCTGTTTGTTCCACCTAGGGAGTTTTTCCTTGCCACTGTTGTCTTAGACTTGCCTTTGTCGGGGTTCAGGCTGTAAAGTGTATTGTGACAAATATGTTGCGGCCATGTTTCCTCGCGTTTTCCCTTCCCTTCCTTGTGTTCCTGTTCTCCCTGTCTGTTTCATGTTTGTGTGTGTGTGATGTGGGCGTGGCTTTCCTCCTCGGCATTCTCCAGCTCCCTCCTGATTACATGGATCTACAACACCTGCGCTGCCTACTTACCTGCCATCAATTATCATCAGCCCTGCAGTGTATATCAACCCCGGTTTCTCATTCATTCACCGTCAGATCGTTGTCTCCACTTCAGTGGTAGCTACATGACTCTAGACTTCTCTTTAACCGCGATTTTGCTTCCGTGTTTATTTTTCTTCATCAGTTATATGTGTTTTCATTTTCCCCGTGTTCAGGTTCACTTCTCGCCTGCCTGTTTGCTTGTTTACTTGTTTACTTGCTTGCCATCCTGCCTGACTGCCCGCTGACCAGTTTCAATGCTTGCTTGTTTGGAATGTCCCACAGATTTGGATTCGGTGGTACCAGAAACGTTCTATCTGGGAGCTTTTGCCTTCAACTAGATGGATCCTTATAGACAAAATCATTTTTGACACCCAAACCGAAGAGGGGAATCTCAAGATGTTAGATATATTTACTAAATAATTGAACACAAAAATGGTCACTTAATTACTGACAATGAATTTTTAAATGTAGGTAATTGTGTGAAAAAGCGGTGCTGTCAGCCTCTTGTTGACGGACAACTGAAGTAAACAATGAAACAAGATGAGCCAGAAGTGTCACAGAATGGTGTCTCTAACTGTGACTGAACCCTCAATCCATCAGCGACACTAGGGCACCACCACTAGGGCACCACCCTTCAGGAATCCTGGCCACTGTTACCACTGGCAGGGTCAGGATTAAATTCTCGACCGTTTGACGTGTCACTGTACCAAGGAATGTACTTAACTGAGCATGAGTAATTTATCATTATATATATGTGTGTATATATATATATATCAGAGTTTCCGTTAGAAAAAATTGGTGCCGGTCCACGTGTCCTGGAAGATTTCAATGTCCCGGACAAATCGGAGAAATTCCGGTCAAATATTATCTGTGTTTATTGAGCTTAAAAACAATTGATAGGCAGGCTATATAAAGAATGACATCATCAAGGCATGTAGATTTATAATATTTTTTATTGAAAAGTAGGCTACTTTTGCTTATACATTATATTTCAAATAAAATAAGTCCCGTCAATAGACTCACGTGCATAACGCTATTTTAAAAATAAATAAATAAATATTACGCTAGCCTACGTTCATTGGGGCAACACGTAAACACAAAGAATTTACTTCAGCTTTAGGCCTACATATTCTCATATAAAATAAAACAGAATAAAACTATTTGCAAACAAACAAAAAGTTACATGTAGACCCATCTGGCTCATAACATTTTAATTATGGCGTGCTGCTGCCGACTTGAAATCAAATAATTTCCGTTCGCTACAGACCTTTTCTCAGATAAAATAAAATTGAATAAAAACTATTTGAAAACAAACAAAAAATAACCTATTGCTGGCTCATATGATTTTACTTCTTCACGCTTTTTCGCAGCAGTGAAGCGTGTAGCTGCCCACTTAAAATCAAAGGTGCCAAGTGTCTCTCCACAGCTTGCAATGCGCATAAGCCTTGTGACCTTGTCCTCCCCAAGGCGACTTCCGCTGCGCTGTTTTGATTCGGTTCTGCAAAGAGAACCCTCTCTCTGCTGGCACACTGGAGACGGGGATCAAGCAGGCTACCTTGGCCAGTTTGGCCCACTCGGATAGATTTCGCTGAAATCCCTGATGAGGACTTCGCGAGGCCGTTGAGAAATTCAAGCCTCCATAACTGCGGAGCGCTGTCATCACAGCGATGGCATCTCGTTGCCGCTTGTGGCATCGATGAGAGGGCTGTGGCTGGTGCTGACTCGTCCGCTGGTAATTTCTTTGCCAAAATGACCAATAATGGTTCGGATGGCTGGTTCAGCATATTCCTGAAGCGCTGAGGGATGAATCAGTGATATTTTTATGAAAAGCCAATACACAACTTTAAACAACTTATATGACAAAAATGGCATCGACAGCCAGATTAACTGAAAAAGTAGGAATGTTTAAATGTTATCCTGTTATTTTTAAGCAATAACACACGAGAGGGAGTGCTTTATCGTGGTTATTGGCACGGCTGTGCGGCGGCATAGGCACGACCACGAAGCGGAGTAATGATTCATTATTATTATTATTAATATGATCGGCCGTACATTTCGATATAGGCGAGCATTTTAGGTTGTTCAAAAAGGATTTAAAGAATGATGCTATGCCTTTTGCAACAAACTAAATCAAATAGGCTTCTACTTACCACCCTGTGTCTGTGGGTATCGGGAGGGGTTCAGAAGGACATCGAAGTTAAGTAGATCCAGGGAATCTTCAGGGAATCGGTCGTGTAAAGCATCTATTAGATGTTGAATGTAGCGTGCTCGGGCATTTTTGAAAGCCTGAACGACCTGTCACCTGCATGTGTCACTTTCACATCCTTGTACATGCCTTCTTGGCAATCCGCCTGGAACCTCTTCTTCTGGACCTGGGGCATCTCGTGACTGTGTTAGTGCCGCGACTGATGCGTGAACCATTGGTCGGATTGTGGCCAGATTGACATCGTCTTTCTGAAAACCAAATTCAGTTTGGTCATCACCGTAGCACATCAGCCAGTGCATGAGTCAAGGCGATGAAGCAGTACGGCTGGATTTGACCCAGGATGCCTTGGGCTTGGGCATTTCTCCCACAGCCTCTTCATTTAACTCAATCACCAGAGCAGGCCAGTTACGTTTGATACCCTCCACTGCCCTGTGCAAGGATAGCCAGCGGACAGCGACGGCTGCTTTAGGCTTGTCATGTCTTCATTGCTGAGCGCTGCTGTCAGTTGATGGAGGCGATTGGTCCTGCTGGCTGAGTGCTTGTAAAAGGAGTAAACAGAGGCAATTGTGCGCTGTAGGCTCCTACCTGGTCCACAGCTTTTGCAGCATCTAGCGCCAGCGCAGCTCGGTGGGCACCACAGTGCACCTGAATGGAAAACGACTCTCTTTCTTCAGAAGAGCACCAACTCCAGCACGCTTCCCCATCATTACACTGGCCCCATCCGAGCCCAGGCCAATGACGCGGGATAGCTCCACATTCTGCGCGAGCACCTCAACCACTTTGTCAAATATACACCGTGCGGTCCCGGAGTGCACATCATAATTGCCCAGAAAACACGCCTCAACTCTTCCTTTTATTTCCAACTTGACGTATATAATCAGCTTCTTGTCCACAGTGATATTTACCGCCTCATCAATGATAAGTCCAATGAAGTCACTCCCCTTTAGCTTGTCATCCAGCTGCTTCACCACAACATCTTCCAGTGCCTTTCCATGTCATCAACGGAGTCGCTTGTGCCGGTAAATGCCCTCACACGAGACAAAACTGAGCCTTAACTGCTCTCAGTAGGTCAGTCAACCCCACATACTGATGACATGCGATGTCATTTTTGGCCATGTGAAACACAACTTGTAGCTGAGAGCACAGCTTCTTGTCGGACGTTTCGATAGCCTTCTCACAGTGGCCTTTCATTGCGGTTTGCTGTTGTGTTAAATTGACCGCCGATCATGGTCACTGCACTGGCTGTGCTCAGTGAGAGCCGAGATCCTCATGTTCGTTGCTCCTCTGGTGAATCCATTCTTCCTCCCGATTTCTCGCAGTGTGAGCAAAACATTTTTTTCTTCCCCATCTATAATGTCGCACCTCAGCCAGGGAATTTGCTTTTCCATTCGGGCCTGAACGCTCGACATTTTTTTCTTTTTCGGCTGGAGCCACGGCATCAGCGGTCTCCGTGACTTCAGACTGTATCTCAGACTCATCATCATTATTCTTATTAAACCTGCTTGGTTTCAGAAAATACTTCTTAAGGGTTGGTTGTTTGGCCATGTCTGATCTCTCTCGGTCAATCGCTGTTTGCCGCCGTTTATGGTTGTTAGGCAGGCTACGGCATTCAATCCGAGCGCGCTTTATCAGAGTGACGCAACAATGAAACAAATGTAACGATTATTTTGTCCATCGCATAGGCTCCCGCTAGCCTATAGCCGACATTCATTACAAAAATGAAGATTCATTTTTAATAGAAGGATATGTGGAAATTAAATTTTAGCCTGTTTTAATACAATTCAAATTGTGCTTAGAGGGAATTATTTTCACCGACATTATGACCGGAGAGATTTAAATATGTCGGACTTCAACAGATTTTCCAGTCAAAAACCGCAATTACCGGATAACGGAAACTCCATCCATCCATCCATTGTCTAAGCCGCTATTCCTGGTCAGGTCGCGGGGTGCTGGAGCCTATCCCAGCATGCGTTCGGGCGAGAGGCAGGAATACACCCTGACAGGTCGCCAATCCATCACAGGGCACACACACCATTCACTCACACACTCATACCTACGGGCAATTTAGACTCTCCAATTAGCCTAACGTGCATGTCTTTGGACTGTGGGAGGAAACCGAGTACCCGGAGGAAACCCACGCGGACACGGGAGAACATGCAACTCCGCACAGAAAGGCCCCGGCCTGGATTCGAACCCGAGACCTTCTTGCTGTGAGGGCGACAGTGCTATAACGGAAACTCTGATATATATATATATATATATATATATATTAATATTCACTCCTTACAATAAACTTTCTACATAGAAAAACTATCTTATGAGGCCCAATTTAGCTTAAAGCGGTATTCAAACATATTAATAATGTCAGGAAAGGTCTAGAAAAATACAATTGCAGTAATCAGTGATTTCAAATTGTAATTTTTTATCCAGATTCAAGTTTGCAATGGATTTTGTGCTTCCAAATGTTTCAATTGACATAGGCCCATGAGTGCAGGCTTGGCCTATGGCATCATTGGTTTGAGCTTGAGCTATGTCATTAGCCAACAGTGGCTGGGACACAACTGGTCTCCACCTGCCTGAGGTAGGGTGGGCTTCAGTCTGCCAGGGTTCCTATGGTTAATGCTGTGTTAGTTCCTCCAAGCGACACAGCAGGTGAACACAGGCTGCCAGTTGTCATCAAGGAGAGATTTGCCTCTCCTCCAATTGAAACTAGCTCTCCTGTAGAACTATGTGACCTGGAGTGTGTTAAATAATCACTGGATAGCAGAGTGTTTCGGGTGAGTTCATATGCTTCAGCTAGAATACCCCTTGCATGGGGTGTAGGTTGAAAATTGGTAACTTGAAAGATCGAGGAAGAAATTAGCCATTGAGAGCAGAGCAACCTGGTGACTTCACCCAGGGGTCCTTGGTCCCCTGAGGGTCTATGGGGGTACTGCAGGAGGGCTTAAAATACAGGTAAGTGCCAAAATAAAAGCAACGTAAATTATCCTTTAAATTGGTGCAGTACCGTTAGTATCCATCAGTGGGTGCCACAGCTGGTGCTGTCATGCCAAAATGTGTCCGCCTGAAAAGAATGTGTCCGGATGACGTCATTGGAATTTTGGACTGTAGTTGCTATGCCAACATGACGAGGTTGCATTCCTGAAGAATGTGTCCGGGGTGTCCGGGTGATGTACAGTTAAGTTAGCTGGCTAGCTACGAATATAATATATGGAAGTCATTACATTACAGCTAGGTGGCTAGCTATGAATAACCATTGCTTGCTCAGCTGTAAGTTAGCTGTACATCTGAACAGACAATGCATATTATTATCTTCGTAGCTAGCTCGCTATATAATTCATATATTATGTTTGTAGCTAGCCAGCTAGCTAGTTTTACAGCTGAGCAAGCAATGGTTATTTGTAGCTAGCCACCTAGCTGTAATGTAATGACTTCCATATATTGTATTCATAGCTAGCCAGCTAACTTAACTGTACAGCTGAACAAACAATGCATATTATTATCTTCATAGCTAGCTGGCTATATAATTCATATATTATGCTCGTAGCTAGCCAGCTAGCTAGTTTTACAGCTGAGCAAGCAATGGTTATTCGTAGCTAGCCACCTAGCTGTAATGTAATGACTTCCATATATTATATTTGTAGCTAGCCAGCTAACTTAACTGTACAGCTGAACAGACAATGCATATTATTATCTTCGTAGCTAGCTGGCTATATAATTATAATATAATTATATATTATAATTCATATATTATGTTCGTAGCAAGGCAGCTTATTTGTAGCTAAATTACATCACTCGGACACCCCGGACACATTCTTCCGAGTTTTGTCACTCAGGAATGCGAGCTCGTCATGTTGGCATAGCAACTACATTCCAAAATTCCAATGACGTCATCCGGACACATTATTTTCAGGCGGACCCATTTTGGCATGACAGTGCCAGTGGATAGGCCCGGCCCTTCGCTTTCCAATGAGCCTAGGCCAGCCTCCCCCCGCCCCCCAAATGTTAGGAACCGGATAAGGACCCAGACACAGATCAGGATAAGGCAAAAGAGTAGTTTAATGGGAAGCAGGGGTCAAACCAGGAATCAGAATCTCGAAGGTACAAAAACGCAAGGCAGAGAGAAGTCAAAAACAGGCAGTCCAAAAAGTCAAAAACAGGAAGACAGATAGGCAAACAAAACAGAATCGCTAGGCAGGCTCGGGTAGTCAACAGAAGGGTAGTCTCGGAAAAATCAATATACACTGGCTTCGAAAAGTAGGCTCAGGGAATAAGGATCAACGTACTGACAACGAGTGAACGAAAACACTGAACATATATACAGGCAGAGACAGGAAACACAATGGGAATCAGGTGTGACTGGGAGGAGAGAGAGGTAGGAAACACAGGTGAAAACAATGGGAATCGTAATCTAATTACGAGGGGAAACGAAAGACACGGACTGGGAAACATACAAACATATATACAATAAACGACCTGGGAGATCAGGCAGACACGTGTATAGCTAGAAGGAGGAACGCAAAGAGAGAAGCTGCGTGTGAATGAAAAGAAAAGTGAAAAGCTAATCAGGGATACGATAATGAGAGAGAATGAGCGAAAGTCAGAGCGTGAGATAATTAGTGATTAGTAGTGTTAGTAACTTAATCTAAAGCCCTAACGTTAGTAGATTAGTTGGTTAGTATTGTACACATCTAACTAATATATACAAAGTGTAATTTAGAAAGTAAGAAGGAAGAAAACGAGATAATAAGCAAAGGCGGAAGAAACCCGAAAAGTATAAACTCCCGAAGTGCATGACAAGACAAGGAGTGGATCTCGAATAAAACGGAACAGGAACAATAACAGACAGGGAGCAGAACGTGACAGAACAGAGAAAATGCAATACTGAATAAAGAATAAAGAAAGATGATAGATGAAAAAATAAACAAAGTACAAAAACAACAGAACAGATACTCAGAATGTAACACCAAAATGTTGCCTTTATTTTGGCAGTTACCTGTATATATCCTTATATAAGAATAAATGAATTACATTTATTTTTTGAGTACATTTCGACCATAGTAACCTGTTTGAATATATCTTATTCTAATGGGTTCAGTGCCATTATTAGCATCATTCGGTGGGTGGAACTACATTAAAATTTACACAAAAAACCCCACAAAAAAACAGACAACAAATTTTTAACCTGCACAAACTTATAAAAACTATTGAAAGCAAAGGAAAATGTTTTTTTACAGCCTAAAGCCAAATAAAAATGTAAAGAACAAAATTGTTATTGATGGGATGCCTTGATTTTAAAAATTCAGTTAGGGGAGCACAATATTATATATTTTGGTGTTGAATTTAATCATTGTCAGATAATTTGTTGTTCCCTCTCATGCCTTGTCGTAGATATGTAAAAACTTGTCCATAAGAGGAAACTCCCCTTGTGCCCTTGCACCAACACTCAGATTGGCACTTAATTGTATAATTGGACATGTTCATTTGAGTAATCGCCACTAATTAGTGAAAATAGAATGCCTACAGCAATGCCTTGAGGATCAGAAAGGAACTGCAGCTTCATGAGAAGAGGTGGTGAAAAACATATGCCCTTAAGTATAACATTCAGGTTTGTGGTCTTTCCCTGTTCCCCAGATGTGGTTCCCTGGGTAAGATAAGGTTGAAGAACCCTGGAATAGAAGAATGGAAAATTACAGTTTAACAGTCCACATAGCAAGCGTGACTAGACATTGCAAACATCTGGGGCTGAGCCCACAACCTAGTCTATATAATAATTGACCATTTTACCTACTGTGTAGTTAACATATGTTGAATGTAAACAATGCAACTAAGAACTTGCAACAAAGTTGAAATAAAGTGAAAAGTAACAGCCCTTGGGTGTAAAAGTAAAGCCAATCCTGTTCATTGTAGCACGATTGAAATTGATTTCTACAAGCCTACACTGACATTGTTAATGGTTTCACATATTTTCAATAATGAACACTCACTCTTACTCACTTGCTCTTTTCCCTCCTCTCTATTCTCGCTTCTCATCCATTTCATTTCCCTCAAATCTACCGGCAGTTTCACTTGCTCATGAGACTGTGTTAGAAAGAATTTTTTACCAAATCAACCAACTTCGACATTCACTAAATTTTCATTTTAGTGAAGTGTTTGTGGTTGTATTAGTAATGTCAAACACAGTCAATAATATACATTAAAAAAAAGATTTAATTTGCCAAAAATGGTCCAGGGATATAGCCCAATAGCCACGCCCTAGCCATGCCCCTGCCGCATAGTATACATGCCAAGAAAGGTGTGAACCAAAATGGTTAACATTGGCAAGGTCTAGGTGTCAAATCTCATTCAAAAAATTGCGGTGTGGGTGCAGGTTTTTGTTACCAGCACTAAAACACTGATTCAACTAATCCAGTTCTTGATTGAAGACCATGTTTAGTTGATAAGTTGAATCAGGTGTTTTACTTCTGGATTGGTTCAAAAGCCTGCACCCATACCGGCCCGTCTCTGTAAGATTAGATAACCCTGGTCTAGGTTTTTAACTGACTAAATCTAAATTATGATGACCACACATCTTACTCCCCAATGTGTTCTGGTCAAGGCAGAGTTTCCGTTATCCGGTAATTGCCGGTTTTTGACCGAGAAAATCTGTTGAAGTCCGACATATTTAAATCTCTCCGGTCATAATGTCCGGTGAAAATAATTCCCTCTAAGCACAATTTGAATTGTATTAAAACAGGCTAAAATTTAATTTCCACATATCCTTCTATTAAAAATGAATCTTCATTTTTGTAATGAATGTGTCGGCTATAGGCTAGCGGGAGCCTATGCGATGGACAAAATAATCGTTACATTTGTTTCATTGTTGCGTCACTCTGATAAAGCTCGCGCTCGGATTGAATGCCGTAGCCTGCCTAACAACCATAAAACGGCGGCAAACAGCGACGACCGAGAGAGATCAGACATGGCCAAACAACCAACCCTTAAGAAGTATTTTCTGAAACCAAGCAGGTTTAATAAGAATAATGATGATGAGTCTGAGATACAGTCTGAAGTCACGGAGACCGCTGATGCCGTGGCTCCAGCCGAAAGAAACAAAAATGTCGAGCGTTCAGGCCCGAATGGAAAAGCAAATTCCCTGGCTGAGGTGCGACATTATAGATGGGGAAGAAAATGTTTTGCTCACACTGCGAGAAATCGGGAGGAAGAATGGATTCACCAGAGGAGCAACGAACATGAGGATCTCGCTCTCACTGAGCACAGCCAGTGCAGTGACCACGATCGGCGGTCAATTTAACACAACAGCAAACCGCAATGAAAGGCCACTGTGAGAAGGCTAACGAAACGTCCGACAAGAAGCTGTGCTCTCAGCTACAAGTTGTGTTTCACATGGCCAAAATGACATCGCATGTCATCAGTATGTGGGGTTGACTGACCTACTGAGAGCAGTTAAGGCTCGGATTTTGTCTCGTGCAGAGGGCATTTACCGCACAGCGAATTCGTTGATGACATGGAAAAGGCACTGGAAGATGTTGTGGTGAAGCAGCTGGATGACAAGCTAAAGGGGAGTGACTTCATTGGACTTATCATTGATGAGACGGTAAATATCACTGTGGACAAGAAGCTGATTATATACGCCAAGTTGGAAATAAAAGGAAGAGTTGAGACGTGTTTTCTGGGCAATTATGATGTGCACTCGGGACCGCACGGTGTATATTTGACAAAGTGGTTGAGGTGCTCCGCGAGAGGAATGTGGAGCTATCCCGTCATTGGCCTGGGCTCGGATGGGGCCAGTGTAATGATGGGGAAGCGTGCTGGAGTTGGTGCTCTTCTGAAGAAAGAGAGAGTGTCTTCCATTCAGGTGCACTGTGGTGCCCACCCCGAGCTGCGCTGGCCGCGCTAGATGCTGCAAAAGCTGTGGACCAGGTAGGGAGCCTACAAGCGCACAATTGCCTCTGTTTACTCCTTTTACAAGCACTCAGCCAGCAGGACCAATCGCCTCCATCAACTGACAGCAGCGCTCAGCAATGAAGACATGACGAGCCTAAAGCAGCCGTGCGCTGTCCGCTGGCTATCCTTGCACAGGGCAGTGGAGGGTATCAAACGTAACTGGCCTGCTCTGGTGATTGAGTTAAATGAAGAGGCTGTGGGAGGAAATGCCCAAGCCCAAGGCATCCTGGGTCAAATCCAGCCGTACTGCTTCATCGCCTTGACTCATGCACTGGCTGATGTGCTACCGGTGATGACCAAACTGAATTTGGTTTTCCAGAAAGACGACGTCAATCTGGCCACAATCCGACCAATGGTTCACGCATCAGTCGCGGCACTAACACAGTTACGAGATGCCCCAGGTCCAGAAGAAGAGAGGTTCCAGGCGGATTGCCAAGAAGGCATGTACAAGGATGTGAAAGTGACACATGCAGGTGACAGGTCCGTTCAGGCTTTCAAAATGCCCGAGCACGCTACATTCAACATCTAATAGATGCTTTACACGACCGATTCCCTGAAGATTCCCTGGATCTACTTAACTGCTTCATGTCCTTCTGAACCCCTCCCGATACCCACAGACACAGGGTGGTAAGTAGAAGCCTATTTGATTTAGTTTGTTGCAAAAGGCATAGCATCATTCTTTAAATCCTTTTTGAACAACCTAAAATGCTCGCCTATATCGCGAAATGTACGGCCGATCATATTAATAAAAAAAATAAAAATAAAAAAAAACACCCACTAACCTTTTCTTTCCCAATGTTACAGGTATGATACGCAGATGCCTGCAATGATGTCTTTTGCCGTTTTACTGCACTGATCTTGTACGCTAACTTTGATTGTTCTCACCTTGTATTAATGCACATCTTGTAAGTCGCTCTGGATAAGAGCGTCTGCTAAATGCTTAAAATGTAAAATGTAAATGTAATAATAATAATAATTAATCATTACTCCGCTTCGTGTCGTGCCTATGCCGCAGCACAGCCGTGCCAATAACCACGATAAAGCACTCCCTCTCGTGTGTTATTGCTTAAAAATAACAGGATAACATTTAAACATTCCTACTTTTCAGTTAATCTGGCTGTCGATGCCATTTTGTCATATAAGTTGTTTAAAGTTGTGTATTGGCTTTTCATAAAAATATCACTGATTCATCCCTCAGCGCTTCAGGAATATGCTGAACCAGCCATCCGAACCATTATTGGTCATTTTGGCAAAGAAATTACCAGCGAGGACGAGTCAGCACCAGCCACAGCCCCTCTCATCGATGCCACAAGCGCGCAACGAGATGCCATCGCTGTGATGACAGCGCTCCGCAGTTATGGAGGCTTGAATTTCTCAACGGCCTGCGAAGTCCTCATCAGGGATTTCAGCGAAATCTATCCCGAGTGGGCCAAACTGGCCAAGGTAGCCTGCTTGATCCCCGTCTCCAGTGTGCCAGCAGAGAGAGGGTTCTCTTTGCAGAACCGAATCAAAACAGCGCAGCGAAGTCGCCTTGGGGAGGACAAGGTCACAAGGCTTATGCGCATTGCAAGCTGTGGAGAGACACTTGGCACCTTTGATTTTAAGTGGGCAGCTACACGCTTCACTGCTGCGAAAAAGCGTAAGAAGTAAAATCATATGAGCCAGCAATAGGTTATTTTTTTGTTTGTTTTCAAATAGTTTTTATTCAATTTTATCTTATCTGAGAAAAGGTCTGTAGCGAACGGAAATTATTTGATTTCAAGTCGGCAGCAGCACGCCATAATTAAAATGTTATGAGCCAGATGGGCCTACATGTAACTTTTTGTTTGTTTGCAAATAGTTTTTATTCTGTTTTATTTTATATGAGAATATGTAGGCCTAAAGCTGAAGTAAATTCTTTGTGTTTACGTGTTGCCCCAACGAACGTAGGCTAGCGTAATATTTATTTATTTATTTTTAAAATAGCGTTATGCACGTGAGTCTATTGACGGGACTTATTTTATTTGAAATATAATGTATAAGCAAAAGTAGCCTACTTTTCAATAAAAAATATTATAAATCTACATGCCTTGATGATGTCATTCTTTATATAGCCTGCCTATCAATTGTTTTTAAGCTCAATAAACACAGATAATATTTGACCGGAATTTCTCCGATTTGTCCGGGACATTGAAATCTTCCAGGACACGTGGACCGGCACCAATTTTTTCTAACGGAAACTCTGGGTCAAGGACAACATGAGGATGGGTAGGGCCTTCAATGTCATAAGCCTCGTTGACGTCTGTCCCCACTTCCTGCAGCATCTGTTATTATCCGGGGCTGCTGTTTACATGATTGTGAGTGTGCGACGAGGGGGGAGCGTGTGTTTATTATCTCGACCAGTGTTACAATTCTGAGTCTGCAACTACACCCTATTGTTCTGCCGTCCATTGTTTGTTTACTGGCGTGCCGGGAGGAAAAGCGTGGAACATTGGCTCACGGATGCTTCGGGATCTGACGTCTATGGGTGCATAGCAAAAATGGGGTGAGGTCATTTGTTTTGGGGACTGTGCTCCAGGCTAGCCACAACCGCCTGAAACTGGGGGCACAAGAGATGTTGGTTTTAGAATACAACAAAATTCCTTGAATAGCTATGTGATCATCTACCCTTGCCATCTCACTCAATTTCTGTATATTTTTCCTTTCTATAGGTATTTGGGTAAGGAGATGTAAAATGGGCAGACCGCATCAGTTAACCATGTGACACTGGGCTGGCAGTGTCGCCAATTGACAGCTGTGTGGGCCACAACCCTGGAATACATACATGTAGTGACACAGAGTTTTGAATAAAATGCTCAAAAATATTAAAGAGTACAGCAAGCTATGGAAATCTTTTCATTTTTAAAATGAGGTGTCATCTTCACATTCATGTATGTCAACCAGGTAAGCATAACATGGACAACATGTAATCATACAATATTTATTAATGTAATTTAATGTACCTTAAATTGCTAAACAATCTAATCTGAACTGCACTTCATGAACTGGCCCACACTAGGCCTCACATTCCCAATCGAGTTAAACCATTCCTCAAGCTAAGACATACTAAGACCCCCATAAGACCCTACCTGCTGAAAAGCACATGTGCTTCCTTAGATCCAAGTGCAGAGGCCTCACTTAGTAATTGAGTTGGTTGGTATAGTACAAAGACACACAATGGCAGAAAAAACTGTTTTAAAAAAGTATATTTACCAGCATAAATAAATAACCACCCCATGAAAAAATAAAAGTCAACATCCCGCTGCCTATTTTATTCTCCAGAGAGATGGGCGGAAAATTCCCAGAGATCAAGGGAAGAACTCAGGGGAATAATCAGTGAGGACAAGAGTGGGGGGGAGAAAAATCACATAAGAAGTAACGTTTCCTTTTTTTTGGTGCCAACTTTAAAAAGCGCACGCTTCCCCATAATGACGGAAAATGAGGCCCATGTTGATAATTTCTCTGATAGCCAGCCCCAATGGACAGGCAGGGCCTCCCACACCGCGCAAAGCATCATACAGTGCCCGACAATTGGTACATTATCAGCACCAAGGTGCTGGGAAGGGCTGCCCAGCACTGAGGCTCATTAGTTGATGTGGGCAGAGGTGTGGCGGCCCATTGGAGAACAGCTGCTGCACGGGGCGCATACTTGGTGGCAGTCCAGATAAAAAGGGTCAGCAGCAGTGGGGGAGGACTTTTGTAAAAACCTCCATGGCCTCACGGACCTCTACCCACCCACAACTGTGCCTTTGCCTGTTCCGTTGTTTTTATACTGGGATGGATTGCTGACTCCCGTTTCTGCCCTTTGGATCAAAAAAAGAAAAAAAAGCACAAGTGCGTAGATCAGTATGCTGGTGGTTCTGTGTGGCTCAGTAGGTAGAGCCTGGGACTGATAACGCTTTACTGAAAATGCGTGCATACTGTACTGTAATTTGCTTTTGATAAAAGTGTATGCTAATTAGCATATTTTATGTTATGTTATCAGTGGTTCCCTAACCTCTCTTTGCAAACCCCCAGTCGGTTCATGGATTTTTTTAATTCCACCACCAGCACAACTGATTCAACTTGTTAACTACTTTTGAGCATCAATTATTTGAATCAGGTGTGCTGATGGTGGAAGTTAACAAACACATGGACTGGGCTGGGGGTTCCCAAGGAGAGGTTTGGGAACCACTGGTATAAATCAAATGAGTTCAGTAGCTACATTCATTAAAGGTCCACATGCAAAGTTTTCTAAGAGGCTAAACATTTAAGATTTTAAATGTGAGCAAGACTTGGAATAGGAAAAAAATGTCACATGGCACATGTCTTAGTACTATTAAATAATGTAATGTGGGACAGTCAACAGAACAAAATCAAACAGTTATGCATAAAAGACCAGATAGTGGATCACTGAAAATGACCACTGTTTCGAAAGCCGTCGTAGAAAAACATTAATGAATGTTCTAATGTGATGCCAATCACCACTGATTTTACTTTCAGTTATGAACTTAAACTAAGGATTGTAACGACAAAATTACAGTAGTTATTGGTGTATAATCATTTCACTTTCAGAGTTCACAATGCATTCGTATCTATAAGAGCATCTGCTAAATGCCAAAAGTAAATGTAAAATGTAACATTAACTGGTTTTGTTTTTTGGCGGCAAAGTTCATAATTTCCATCTCACATGGCATCAAAATCGACTTTTATGATAAGTTTGAGTCTGCCAGTTTCCAGGATGGGGCTGACTCAGAGGGCACAGAACAGGAGTGCCTGTTCAATGGTAAAATGTCTGGGAGTGGACAGCGACAGTCTGCTCCTATCTGTAATGCTTTGGTTCTGGATCTGAATGAAGGATCTGACACTTCGATCGTGCCTCCTCAGCTCTGACTATTTGTATATAAACACTAATAGGACATATAAACACTTAAATGGATTAAGAAAAAGCAAGAGAGAAAATTAGACATATAAACTTTTAGTGGAGAGTTTCTGATTAATTTATCCCAGAAAGCCTTTCAGGTTGCAGCGAGCAGCTCTCGTGTTTGAAGTGTGTTCCTCATGGCGTCTTGTCAGGCTTAAAGGCTCTGTTTTCATGTCTCCTTCTGCGTGAACCTTCTCTTCTCCTCATACCTTGCAATTATAGATTTTTACCTCAGTGTACCCCCCTGCCCTCGTCTCACCCTGTAACTCATTTATGGGTGTTGCATAAAATGTGTCCGTGTTTGTTTTGGTTAGTTTTTTTCTTGAATTTACCAACACTCCCAACGATTGATATGTTATTTTACATTATTAGATCTTAATTTATGTTTTTCACCATCAGAGTTTAGAAATTAACAATCAATATATTATTTTTAAAAGTGTGATAGAAAATCCCTGATGTTGGAAGAAAGTAATAGAGATGGAAAATCTAATCCTCAAGATATTTAGGAATATTTTCTTTACGTTTCCATATTTCAGAAATGACATATTTTACACTTTCAGGTAAAATAAATATGAATAGTAGTAATAATAATAATTCATGATTATATAATGTTTATATAATACTAATAACTACATGTAATAATACAATTACATCAAGATTTAGACATGCTTCTATGTACTAGTGTGTTAAATAACCACTGCTTTGCAGCCTGTTGTGGGTGTTTTACATGGGATGAGACAGAGATAGAGAGAGAGAGAGATAATACATTAATACAGTAATGACTAAATGGTTTGGATAACTTCAATAACTAAGTATCTACCAATGTAGTAAATGGCTGATCCATCCATCATTGAGATATTGTATCGTTATACGTGAAACTGAAGGCTGTGTAGACAAGTGTTTGTTTATCTGTTGAAAACTGTTTTACATTTTTTAATCATACAATTTACTTGTTTTAGGACTATTGTATTTTTAGGTTTACCAGCAGAACAGTCCTGTGCTTTCCATGTATTAAATTTAGGATAGCATAAAACCACATATAAATGTACATTAGATTACATAATTCCATTTAATGGTGAAAAAAAAACTGCACGTACAATAAATTAGAGTAAAAAGAGTAAAAATCTGACCATTTGAGATATTTCTAATTAGTAGGCTATTAAATATTGTTAGTTTCAGTAAGGCTATGAACTCGATGGCCGTACTAAATATGATGGCTTTCTTGCCCACTTTTTATTTCAGGGCCAGACAGTAGAAGTAAAATACTGGCAGAAAAGTGAGGAAACGTGTTCCGTCGCGCGTACAATTAGATAGCTACTTTCTAATTTAGTTTGCAGGGGAGACAACCCCAACAATGTACAACTATATTTTCCCCAGTCTCCCGGGACAAAGGGCTTCAATGAGTTATTGTTTATTTGCACGCAACTACCAGCACAGGTGAGTCAAACAATAGCTATGTGACCGTAGTCCATCTACAATAGGCCTACATCTACCAAATGAAATGGTTTAACAAGCCTTTGGATTTCAAACGGACAGCTGTTTTTTTAATCTTTAATCTGTTGCATAGTGAAGTAAATATGAAATACCTCCATAGATAACGGAAGTTAGACAGGAGGAAGCATGTGACAGGCGGTCTATTTTGTTCAGCCCAAACCTTTACCCACCCCCGCGTTTAAAAGGCCATATTGGAAAAAATAAAAAGCTAATGCAAACTTTGAACGTATACGTTATTAACATAAACATGTTTTTCATATGTTTTATTTCTAGGGTTGCTTGCTTGATAAACTGCAGATGCTATATTTGCAATAAAGTATTGGCGTTTCAAAGTTGGCAAAATCAGGGCCCTTTTCTCATTAAAGATTAATTTAAATGATGCAATTTGTAGTTACGGTGCCACTAAAGCACACGGGGAAAATGATACATTTAAAAATTGTAACGCAATTGTAACGCGCGTCTCCACCGTGTGCAGATTCTGCGCGTGCCAAGCACCCACACTGGGAGCTGTATACGAGTCCCAGAGAGAAGATACATCACAATAAATATTTTTTCAAATATTTTGCAAAGGACAACACTACATATTGATGTCTGAGAAATCCTCTAGTATTGTCAGTCAACGAGAGCAAATTCTGTTTTAATTACAATGACATTGGCTAAGTAACCTATTGTGAAAATCGACTGCTTCAATTCAAAACTCATTTTAAAAAGACACGTATGGATGTTTCGTGAATTATACTATACATTAGTTGGCTACAAAATAATTGTCCTAAATAATTGGTCATTAAACCACCAAGTCCCTATTAATTAACGTAGCCGGTTGTACGGAATGGAACGTTGTTTCACAGAGGTTTGTCCAAAATATCAGGAATTGTAAAAATACATTTTGCTGTTGTATTCAGACAACATTTTTTAATAGGGGCGACGAGCGCGCGATAAGAATATCTTCTTCCATCCGTCCCGCGGGACCCCATAGCTCCTTTCATCCGGTGTTAGTGATGGGAGTACGGGTAGGATGGGGAGGGGGGGGGGTTGGGTGCGGTGGCGCCTGCGAGGGAAGGGTCTTTTTTTATTCATCTTTCCAGATGGAGGATTTGAACCGAAAACGTAAGGGGGGAGGAGGGTGATTTGGGGTGGGGGGGAGGACGTGCAAAGATTTAGGAGATTATGGGGTTCCTGTCTGTCTCCCGGCTCCACTTTATGCCTATAAAACCGCCGCGTGTATACCGTTACGCTGTTATCTCTTGTAAGGTTGATCGCCACAGGTGTCCCGGACTTAAACCCTTGAGTGAATAAGCTACGCGTTGGCATCAATGGCTGAAGTACGAGCATTTCATGTATGTTCCTTATTAGCACTACTATTCTTGGTTACACGTTTAACAGGTAAACAGTGCTATTTTTCATTATTTGTTCTGCATTTCTACGCATCCTTATTTGCGTCAACACGCTGGACATTTTCTGTGAAAATTTTGCGCAGACAATGGGTTTCTTTGAGAGCATCTCCGTGATGTTTCAGTTGCCTATCATTTCTTTAAATTGTATTAATTGCTTTAAATGTATATGGACGTATTAGTGACATAGTGGCACTTATTCATTAAGTATTTTGCAAAGGTTCCTAAGATTTCTAATTTGTATATATCAAGGATGTAACCACATATTCAATATTTGGGGGACATAATGAAAGGGAATGTTCATATCAATCTACATAATGTTTTTACAGCACTTGGAAAGTATGAAATTAGATTTAAAAAGGGGAAAAACATCTTGATTAAACCAAGGGTAACTATTATTTTAAATGCATTGAACTGGAAAATATGAAATCATAAAAATAATTGTTTGATCTCATTTTACAATAATGTCAATAATTTCTTTTTGAAAATCATTGCATTTGTTAGTAATTGTTATCCAAAGCGACTTACTGTAGTGAATGCATACATTTTTCAGTATATGTGGTCCCAGTGGGAATTGAACCAACAACCTAAGCGTTGCCAATGCTGTGCTCTACCAACTGAGCCACAGAGAACCTGTGAGAACTTATTTGTGTATTTGTTTTGCTTGATCCTATTCAGAGGTCATGCTTGTGATGCCTGGTTAACTTTATATTGCACAGGATATATGTTTGGTTCAAAAGGTTAAATATTGGCCCTTGGCTATGGCTGTCCCTCTCCCTCCCCCCACCCCCTGTCTTCCTCCCCCCTTCCTGCTCTCTTTTTCTCTCTCTCTCTCAAATTTAATTTAAATTTAAAGTTTCTGCACCTGCATAACATTACACTTTTGCAAAAGCAAAGGTTATAAAAATTAGAAGATGCATAACAATTAAATTGCATAGCTATGATCTGTGGGGTAAGGGGGGGAAATACAGGTAACTGCCAAAATAAAGGAAACACTTGAGTAAATTAAGGGTTCTGGACCCTCTGTTATTGTGTGTGGTGCACTTTCCTGGCATAGTTTAGGTCCACTCAACCCATTAGAAGGGGTTATATGTTATATATATATATATATATATATATATTATATTACAGTATATGTAAATGCTAACATATACAAAGCCAATCACCTTCATCCTATGGTGAAGCATTTCTATCCTGATGGGAGTGGTCTCTTTCAGGATCACAATGCCCCAATCCACAGGGCACGAGTGGTCACTGAATGGTTTAATGAGCATGAAAATGATGTAAACCATATGTCATGGCCATCTCAGTCACCAGATCACAACCCAATTGATAGCTTATTGGAGATTCTGGAGTGGCGCCTGAGACAGCGTTTTCCATCACCATCAACAAAACACCAAATGATGGAATTTCTCGCCAAGGAATGGTGTTGCATTCCTTCAATAGGGTTCCAGACACTTGCAGAATCTATGCCAAAGTGCACTGAAGCTGTTCTGGCGGCTCAAGGTGGCCCAACCCCCTATTAAGACACTTTATGTTGGCATTTCTTTTATTTGGGCAGTTACCTGTACATATACATTCGTTATTGACATTTACATTTTAGGCATTTAACAGATGCTCTTACACAGTTTACATTTCTTTACATACAATCCATTTATACACCTGGATATTTTTACTGAAGCAATTCAGGTTAAGTACCTTGCTCAAGGGTTCAAAAGCAGTGCTCCACCTGGGAGACTGGTGACACTGTATATGCACTGTTACTGTATTCTCTTTCTCTCTCAATCTCTCTCTCTCTTTCTCCCCCATTGAGTCTCAAGGTCAACTTCAGCCTCAATACAGGAAGAAATAGAGTGTCATGCAGGAAAACAGCCCTGCCAAGGACTCCAGATCTCTTTTCCTGGCTGCCAGGCAGCATGCGGCAATTAGTCTCTGCAAGCTATTTATACACATTTCTTCCTTAAAACAAAGCAGATGCATACATACAGACACAGTCACACATGCATGTCTATCAGCATTGTTATCCATGCCTCAGGAACTGCACAATTCTATCTCTGCTCTTAAAGGAAAGTATAAAAGCTCTATACAAATAAGTGATTGTTTTTTCCCCTTATATTGCAAATGCTCTGCATGTTGCTGGATTTTGTACTGTAAATAAGTGCATCAGTTTCTCTATTGGTCTCACAAAGAGTCCTGACCTTGGACTTATTCCAAGGTCAAGGCCAGTATAGTATAATTGAAGCATATGAGTGATCCATTGTCTCAGCTCTCTTTGATTAGAATATGTACATCTTGATTGATTGCTGACTGCTTGAATATTGAATGGGGTTAAACCAGGGAAGATCAACTGATACTTTATGTATTGATTGTGTGAAAGTCAAAATTCTGTGACGTTTTCCCCCCACTACAGGAAAACTCCATCCCATTGGTTTATGACCTTTGGAGATTTGCAACACCCTGTTCTATCTTCATGTTGCCCCATAGCTCCTATTTCCTGTAGGTTAACGCCCCTTTACCTCTCTGTTCCCTCCCTTTCTGTTGTGTTTGATATAAATATCTATTTGAATTTTAAGGCGGGAGATTCACTGTCCTGCGTGGCACGGGTCTCTGTGCAGCTGTTCGTAATTAAATTCGTAAAGAAATTCTCTCTGATCCTCCTGAGTTTTCATTTCCACGACAATTGCAAAAAAAATAAAAATAGTTTTTTTGTGTTTATTTCTCAGCACTCAAAGTGGAAATCATCTCCAGTAACCAAGACATTGAGGTGGGAGTGAGACATATACTTCTCTGCAAAGGTTTGTGTGTATCTCTTAAAGGAGTAATTAAAACAAAACAAAATAATACAATCACAACTAGGATGGTATGGTGGTGCAGTGGATAGCACTGTCGCCGCACAGCAAGAAGGTCCCAGGTTTGAATCCCGGCCAGAGCCTTTCTGTTTGGAATTTGCACGTTTTCCGTTTGGGTTTCCGCCGGGTACTCTGGTTTCCTCCCATAGTCCAAAGAAATGCACTTTAGGCTAATTGGAGAGTCTAAATTGCCCAGGTATGAGTGTGTGAGTGAATGGTGTATGTGCCCTGTGATGGATTGGCGACCTGTCCAGGATGTATTCCTACCTCTTGCCCAATGCATGCCGGGATAGGCTCCAGCCCCCCCATGACCCTGACCAGGAATAATCATGCATGGTGCAACCCTAGCACTGCCTATGCCCCACGTAACACCATCCCTACAGTGAAGTATGGTGGTAGCAGTATCATGCTACAGGGATGCTTCTCTTCAGCAGGGACTGGGAAACTTGCCAGAATAGAAGGACCAATGGACAGGGCAAAGTACAGGCAGATACTACAAGAAAACCTATTTCACTCTCCCAAAAAACTAAAGCTGGGGCAACAATTCACCTTTCAGCAGGACAAAAATCCAAAGCACAGGGCCAAACATTGGAATGGATCAAGAATTTAAAGGTGAATGTCCTTAAGTGACCCAGTCAAAGTCCTGACCTGAACCCCATCGAGAATCTGTGTCACAACTTGAAAATGACTGTTCATAAGCAATGTCCAAGCAACCTGAGAGAGCTGGAGCAATTCTGCTCTGAAGAATGGGTAGAATCACCTCCAACCAGTGTGCTAAGTTGGTAGAAACTTACCCAAAAATATATAAAGCTGTTATTCCAGTGAAATGTGCCTCCACCAAATATTAATGCGAGGGATTGTTTTTTATTTTTCTTTAAAATATTTGCTGACATAACTAATTACTTCTTTATAAAAATCTGTTCGATCATGTGAGTTTTGCATAGATTTTTTTAAATAAAGCACTGTATATACTGAACATCCAAGGTCTCCCTTAACTCAATGCTAAACTGTGTTATATTTAAGCCATACAAGGGGCAGGGATGTGCTTAAGTGTAGAATGTGGTGTATGTGTGTGTGTGTGTGTGTGTGTGTGTGTGTGTGTGTGAGTGTGTATGTGTGTGTGTGTGCATCCTTGTGTGCATGCATGCATGTATGTGTCTGTGTGTCTGTGAATTTGGATTCATGCTGCAAAACCAATCATAATCATAATGTATGTTGACTTTGGCAGTGGCCACCATGAGGGGACTAAGGTCGAGTGGAACTCTTTGTATTCATTTATTGAATATTTAGTATTTAATTTGATAGAGGCCTGGTTACTTAAGGCAGGGTTACTTAAATCATGGTCTTCGTGGGCTGACTACTGCTGTTTTACCACCCTCCCTTTACCTGAGAGTCGGGTATGAAGACACAGGCCAATCAATTGCAGTAATTGTTCAATTATCTACCTGAGAGAAAAGAAACCCAGAACCAAATTTGGATTAATGGGCCAGATTTAAATAACCTAGCCTAAGGTCTAGTATTGCAAGGTTTCCTGCTGAATTTTCAGGGTCTCTGTTATGATTTTCTGCTGACATCAGCATAACACTAGACATTTGTGCCTATCTACCCTGCAGGTAGTAATGAGGGATTGATGACATGGCTAAAGAATGGGGAGGAGATTGATCCAGATGAGATAACTATCGACGTTGTGGATGAAACATCATCGAAACTGATCATAGAGAAAAGCAAAATTCTGGATTCTGGGCTTTACACCTGCCATTTTGTGCCTGACACTGGCAGTGAAAAGGAAGTCAGTTACCAGCTCTACGTCTTCCGTAAGGCAGCTCTCGCTCATCTGTGCTTAAACTCAAATTTTTTTCCTGGAGGCTATAGAACTGAATTCCCCAGATCTGGTCCTAGGGAGCCGCAGGGTATTCTGGTTTTCGTTTTAACATTATAATCAGCAACCAATTTGAACCCAAGAAGCCACTGTTAACTGTAATCAACGCCCTTAATTGATCAATTAAGTTCTGAGTAACAACTGGGACCCTCCAGGACCGGATTTGGGGAACCCTGCTTTAGAAGAGCATCACTGAATGACTGTTTTTTCCCTGATTCATCCTGACAGTCATCTTTTTTTTGTATGTGTGTGGCTCAGACACTATGTGGATTGCTCGCAGATCCCTTGACCAGACAAAACAACAAAACAACATTATAGCCTTACTGTTAGTGGAGCAAAAATACCTCTTAACACTACAAAGAAATATATGACCCTGTGAATCTGTGCCGTTACATTTTGTCCATCGCCCCTGTCACTTGCACTAATTGTTTACGTAAGAGCCAACCTACCTACCCCTCTGCTCAGGACCTCTCTCCCTCTCTCCCTCCCACACTATCCCCCTTCTTGTCTTTTTGCAGAGAGGCCAACATTCCCCAACACGCCGGTCTACCATGAGTTCCTCGAGGGACAGGATGCAGTTATCCCATGTGCTGCCACTGCCCTCCCGAGTCTGGACGTGAAGTGGCGGAAAGTTACTGATGGTAGGGGGCTGGCCATCACAGCAGCAGCATCTGGTTTCTTGTGTGGTATGAGGGTCTTCTCATGTTCTTGCTCCTCGTGCTGTCTGTGGGTGTTCGTTGGAGAGGTGTCAATGGTGGCCACATGGTGAGGGTGCGACTGAAGGACACCGATTTGTCTCAAATCGGGAGATGTTTCTCGTTTTTCCCTTGTCCCCCTGACGGGATTAGAAACATCTTGGTTGTTGAGATGAAAGGGAGGATATTGGTGAAACAGTGGTGGTACTGTCATTCCCTTTGGGGAGCCGTTCACTTGTGAGTCAGTGGGGAGGGGACACTCTTATCTGCTAACACAGTCCCACCTCTTTTCATATAAACACCACCATGGGTGACCTTGGAGAGAGTGTTGTCTAGATTCAATCATCAACAGTTGTCTTGCAATTAAATTAAATGATTTCTTTGTTTTCTTTGCAAAGCACAGTTTGTCTAACAAATGAGACAAATTGTGTTTATGAAGAAAAAAAGCAACACTTGCCTTCTGACATAGTTAACTCCTGGTCCTATGGGCTAAGCAGCTGCAGGTATTTGCTCTAACCAGTCAACTGTACCACCTGATATCAATTAGCTCACCTCTGAAACCAAGGAGGGATATACTAATCAGTGACATCAGGTGTAGTCAGTGCTCAGCTAGATCAAATGCCTGCAGCCACATAGTCAACTCTTGGGACCAAAAGTTGACTATGTTGGAATGAGTACCTATGCTTGCATTTGATTTCGATTTGAGTCAAGGACAAATGTTGATTGAATCCAGGCCTGCTTCATAAAGCTTAACCTCTCATTGTGAGTAAAAGGAAGGACCGGCCGTGACCTATCCCTTCTACCTCGCCCCACCTCCCCTGTGCAGAACGGGTCACTATGCTGGACGACAACAGCCTGCAGATCACTGCCATCGAGCGGAAGCACCACGGCACCTACGTCTGTGAGGCCGCAATTAAGGGGCGCCCCATCTCTGAGCAGCTCTCCATTTCTGTGGTCGTCAATGGTGAGGCAATCGGGGGCTGGCAACTGACATAACAGATGTCTTTACACAGAGAGTTGTCAATGCCTGGAACAGCTTGCAAGTCAGGTTTTAGAGGCAGAAACACCTGGGCTATTCAAGTCTAGGCTAGATGCAGTACTAGATACTCTTTAGATTAGGACATGACGAACCTAACGGCCCGTTATCGTCTTATGTATTCTTATGTTCTTATGTTCTAATAAATTGGATAAAATAACCTCAGTGCTATTGAGCAACAATTAAGATGATATGAATTTGTACAATGCATCAGACTGCAGATGCTAAAACCTTTTTCAACAACAAATCGTACACGTTCAAAATATTTGTAATTCCATGCCTCAAAATAGGATGTTAAAACGGTCTGATAGTTTATGAATGGTCTTGGGTTTGGGGGATCATTTGATTTGATTTGATGGCTCTTGGTAAATTTTATGGCTTGTTGATATGCACTCTCAGGCTAAAGTGCACAGTGCACATTTGCAATTATTTTATTTTTTGGAAAAAAATAAGTGAACCAGCCCTCAACTCCCTCCTTTGCTGCACTGTGTTTCTTTACTTACCCCCTCCCCATGCACTTACACATTCACTGTGGTTATCCTTCTAGCACCTCCAACAGTTGAAATTCACAAGGCGCAGGAGAATGTCGTGGCAGGATCCAGAACCAACGTGTCTATTGCCTGTCTCGTCATTGGAGTGCCCTTCCCGAACATCACCTGGACCAGGTGACTATGTTGTGCCTAAATAAGTAACAGCTGTCTCTGATGCACCGGAAATCAGAACCGGCACTCCTTTATTTATTTTCACGATGTATTCACTCGTCTGTCTCAGGGCAGTCCTTGTGTGCTACATGTGAGAGTGCCCAGTTTGGTTGTATTTACATGTCCGTCTATGTCTCACTGCAGTATTAATGTAGCGTGCCATCCTGTGTTGTTTCCAAGACAATCCTTTCACTTCCTGTCCACCTCCCTTGTTATCTGTCTGACGTTAATGTACTGTAGCGCCCAAACGACTTGGTTCGACGTCTTCGTCTCCATCTCCCTTGCCCAGCGTGCACTGTGTCAACGTGTGTCTGTTTTCCTCCTCAGCCCTCCGTCCTCGGATGCCACGCGATACAAGTTTAACTCGGACAAAAGCGAGTTGACCATCCCATCGGTGGTCAGGAGTGACTTTGGCGAGTACACGTGCGTCGCCACCAATAAGATCGGGGAGAGCCGGGCCACCTTTGTGCTGGATGTCTCAGGTGCGGAGCTTTGGAAAACAGGCGTACCTCCCACACATTCATCACTTTATGCTTAGTTTCAGAGGTATCCCCACACTGGGGTCCGGGGGTCCTTGGAGGTCCATGAAGGAGTTCCAGGGGAAGGAAACTCCTTCTCAATGGGAAGGATAAAAAAAAGTTTATATTTCCATAGTTAAATACAGTACATTATAGGTTTTAGACTTTCAAATAAATTTAACTTTTTATGTTTTACACATACTTGGTGATCATTGTAATCATCATTGTAATGATGAAATATTTATACTGACCTAAATAGCTAAATAGCTATTAGAAATATTTAATATCCTTGCTTTTGCCTTTGTTTAGAATTAATAAAAAAATAACTCGTCCTTAAAAAAGGGAGCCTGGGTTGTTTTCATACAGATATACATTGGTTGATTGGCTTGGAACTAAAATTTTACTGAAAATTTAATATTACTGTAATTTTAAGCTATATCAAAACTATCAATACGTATTTAAAACCAAACCTAGTGAAAGTCTTGGACTTGGACCAATCACAAAGTATCATTTCCAGCACCCATCAGCGGAAAATGTCATTTTCTCTTTTTCAGAGCATCCTATAGTATCCCTGAGCCAGGCAGTCATGGAGGTGGAGCCTGGGCAGAATGCCTCTGTAACCTGTGAAGGCTCTGGTCACCCCCCTCCCAAAATTCAATGGGTCAGGAAAAACGCGAATGTGGAACTGGTAAGACCACTCCCCCCTCCCCTTACCCATCTTAATTTTCAATCAAGAGTGGTAAACAAAAAACAGACATATTTATTTATTTACTGAATCATTTACTTCAAGGGTTTGTCTGCAACAGATATTTCTTTCTCACACACTCTCAGAACAAAATGTACCATGTTGTACCTTAAAGTGCAAATGCTTGCCACCGTACCCCTGTAAGGTAATGAATACAGTACCCCTGTAAGGTAATGAATACAGTACCCCTGTAAAGTAATGAATACAGTACCCCTGTAAGGTAATGAATTATACCTTTAGTCTGAAGAAAATAATTGTACCCTTGTGAGAAAAAGAATGTTGCTTGCAGTACGAGCATCATTTTCATTCAAATACAGCTGCCAGTGTGAATAAGGATTCATTAAGCTACCTTGGTACATATCTGTACCTTTCCTCAATTTGTTTCCTTTTCACTAGGAAAAGGTACACAACCACATCATGAAGGATCTTATGTGTACTTTTGAAGGTGCAATGAACACTTTTCTATCTCAAGGAACAAAAGTGTACCCTAATTTTACCTTTTTTTAAGAGAGTTGAGAATAAAGGGAGAACCAGACTACGGGGTGGTTATTTTTGGCAGGGTTCGTCCAACAAATACCATATTAGGGTCAATCCTAAAGAGGCTGGTGGCTGACTTTGTGCCTCTAAGATTAACTCTTTGCACTTCTCTTGTGTGCTTCCTCCTGTGTTTAGAACTCCAACAGTAGCCTGGTGAAGCTTGTGGGGCACACACTGGAGTTCAAGGCAGTGGAGGCCTCAGATGGTGGACTGTATACCTGCATAGGCCTCAATGCTGCTGGGAATGACACCAAAGACTTCAGCCTGAAGAGTAAGAACTCCCTAACCTCTCTCTCTCTCTCTCTCTCTCTCTCTCTCTCTCTCTCTCTCTCTCTCTCTCTCTCTCTCTCTCTCTCTCTCTTTCTCTTTCTTATTTCCATGTAACCATGTGAAGGCTGTATAACTGTTGATGTGCACCTGCAATTGTTTTTTTCTTAAAGACCTAATAAAGATGGGTTAAACTCTGTCTCTCTCTCCCTCTCCCTTTCCCTCTCTGTCTCTCTCTCCTTCATTCTCTGTCTCTCTCCCCCATCTCTCTCTCTCTCTCTGTTTCTCTCTCCCTCTCTATTTGTCTCTCTCAGTCTCTCTCTCTCTTCTCACAGGCAGCATACACAATGTTCTACAGTATACAATTCTGCCATATGCAGTATAAAGAAATATTATGTATTATGTATTTCCCTTAATGCCTCTATTTTTTATTATTGTGTTTTTTATAATCAATTTAAGCACTTGTATGAAAAGCACTTTATTATTATTATTATTATTATTATTATTATTATTATCATCGAATGTGTGGAAATCAAATCAATCAAATCAAATCATGAACTCTTTTTAAATGTAGGCAGTATTACTTTTTGCGATTACCTACACATTTCTTTGTCACTGTGTGTTTCTCTTTTCTTCTTTTGAAAAATGTGATGCTTTCTGCTTGTATTTCCATGTGTAATTTCCATCCATCCCCAATTTTTTTCCCGCGCTTGTCTTCCATGGTTTTTCCCCCTTCCTCCCTTGCCCTTAACACCTTGCTCTTTCGCCATGCTTCCCTTCCCACCTCTGACTATTCTTCTCTCCTCCTTTCTCCTCATATTCTTCTGTCTTTCCACCCACCCTCATCATCTTTCCTCCTTTCAATTTCTTTTTTTCCCTCCATAATCCTCTGTCCCTATTTCTCCTTCCCCTCATACTCTCCGCCCGCCAGCCTGGCCAGGTACCCCATCCAAAATCAGTGTCAGTCCAGGCCCTAGCTCAGCTCACTTCTCACTGGATCGCCCCCTGGTGGATGGAGGCTCCCCTATCACCCAGTACGTCCTGCAGTGGAGACAGGAGGGAGAGAGAAACTGGAGCCAGAGAGTCATCCATTCCACCGGTAAAGCTTGTGTGCCCGATTCAGCTGGTTCAGTGACAAGGCTATGTTCTCGCCATGGGCATTGCCAGCCAACACAAAATGTTTCAAGAACGTTGGGGAACATTCTGGTTAGGTTCTCGTTTGGTTGTGAGATAACATTATGCATAGAAAAATTCCCCAGTCTTAGAATGTATTTATTGTTCCAATCAAAATTATGTAAAACCCACAGAAAAACGTTCCAGGGATGTTGCATATAAACTACCTGGTAACTTTCCCCAATAATTGTCATTTACTTATGAAAACAACATCATAGAGGATACAGGTCGATAACATTTTAAGAATAATATACACCATTTAGCAGACGCTTTTATCCAAAGCAACTTACAGTAGTGAATGCATACATTTTCAGTATATGTGGCCCCAGTGGGGATTGAACCCATTTTAAGAAACGCTGTGCTCTACCAACTGAGCCACAGAGAACCACGTTCTGAATGCAGGTACAGAAATTTCCTGATAAAATTCATGTGAATGTGACTACCTACAATACAAATCATTTTTTGAAGAGGAATAACAAAACTGAATAACATTCTAAGGACTGTAATGTTATTTTTTGTAATAACTTCAAAATAGCATTAAAGTGACATGAAGGACACTGGACAAATGTACGTATTGAGAATATTTTGGGAATGTTTTGGGAACCCAAGAATTGTTATCTGGGATTCTTACGCATTGGAAATTGAAAAAGTATTGAAAAGCCCTGTAATTGTTTTGCAGTCCTGGGCATCACACTACAAGAAAGATATAGAAGCTCTTGAAAAAGTACAAAGAAGGGCAACTAAATTGGTACCTGGTATGAAAGGTACAAGTTATGAGGAAAGACTTAACGCTTAATCTATTCAAGTTTAGCAAAAGGAATTGATTTAGGTTTTTTAATTCATAAAAGGGATTAACAAAATGAACTACCAAAGGTTTTTAAATGGAGTTCAGTTAACAGAACAAGAGGGCATAGGTGGAAATTCGTTTTTTAATGTACATTTCTCATGTAAATTTTTTTACACAGTGAGTTTCAATACGTGGAACTGCTTGCTAGGTCATGTAGTTGAGGAAGAAACACTGGGGGTATTCAATTCCACGCTTGATGCAGTACTGGAAATTCTTTAGACTAGGAAATGATGAGCCTAGATGGGCCAAACGGCCTATTCTCGTCATTATGTCTTTTTATGTTGTTATGTTCTTAATTTAGAAGGTAATGAAATGCACGATTCTTTTTATAAACTGTGGCTGATTTATCTGGTCTGTGTCCTGTGTCCAGAACCCCTGGTGATAACCTCTCTGAAGCCCTACACCTCCTATCTCATCCAATTTGCTGTCAAAAACCGTCTGGGACAAGGGGGCTTCTCCACCCCGCACAGCATCCAAACCCTGGCCAAACGTGAGTGTCACACTCATTCGTTGTTTTTATTGTGCAAAGTTCCAGAAAAAACTATTAAATAATAATAATAATAATAATACATTTTATTTATGGGCGCCTTTCAAGGCTCTCAAGGACACCTTACAAAACATAGTAAAAACAACATGTCAAAACATTATAAAATTAACAAGGCAAAATCAGAGTAACAGATAAACAACAATATATAACAGGTCAAACAAAATATCCCAAAGTGAAGAGGTGTGTTTTGAGACTGGATTTGAAAGTGGAGAGAGTGTCAATATTTCGAATGTTAGGTGGCAGAGAGTTCCAGAGGCAGAACGGCTGAAGGCTCTAGATCCCATAGTGGTCAAGCGGGCAGAAGGTGTGACAAGTTGTCTGGCAGAGGAGGATCTGAGGCTACGGGAGGGAGTGTATGTAAGAAGGAGTTCAGAGAGATATGAAGGTGCTAGGTTATGAAGAGCTTTAAAGGTCAGAAGGAGAATTTTAAAATGAATACGGAATTGAATGGGGAGCCAATGAAGCTGTTGGAGAATTGGAGTGATATGGTCAGTGGAAGGAGTTCTGGTAATGATACGTGCAGCTGAGTTCTGGACCAGTTGGAGTTTATGGAGACATTTGTGTGGAAGGCCAAAGAGGATGGCGTTGCAGTAGTCTATACGGGATGTGACCAGGGCGTGGACAAGAATGGCGGTGCTGGTAGGTGTAAGTGATGGACGGAGACGATGTATGTTGCGTAGCTGAAAGTATGCAGACCGAGTGACATTGTTGATGTGTGATTCAAAAGATAATGTGCTGTCCAGGATGACACCCAGACTCTTAACCTGAGGGGAAGGGTAAATTGTGGAATTGTTAAATTGTGGAATTGTCTATGGTAAGAGAGAAGCTGTGAGGTTTAGCCAAGGTGGATTTAGTGCCAACGAGGAGAACCTCTGTTTTATCACTGTTAAGTTTTAGGAAGTTGATTGAGAACCAGGATTCGATTTCCAGCAAACAGTAGGAGAGGGAAGTGGGTGGGAGGGCAGCTGGGTGTCATCCGCGTAGCAGAGAAATTGAAGTCCAAATTTCCTGAAAATATTGCCAAGGGGTAGGAGGTAGATTATGAATAGGAGGGGGCCCAAAACAGATCCCTGTGGAACACCAGTGGTGACTGGAGTGGGCTGTCATCTTAGATTTTTGAGCTGGACAAACTGAGTGGCAGTATTATTAGTATTATATAATCAAGTATTATATCATATACGATTTATATCATTACTTATTATTCATAAGATTTATATTATAAAGTATATATAACATAAGAGCAAAATCACCATCACACATAATTTAGTCCCCTGCTTCTCTCCATGAAGCATTGAAGTGCTGTCAGGTTTGGGTGGTAGAGGGTTCCTCCCTGGTTTACCATAATGCTCTCATAAAGTTATAATTAGTTTCTTAAACTGTTTGAGTACTTCTTTCTACACTGTTCTCAAGAGGGTGCTATGTGGAGAGTCAGTGCATCGTCATTATTTTGGCATAGATTTTTATATCTACTCTTTGTTCCTCTGTTCTTATTCAGTGTGTGCTGCATTGTTTTCTACCCTGCCAGCCCTATGTAATGCACTCATCTATTGCTCTTTTTTATTTGATACATTAAATATTTGTCACATGATATACATTTTCATACATGTATTAAATATGATCTTCCTGTGAATTATGGACGAAAGTCTTGATGTGTATTACCTTTCTGTTTTTGATTTGACCTTTTTTTTATTAATGTGGGTAAAATCACTCATTCCAATATCACATCACCATGCACATGACATCACCTGCTCGCTGATGACATCATGCTCCATCCATCATTGCCCCCTCCCATCATCTGCCCACCCGATGACCTCACCGCCATTGCATGATTCCATTGGCGTCTGCTCTTGCAGAAGGTAAACCAGAGGTATTGTGAGCATAGGACCGAGCAGTGCTAATAGCAGACATAGGCACAGTATGACAGCAGAAGTGCATGCAATTCCAGTAGCAATTAATACTGAAGTACTATTAGCCATCTAAGGATAGCCTACAGCTGTTCTAGCAGTAGATTCACTGTAACAGTTATGTCATCTAAGTTACCATTTTTAGCTGCAGTTGTCCTATAGCAGCTGTAGAATAAATTGTAGTTGTCCTGTAGCTGGTGATGGGAGAAAAATGGGCAGAGCTACCATAAGCTGCTAGTGACACACTGATTTGAACCAACCATTGTGTTTTTATTTCTCTGCAGAGTGCAATTATTTAATTGGTTCAAATACATCAGTGATAGACAGCTCATTGTAGCTCCACCCATCATGGGGTTTATGAATGAAACCTCATTCTGCCATCACTACCTGTAGCTGCTATAGAATCAATTGTAACTGTAGCAGTCGTGTAGTTGTAGTGGAATCATTTGTAACTGTGGCTGTTGTGTTTACACTGTCCAGTAAAACTAGATTGACATACAGCCAACTCATAGCATTCTCATAGCAGTTGCTGTAGGGTACCATATCAGGACATTTTAGCATCGTGCCAATGTTATGCCAGAATGTTATGCGCTGAATGGGAGAGCGAGGGTTATCCCTCATATCCGCTTTGAACAGGTGACTGCCAAAATAAAGTAAACACCAGCCAAAGTATCTTAAGCTACCATGGCATAGAAGTGTCTGGAACTCTGTTGGAGGGATGCAAAACCATTCTTCCATGAGAAATTACATCATTTGGTGTTTTGTTGATGGTGGTGGAAAGTGCTGTCTCGGGTGCCCCTTTAGAATTCCCCATAAGTGTTCAATTGAGTTGAAATCTGGTGACTGAGGCATAAATGCTTCACCATAGGATGAAGGTGATCATTTATAATGGCTTTGTATTTATTAGCATTTACCTTGCCCTCTAAGGGGTTGAGTGGACCTAAACCATGCAACAAAAATGCACCCCAACAATATCAGAACCCTTAATTTGCTAAAATGCTTCCTTTATTTTGGGAGTAACCTGTATATCTCTCATATCCGTTATCCCTCATATGTCATATCCACTCCGCTCTCTACCCCTCCAGGGGAGCCAGACAGCCCCATACTGATGGTCAACGAGGTTCAGGTGGAGAAGGACTCTTTCTCCATCCCTATCAAGCAGCTGGACGACGGTGGCTCACCCATCCTCCATTACACCATCCGCTACAGACGTGTGAGTTGGGGAAAAATGCCAAAGGTCCAGCACTAGCTACACACACACAATCGCTGCTGTTATGCCACCGATCACCATACCGGCTGGTTCTGGGCACCACCAGTGATAGACTACTTCATAAGCTATAAACCTGTCACACAAATTTGAAACATTTGGCCTGTATTCACTTAACATTTGTCCTTAGATTTCACTCACAGTTAAATGCAAGTCTTTGTTTTTGTTTTTTGCAAGCACACTAGTGAATACATTTTTCAGATTCAGTAGTAAGACATTCTCATACACCAGATATGCATTTTAAACAAAGGGGTGTTTATTAAGAAATGTGGGAAAGTTGCATTAGGAAGGTTAGATGTATTTTAGTCTTGGGTTTGGAGTCCGGAGGTGGGATCACACCTGGCCTTTGAGAATGAGGTTGTAAGTGGTGGCTCTATGTAGTTTATGTAACAGATAATGCATCTCCGTCTAATGCAGTCTTTGGTGGCATGTGACCTGTTGATGCCAGTGGTTACCAAACTGTGGGTCAGGATGGGGGGGTTGTGACAAGGGTTGAGTTGGGTAGCATTATAATGATTCATGGATATTTCCCCTATACTATACACTTTCAAAAGACATTAACACCAGTCAGCTGAAACACTGAATTAGTTGCAGGCACCAAACTGCACTGTAATGTGACTAGTTATAGTGCACATGCAGGTGTATTGACATGTGTTAAAAAGCAGTTTAATTTGTTATTTGTATTAGGCTACAATTTTATATGGGTAATAATGGAAAACATATTTAATAATAATTATTATTTATTTAAACAGGTAAGTTGGTTGAGAACATATTCTCTTTTACAAAAATGATTTGGCCAAGAAGCCCAAAGACATTTGACATTTTACATTTGAAGAATTTAGCAGACACTCTTATCCAGAACGACTTACAAGATACATGGTAGGAACAATCATACCAAAGAATAGTGTATTTAATATATTTATGAAATATATTTGACAATATATTTAATATATATAAATGGGTCGTGGGCCTCGTGGAAAGCCGCCTCCCTCTCCACTCTCCAATCAGAGCTCTGGCTTTACCGACAGGACATGGAGGGCGAGAACTGGAAGCAGATGCAGCTTCCCTCCAATACCACGAGGATCCACATCGAGGGGCTGCATTACAATGCCAGCTACCACCTGGAGGTCACGGCCATCAACCCCAACGGCTCCTCTCGACCCACCTCCTTCACCTTCGGTGTGCCTTGGCCAGCTCCTGGTATGCTCTGCCGCTGTGGAGACTGCAAGGGGTCGTATACACGTGATCCCCGCACTTTGCCCAAGCAGCAAAATACTGTGCGGTGGACAGGAAGGGCAGAGCGGTCGGAATAGAAGATTAGAATGCCTGCCCCAGTGTTGGGCGGAGTCTTTCATTCTTTCTTCTTATTGGCCAGTCCTGTTGGCCAACCACAGTTTTCTTGTCCTTTTCACTCGCCTTCTCTCTTCACCTGCCACTCTCGTTCAGGCCTTCTTCTATGTTCCTCACTTTCCAACATTGCTGTTTTATTCTTCCTTTCTTCACGGCAAAAACTTTCATGGTAAAATGAACTCTGACCGAATCATTTCTGCAATATGGCACATTTAGTATGTATAAACTCTTAAGAGTTGATTTAATCATTAGTGTTTGTTTTCCTGCATTGCTATCCCAGCAAAAAGTCTCTGTATGATATGTCATACGTCATCACGTTGCTGTGAGGTCACAGTGATGTCATCACCTTGCTGTGAGGTCACAGAAACACAGCTCCATTACAGTGTACAAGTATGCTTACTGTGTATGCGCTTGTGTGTGCCCTTGCTTTATTGTACCTCTCACCCGTCTAACAACCTTGACATTCATGTTTGTGCCTCTATTATCTTTTTTTTCTCTCCCTCTCTCCCTCAGTTACTCAGCCCAGTAAAATGGGCAAAGGGGGTGTGGTAGCCATTGTCATGTTCATCTTCCTGGTGCTGCTAATCGCCGTGGACGTGACGTGTTGCTATACCAACCACTGTGGGCTGCTGATGTTCCTGGCGGTTAAACTGCTGGGACAGAATGCACCCGGGGTCAAGACTCTGGAGGAAGGCGATGGCGACATCACCACTGTGTAAGACCATGTCTTCTGACTCCAGAGTATGTGTGTGTGTGTGTGTGTATGTGTGTGTGAGTAAGCAGTGGCACGAGTAGTGGATTCAGGTTTGTATGTGACTATTTATCTGTGTCTGCCTCTTCCTTGTCTGTATTTGTGGTAGTAAATTGCTGAGAGCTCTGGTGTGTGTGTCTGTGTATTTGTGTATATGTGTGTGCATGTGTGTACATGTATATGTGCTAGTGTGCGTACGCATGTGTGCGTGCGTGTGTGTGTGTGTGCTAGTGTGCATAAAGGTAAGTGGTAAACTGCCAGAGGTTAAAAAAAAAAGGTTTAGGTTACCAAAAACTGAAAAATAATGTAAATTTCAGAGTTATAAAAAAACGCCCTTTTCAGGGAACAAGTAGTGGGTTAACATGGGTTAACAGTCACTCTGTGCAAGTCGCCGACTCTGGATCCAGCAAAAGAGCCCCAGACCATCACGCTTCCTCCTCCATGTTTGACAGTTGGTGTCACACACTGAGGAACCATCCTTTCGCCTACTCGACGGCCTACAAAAACCTTTCAAAATTTCAACCTGCAGCTCGAAGTGTTCTCTTCACAGTTGAAACTGAGACTTCCTTACTTCAACCAGTGTTAACCCTCTGAGGTCCGTGCTAAGCTTTTAGATGTTTTTTGATTTTGGCATGGTCTGATATTTATCTCAATTTCATCAATTTAACACACACTTACTCCAAAGTGTTTGATATTTTTATTTGAAGGACAATCACAGCTACATTTGTATGCCATCAATAGTTTGGTCAGTATCATATGCAGCTTGTAAATAGATCTACAAACACACAAGTTAAAAATAGTAAATTTTTCTGCTGTCACAAAAGTTGTGAAAGCACACACTAAACTATAGTGACGAATTGTTTTGCCAATGTGCGTTTGTTCATCAAGGTCTTGGTTATGTAAGGGTGTGAAAACAGTTTAGCACATCTGAGATCTAAATAGCTAAAAACCTGTTTTTATCAGAACTGGTCACATTTATTTCAGGCTGTGGGAGGGCTAAATGCTAAATACCTGAATATTCATTATTCATTGTCCACACCTCTAAGATCTGTCAGATGGGCCATCTCACTGGGCCATCAGTGTTATATTCTGAGTTCCTGTTCTGTTGTTTTTGGTCTTTGTTTATTTTTCATTCAGTCCTTATTCATTATTCTTTATCCAGTATTGCATTTTCCCTGTTCTGTCACGTTCTGCTCCCTGTCTGTCCTTGTTCCGTTTATTTCGAGATCCACTCCTTGTCTTGTCATGCAATTCGGGAGTTTATACTTTTCGGGTTTTTCCGCCTTCGCTTATTATCTCGTTTTCTTCCTTCTTACTTTCTAGATTGCACTTTGTATATATTAGGTAGATGTGTATAGTACTAACCAACTAATCTACTAACGTTAGGGATTTAGATTAAGTTACTAACACGCGGAATATGTTTGGCGTCACAAGACGCGGAATTCATATTTTCACAGTATTTGAAAACAAGCGAAATAAATAACATTTTAGGCTGTTTGAAAAGTATTCTTCCATAGATCTTGTGTGCATATTGCAATTTGTTACGTTGCAATACGCGGAATATGTAGTCACAAGACGCGGAATTCATATATTGAATATATAGGCTATACGCAGTATTTGATAACATGGCAAATCAAATATAGTTACTTACTCTTCGTCAGTTATTGTCTTCGTCGCTTTTCATCAATACTCTCAAACACTGCAGCGCAGAAAATCTTTCCATCTTGAATAAAATTGTATGTCTGTATAAAATCTTGCTTCAAATTGTCGGGACAGTTTATGTGTTTACGCCGGCGTTTTCACACATGGCCCCAAGCCCCTCCCCACACCTCCCGAAACTCGCACCTAGTTACCATGTCAATAGAAGGGGACGTTACTACCAGGTAAAAAGAGTAAAAGGTAAGGTTTACTTTTGGTCTAATTAACCTAATTTAAAAAATCCCATTTGATTTGCCAGTGCTCAAATCGGAAAGTCGCGATTCTAAGGTTTCTGTCAATGTTTTTGTCGCGTGTGTATGATAAAATATCGCGAAGTTAGAAATAGTAATATACTTTTATTGCTGCTGGGAGCGGCGCCGCTCCCGTCGACCTCAGGGGGTTAAGCTGTGCTTGAAGCTGTTGTCCTGTGAGCCGCCTATCACGCAAGCTGTTGATTCTCAGAAACTTGTCTCCTGATTTTGTTGTGGCTTTGGGTCTGCCAGACCTCTTCCTGTCAGAGTTTCCTCCAGTTTCCAAGTGCCTTTTGATGGTGTAGGAAACTACTCACTGCCAAAACATTTACATTATTTTTCAGTTTTTGGTCAGCTAAACATTTTTTTTTTAACCTCTTTACCTTTGTACCATTACAGGTTATTCACTGGACTTGAACTGCTTACATTTCAGTAAAAACTGGAAAATGGGGGTGTTCTAAAACTTTTGACCAGTAGTGTATGTTTTTGTGTTTCTGTGTGCTTGTGTGTGTGTGTGTGTATGTGTGTATATATATATATATATATATATATATATATATATACAGGTGTTTCTCAATATTTTTTCACACAGAGAGTGATCAATGCGTGGAATAGCTTGCCTGGACATGTAGTAGAGGCTGAGACACTAGGGGTATTCAAGGCTAGGCTCGATCCAGTGTTAGACACTAGCCTTTGGATAAACTAAGCATGTGAGCAGATTAGTGGTAGGAACGGACGAGCAGTGTTGGGCTGAATGGCCTGTTCTCGTCTCCCCCTTATGTTATGTTATGTTATGTTAATAAATTAGAATATCGTGGAAAAGTTTATTTATTTCAGTAATTCAATTCAAAAAGTGAAACTCATATATTATATAGATTCATTACACACAAAGTGAAATATTTCAAGAATTTATTTGTTTTAATTTTGATGATTATGGCTTACAGCTAATGAAAACCCCAAATTCAGTATCTCAGAACATTAGAATATTGTGAAAAAGTTCAATATTGTAAACTCACGGTGAGTCACACTCTAATCAGCGAATTAACTCAAAACACCTGCAAAGGTTTCTTGAGCCTTTAAATGGTTTCTCAGTCTGGTTCAGTAGGCTACACAATCATGGGGAAGACTGCTGACTTGACAGTTGTCCAGAAGACAGTCATTGACACCCTCCACAAGGAGGGTCAGCCACAAAAGGTCATTGCTAAAGAAGCTGGCTGTTCAAGAGAGTGCTGTATCCAAGCATATTCATAGAAAGTTGAGTGGAAGGAAAAAGTGTGATAGGAAAAGGTGCACAAGTAACAGGGATAACCGCAGCCTTGAGAGGATTGTCAAGCAAAGCCCATTCAAGAATTTGGGGGAGCTTCACAAGGAGTGGACTGAGGCTGGAGTCAGTGCATCAAGAGCCACCATGCACAGATGTATCCAGGACATGGGCTACAACTGTCGCATTCCTCGTGTCAAGCCACTCCTGAACCAGAGACAACGTCAGAAGAAAAGAACTGGACTTACCTGGTCCAAAGAGATGAAAATAACATTTTTAATTTGGAAATCAAGATCCCAGAGTCTGGAGGAAGAGTGGACAGGCACAGAATCCAAGTTGCTTGAAGTCCAGTGTGACGTTTCCACAGTCATTGATGATTTGGGGTGCCATGTCATCTGCTGGGTGTTGGTCCACTGTGTTTTCTCAAGTCCAAAGTCAACGCAGCCGTCTACCAGGACATTTTAGAGCACTTCCTTCTGCTAACAACGTTATGGAGATGCAGGACTTGGCACCTGCCCACACTGCCAAAAGTACCAATACCTGGTTTAATGACCATGGTATTACTGTGCTTGATTGGCCAGCAAACTCGCCTGACCTGAACCTATGGGGTATTGTCAAGAGGAAGATGAGAGACACCAGACCCAACAATGCAGACGAACTGAAGGCCACTATCAAAGCAACCTGGGCTTCCATAACACCTCAGCAGTGCCACAGGCTGATCATCTCCATGCGATGCCGCATTGATGCAGTAATTCATGCAAAAGGAGCCCCAACCAAGTATTGAGTGCTTATACATGAACATACTTTTAGGAAGGCCAACATTTCTGTATTAAAAATCTTTTTTTTTATTGGTCTTATGTAATATTCTAATTTTCTGAGATACTGAATTTTGGGTTTTCATTAACTCTAAGCCATAATCATCAAAATTAAAAGAAATAAAGGCTTGAAATATTAATCTATATGATATATGAGTTTCACTTTTTGAATTTAATTACTGAAATAAATTAACTTTTCCACAATATTCTAATTTATTGAGATGCACCTGTATATGTATATATGCATGTACACATATGTGTGTGCGTGTGTGTTTGTGCATGTTTGTGTGTGTCTGTGTGCATTAGCGCCCTCCTCTGAGCCCTTGGTGTATGTGTGTGTCCTTTAACACAGAGACGTGAAGTTGAATGGGTTAAGCACTCAGAGCAGGAGCATCCCCAAACAGCAGCAGCAGAATGGGGCACAGAATGGGGTGCAGTCGGAGGTCACATGCGACAAAGCGCCCCTCACCAAATTCGAGTAGGTGCCCAGTTCTAGTAGGGTGGACTCAGCTGATCCTCATCACCATAAAGCTGAGATCCACAAAAAATGGCAGCGAGGCACCCCTGAACTTTTGCCAGTTGGGGGGGGCTGAAGATTTATTAACTTGACCCTCCATCGTTAATGTTCATCTTATTTTCATATCATACCGCAATGAGTATGCTTGTCATTCCGTTACCTGCATGTGTACAAACAATACGCACAGCTACAGCAGTTTCTCTCCCTTTAAATATTATTTCCCCATCAGGAAAGCTCCGCCCTCATCTGACCCTGCCGCCGAGGCCTGAGTGACCAGAGAGGAAGTGGCATCACCACGTCGTTACATCATCACACGTAGCGAAACACAGACTGACGACCAGGATATTACAGGGAAATGCAATTTGCCATTAATTCCAGGGAAAACCTAGCAACTGCGATGCGAATCAGGGGAGAATATACCATACGTATCTCTGTCTATGTAGAAGCACAGTGAGTAAGGACAGGGAGGAGGAATCGGTCTGTTGAGTGTCCCATTTTTATAACAGTTTGATTTACAAAGTCTGGATGCATTATTTAGATATATTGGAGAATTAGTTTTTCTATGAAAATTGAAAAAAACTATTACCAGTCAAAGCTGTTTTACTTTGCACTGTAACTCAGTCAAACTAATACCTATTTTACCTATATTTTCTTTTTCTTGAGATAAATCATTTACAGGCTGATACTACATTCATATCTGCCACAGACTATACAGCACAAAATGAGTAAATTACTGTATAATATGTAACTTTAATATGTATACTTTAAGTGTTCAGATGTTTTTTTCTCCTTATATTACAGTGTTAGTCAATCATTGATATCTTGCATTATGTATTTATTTCTTACCTGTAACACATTATCCTTTAACTTGTAAAGCTGTTTTTTATTTTTACATTTTATTTATTCATCTGTATGCTTACGCTTAAAGAATTATGAATATAGAGTTTTGTATAAGCTAATAGAGTATGTGTCATTATACCTTCATATAAATTATGTAATATAATTATATCATTTATACTTAAAACTTTCTATAATTTAAGTTTATCATTTGATTTTCTTTTTAAATAAGGCATACAATCAATTTAGGCAGCTAACTGCAATCTTTCAGCTATAGTATGAAAATTCCTAATTTTACTGAATGATTTTTACATTATATATGCTTCCAGTATATTTGCATCACCTGGACATTATTCAGCTTGGTCCACTTATATTAACTGCAGTATGTGCCAGTGTCTTGATTGTTGATGTTTTGAGAGAACATGTACAAATGAGAATGTGAGGATGTGGATTTTGTTTTCTGTTTGAACTGCACTGTACATTTTGTTTTGTATATACACTATTTCCAACTATATATTCTGTTGTACAAATAAACAACCCACGGCATTCGTGGAATTTTAAATGTTTCTAAAAAATCAAATGTTTTTGCATTCTTATCTTATGAGCTGTGGCCTCCTCGACTCATTTGAATGTATATTTGTGGGTCAATCTCAAGCAGTAGTGTCACTCTTAAGACTACATGTAGTGTTAAGAATCAGTTCAAAAATATTGTCATTGAAGAACAGCCAGTCCAAAATCTGTTATCTGTTGATAGTCAATGTTGCTTACTCAGATTCTTCACTGGTGCAAACACCACTCACCTACAAGTAGTGGCCAAAAAGGTGGAAACACTTGGCTAAATGAGGGACACAAACTATATTGAAAGCATGTGATTCCACATGTGCATTGCTCAAGAGGTAATTTAGGAATTAACTTCCCAGCATGCTCAGGGTCATGTAAAAATGCCGGGCAGGCTTGGTTGTATATAATAATGGCTAGCATGGCTAGAAGACAAGACCTCGGTGATCTCGAAAGAGGGGTGATTTTTGGGGCATGATTGGCAGGAGCTTCAGTGATGAAGACAGCTCAACTTGCTGATGTCTCACAAGGAAAAGTGTCTAAGGTGATGAGGGCATGGAACTCTGAGGGAAATACATCATCAACAAAAGGTGCATACTCCTGGATCATGATGAGCATTAGTTTGAGGTGCAAGGCTAAACAGGCGAGCAACTCTAAATCAATCTCTACTGTAAATGTGAAAAAATTATTTGTAATACCTACTTTACCTATATTTTCTTTTTCTTGAGATAAATCATTTACAGGCTGATACTACATTCATATCTGCCACAGACTATACAGGACAAAATGAGTAAATTGTTGTATAATATGTAACTTTAATATGTATACTTTAAGTGTTCAGATGTTTTTTTCTCCTTATATTACAGTGTTAGTCAATCATTGATATCTTGCATTATGTATTTATTTCTTACCTGTAACACATTATCCTTTAACTTGTAAAGCTGTTTTTATTTTTACATTTTATTTATTCATCTGTTTGCTTACGCTTAAAGAATTATGAATATAGAGAATTTTGTAAAAGCTAATAGAGTATGTGTCATTATACCTTCATATAAATTATATAATATAATTATATAATTTATACTTAAAACTTTCTATAATTTAAGTTTATCATTTTCTTAGATTTTCTTTTTAAATAAGGCATACAATCAATTTAGGCAGCTAACTGCAATCTTTCAGCTATAGTAATCAAAATTCCTAATTTTACTGAATGATTTTTACATTATATATGTTTCCAGTATATTTGCATCACCTGGACATTATTCAGCTTGGTCCACTTATATTAACTGCAGTATGTGCCAGTGTCTTGATTGTTGATGTTTTGAGAGAACATGTACAAATGAGAATGTGAGGATGTGGATTTTGTTTTCTGTTTGAACTGCACTGTACATTTTGTTTTGTATATACACTATTTCCAACTATATATTCTGTTGTACAAATAAACAACCCACGGCATTCGTGGAATTTTAAATGTTTCTAAAAAATCGAATGTTTTTGCATTCTTATCTTATGAGCTGTGGCCTCCTCGACTCATTTGAATGTATATTTGTGGGTCAATCTCAAGCAGTAGTGTCACTCCTAAGACTACATGTAGTGTTAAGAATCAAAATCAAATCAAATCAAAAATATTGTAATTGAAGAACAGCCAGTCCAAAATCTGTTATCTGTTGATAGCCAATGTTGCTTACTCAGATTCTTCACTGGTGCAAACACCACTCACCTACAAGTAGTGGCCAAAAAGGTGGAAACACTTGGCTAAATGAGGGACACAAACTATATTGAAAGCATGTGATTCCACATGTGCATTGCTCAAGAGGTAATTTAGGAATTAACTTCCCAGCATGCTCAGGGTCATGTAAAAATGCCGGGGAGGCTTGGTTATATATAATAATGGCTAGCATGGGTAGAAGACAAGACCTCGGTGACCTCGAAAGAGGGGTGATTTTTGGGGCATGATTGGCAGGAGCTTCAGTGATGAAGACAGCTCAACTTGCTGATGTCTCACAAGGAAAAGTGTTTAAGGTGATGAGGGCATGGAACTCTGAGGGAAAGACATCATCAACAAAAGGTGCATACTCCTGGATCATGATGAGCATTAGTTTGAGGTGCAAGGCTAAACAGGCGAGCAACTCTAAATCAATCTCTACTCTAAATGTGAAACATTTATTTTTAATACCTACTTTACCTATATTTTATTTTTCTTGAGATAAATCATTCACAGGCTGATACTACATTCACATCTGCCACAGACTATACAGGACAAAATGAGTAAATTGTTGTATAATATGTAACTTTACTATGTATACTCTGATATCAAAGTGTTCAGTTTTTTTTCTCCTTATATTACAGTGTTAGTTAATCATTGATATCTTTCATTATGTCTTTCTTTATTTAACTGTAACACATTATCCTTCAACTTATAAAGCTGTTTTTATTTTTACATTTTATTTATTTAGTCTGTTTGCCTACATTGAGAGAATTATCATCAATAATTTATATTTATTAAATATTGAATTTTGGAAAAGCTAGTACAGTATGTGTCATTACACTTTAATATAAATTATATAATATAGTTATATAATTAATACTTAAAACGTTCTATAATTTAAGTTTTGAGTTTGATTTTCTTAGATTTTCTTTTTAAATAAGGCATACAATCAATTTAGGCAGCTAAATGCTATCTTTCAGCTATAATTAATCAAAATGACTAATTTACTAAATTATTTTTACTGTACATTATATGTTTCCAGTATATTTGCATCAGCTGGACATTATTCAGTCTAAAACCACACATTTAAATCTAGGGCATGAGCAGGAAGTTTCATCAAGAATGGTCCATTGAGTATTCTACAGAGCAGGATACCATAGTTGTATCATATTCGAGTTTAAACCTTTTTTTTATTTTTTTTTCATTTTTACATTTTTGTTTCAGATTTTATCCCATTTTATCCCAGTTTGGTAGCCAATTAGACCCGCTATTTTTATGTCAATCCCCCCCTAGTAATGTGAGTTCGCTGCCGTAGTCCTGCGACTGGTAGTGACGAAGGCGAAGTAACGCCTCCTCCGAGACGGCACTCGCCAAGCCGTCGTCCGTAACCCGGTACGACAGGGCCACTCTATGCGCAGCGAACGTCATGTCGGCTTCCCTCCCCCCTCCCTGGGACGGACAGCCAATCGTCGCCCCCTAGTGGCGCTCCCAGAAGATGCATATGTAAAAGCACAGCAGGTCACATCTGATATGAATTCCAGCCCTGTGCGGTCAAGGGTCAACTAATAAACTAAAGGCAGGAGAATACAGCATAAAATAATATATGCCATTTAGCAGATGCCTTTATCCAAAGTGACTTATATTGGTGAATGCATACATTTTTCAGCCATGCTACACAACGGAGAAGAAAAACTATTAGTTTTGTGTGCGTCCGTTTATCTTTTACCGGTCTGTTCTGGTTTTTCTTCAGCAAGCTTCTGTACCTGGCAAAATGTTCCATTTTATTCTTGCATAATAAATTGTGTCAAAAAACACACCCAAACAAATGAGAATTGAATACTTGTGGTGGCTGGCGACCTCTGAACCAGTGAGGCACAAAACATATCTTTAAGCTGATAACGGGGCTGAACCCATTTTCATGATTGACAAGCTTGTCAAATTCAATCTGGACCAGGGGCGCATCACTGTACTATGAAAAATAAGTAGCCTACCTCCGCTAGTTACCCCACCATGAACCCCAAATAAGACATTAAAAATATATACACAAACGGAATTGATATTACTTCTGTTATATTTATTTGCCTTGCATATACTTTTTTACAATCCTGCAAGAAGCCAACAAAATGAAATGCAGTAGTTTCCGCAAAGGTGAACAGAAATGGTTTCTTTTCTGAGAGGTAGCAAAGAGTTAATTACAATAAATTAATCAAGTGATTTATCAATTAATCATTTAGTGCCTTATGTGTGCATTTTCTAAAAGGCTCAGATGTTCTGATTCCTGAGAATAAAAACATGTTGGAAATCTGTACTGGGCTGAAGTTATGGGCTGGATATTCAACTCTGCACAGCTGGCGTCACAGACTTGTGCTGACCCATGGCTACCCTCAGCTGAGTTCAAATGTGTCATGTGCTCATGTGCTCCATCAGAATCAGGAACCTTAGGATGCGTGCCAACACCAAAGAGATCATAGATGAAGCACACGCACCATACACCCCAGCTAGAGCCCTCCGCTCCGCCTCCTCTTGCCAACTGGTTGTCCTGTTTCTTCGGGCACACGGCAGACGGAATCGTCTCTTCTATGCCCTTCTATGCCCCGGTGGTGGAATGACCTTCCACACCACATAATTTCAGGCAATTTCATTTCTGGCCATCTTCCGCAAGAGACTAAAACCCTGTCTGTTGTATTGTTGCCGTACTGATCTCTCTTTTTTGATTGCACTTTAGTCGTTCTGGATAAGAGCATCTGCTAAAATCCTAAAATGCAAAGAAAAGTGATTCTGCATGATCAACTAAATTAAAATGAATGTAAAAAAGTGTCAGTCTCCCAGTCTTTCATGAATGATCAATGCCGGCTGTTTACCGCAGCTTGCTTCTTCCCTCAAATGAGGAAGCCACTGTCTGTCTCCCCCTCAATGACATTACAGTTAAGGATCAAAGTGAGGAAGACAGAATTTGCCTTTGAGTTATACATTCAAATGTATGACTGAATATTTTTTAAAAACAACAATACGACTTTGGAAACCTCTATGCTGTACCACAATATACAATGAAACATGTTCTCTATTTTATTCCCTAACATTTACCATTCTCTCCCCCTTCCCCTGTAAAATTACATTACTTGAAAAGGCATTCTTTCATAAATGAGGAAGGAAGTTCTGCATGTTTTTTCATCCACATTTGAAATATGCAAACTGCCTTCAGTGTGAGCAGGTGTGCAAATAGATAAGGGCCGTAGGTCTTTCATAAATGTCAAATGAAAAGGAAGAAAAGAAGTTCTGCATGTTTTCCTTCCATCCTGTAAACGACTTTCTACATTTGAAAATCCAAACTGGATAGTTTATATTAAGACAATAACAAACCCATGAGAGGAGAGTTGATTAAAATAACATATTAATGTTATATAATGCCTTTGTCAGACCTCACTTAGAGTACTGTGTGTAGTTCCGGCCAACACACTACAAGAAAGATATAAAATCTCTAGAAAAAGTTGCTTTTAGAAAAACTAAATTGGTACGAAAGGTAAAAGTTATGAGGATAGACTTAAGGAGCTCAATCTATTTAAGTTTAGCAAACGGAGACTTATGGAGGATTTGATTTGAGTTTTTCGATTCCTAACAGGGATTAACAAAGTGAACTACTAAAGATTTTTAAAGATAAGTTTGGTTAGCAGAACAAGAGGCCACAGGTATATATTAGTTAAAGGCAATTTTGGCATGGAAATTTCGTTTGTCTTTATACAGAGAGTTGTCAATGCCTGGAACAGCTTAGTAGAGGCAGAAACAATTGGGCTATTGAAGTCATTATGTATTCTTACGTTCTTATGTTCTAAAAGGAAGCATACCACAAGCTTATGAGCAGGTCTACCATTCTTTTAACATTGAAAATTAGGCCTAATAGGCTCACACAGTTCACTTAAGACAGTTATAACAAGTAGTTGAGCAAAGTCAGATAAACTCAAAGGAAAAAAAGCATTTTGCAATTGCAATAAGCTGGATAACAAAGTTGCAGATTGCCGTTTCATGATACTGTACTTAAAGCACTGTATACTCGACTCTAACTTCAAAACATTACCTTTGAATACCTGTAACGCTGAAAATATGAAATTAATATACATTTTAATGTTATTTTTGTTATATAAATATTTCTGATGGTTAGAATGAAATTACTTCACTCCACGTGTCAAACTGTGCACACTGCATACTAGGACTATTGAAAGATTTTTTTAAATTAAATAGTATGTTGATTAACTAAGAATAAACAAAAATGATAAAGTTCTTGAATTTAGTTGCTAAAATTATTTTTGGGTGTTTACAAGTAAAGAAAACATGCCTGTGTTCAAGTTGCACTGTTCTCCTTTATAGCACTTAGGCCCTTTTTAATGAAGAAAAGAGTGTGAAATGTCAGCGCGAAAAAGGCGTAAGTGCTTTTTTACATAAAAACTTCATGTTATAATGTATTTTTTGCATTTTTATAGAAAACATTGAAATAATAAAAGGTAATCTTTTTAAAAAACATGAGTGGTTTGTATATGGTGTTGTAAATGAAATAAATACAATCATGCACATTTTGTTTTTGCTCTCCTGTAAAATTATGAAAATGGCACTTACGCCCCTTACGCACTAAACCCTCGATTGATTAGAGATATGCACCCCAAACTCAAACATGGTGCACCCTGTCATCCACCATGTAGGTAAAATGTGTTTCAAATGCCATGACAAATAATAGGTTATTTGTTCTTTCATCAAGTCGTGGTTGTATAAATGAATGGTTTTGTTAACTGTTAACTGTTATAGTTCCTCCAGGTGATGTGATCACTTACACTGAAAATCATTGCGACAATAATTATGTTCAAGGGCTTGAAGTAGTCCCGTTCACATGTTGTTGAATGAGGCCGAAGGGGTACTTTCCTGAGATCACCTTACATAATCTGACGCAACATCGATAAAGGTGCAACTCGCCCTTGTTCGAAGCGTTGTTAATTATGTTTTGGCGCCACCTGCAGTTGATATGATACAACCATAGTTGTTATATTGGAGTTTCAACCTTTTTGACCACTATCTATATATGCCAACAGAGGACACTCATTGGCTCATAGGTGGGCAAATGAGGAAAGAGTGACGAATATGCAAGTTAACAGCTGATTAATTTTTTCATCTCATATTCTAAATAAAACTAGGTAGCTTAGTGTCAAACCATCTTGACAAGGGAACTTTCCTTTACACAATACAAACCCTATTCTAGCATTCTGAGAGATGAAAAAATCTGAATCATGTGAATAGATCAGGGAATCCTAAACTATTTAATTATAGTTTATATAATTAAATATAATTATAATTATAGTTTATATATATATATGCTGCGATGGATTGGCGACCTGTCCAGGGTGTATTCCTGCCTCTCGCCCGGAACGCATGCTGGGATAGGCTCCAGCCCCCGCGACCCTGACCAGGAATAAGCGGCTTAGATAATGGATGGATGGATAGTTTATATAAGCCCCCCTTGGCTGAGGACCCAGGCCTCAGTAAAACCATACATTCGTGGAACCTTCAAATTTGACAGCTGCGTTTTTGTGACACCCTTGCCCCCAAAATGGCCCCCGATTGAAAAGCTGTCTGTGAACATGCACAGGTTTCTGAGAGGTTAGTTGACGCGTTGCTGGAGATGGTCGGACTCAGCAGATCTGCATTGTATAATTATATACATTAGATACAGCATAACATAATGCATGCCATTTAGCAGATGCCTTTATCCAAAGTGACTTATAGTAGTGAATACATACATTGTTCAATATACCAAATACCCCAGCTAGAGCCCTCCGCTCCACCTCCTCTTGCCAATTGGTTGACCTGTTTCTTCGGACACACGGCAGCCGCTCCTCACGGAATTGCCTCTTCTATGCCCTTCTATGACCGGTGGTGGAATGACCTTCCACACTCAGTCAGGACCACAGAATGTCTGGCCATCATCCGCAAGAGACTAAAACCCACTTCTTCAGAATACTTTCCACTGAATATATAAAAATGTACTAACATTTTGCTCCCTGTTTTATAGGTGTGGTGTAGCTACATCTGTCTTCAATGGCATCTGTATTGTTGCTGTACTGATCTCTTGCTATAGCTGTGATTATTATTCATGTTTTGATTGCACTTATTGTAAGTCGCTCTGGATAAGAGCATCTGCTAAAATTCTAAAATGCAAAGAAAAGTGATTCTGCATGATCAACTAAATTAAAATGAATGTAAAAAAGTGTCAGTCTCCCAGTCTTTCATGATTGACCAATGCCGGCCAGTTTACCGCAGCTTGCTTCTTCCCTCAAAGGAGGAAGCCACTGTCTGTCTGCCCCTCACTGACATTACAGTGACATTCTGTAACTGTGAGGATCAAAGTGAGGAAGACAGAATTTGCTTTTATAATAATAATAATATACGCCATTTAGCAGACGCTTTTATCCAAAGCGACTTACAGTAGTGAATGCATACATTTTCAGTATATGTGGAGTTATACATTAAAATGTACGACTGAATATTTTTTTAAAACAACAATACGACTTTGGAAACCTCTATGCTGTACCACAATATACAATGAAACATGTTCTCTATTTTATTGCCTAACATTTACCATTCTCTCCCCCCTCCCCTGTAAAATTACATTACTTGAAAAGGCATTCTAAAACCGACTGCACTGGTTAATCTCCACAGCTGAAACGTGCAAACAGCAGGAGTGTACCCTATCTTTCATACGTGATATATTTTTTATTTCATGCTGGAAACCACATTTTTAAATATCCAAACTGCCTTCAGTGTGAGCAGGTGTGCAAATAGATAAGGGCCATAGGTCAGATTAGGATAGCAAAACTGGTTTTCACATGGCAGATGTCATGATGTCCTAATGAAATGGGCAGAAAAGAAAGGGCTGAAGAAAATGAACCTGCTAAGTGTTGGACCTCCTTCCGTTCTGTAAACGACTTTCTACACAGTAAAGAAACATGCGAAAATTAAAGATGGATGCCAAACTAAACTGAATTTATATTAAGACAATAACAAACCCATGAGAGGGAGAGTGTGTAACTAAAATAACAGCCTCCTTGTCAAGGAAGACACATTATTTATTTGATCATTATTTAGAATGATGTATTTGTCAAAAGACATAGCCTACTTTGTTTTTTAGTTGGCTTGATTTCAGATGACACGATTAGAGATATGCAGCCCAAACCTTTAAACGTGGTGCACCATGTCATCCACCATGTAGGTAAAATGTGTTTCAAATGCCATGACAAATAATAGGTTATTTGTTCTTTCATCAAGTCGTGGTTGTATAAATGAATGGTTTTGTTAACTGTTAACTGTTATAGCTATATAATAGTATAACTGTTATGAACTATTTATTCAGCTTGCACACACAAATTCATTCCTTCAATGTGCGTAGTTATTTTTACATGCGCGGTATATATAAAAAAAGTGTTAGGAGTGAAATTAATTTTGAAATATGAAATGTTACAGGATACAATTCACAATGGGGGAAAACTCAATAATTAATGCCACACTTGTTGAAACTCATGTTAATAACTAGCGATGAATCATCTGACAACATATTTTTGACTACTTATTTAGTTTTGTCTTGTCCTTTCAAATCCAATTCATATAACTACACATGAAGTGGCTTAAATGCACTGTGTAGAATATGGACCATCCAAATCCATGGCAACAAGTAAACACCAAGGGAAAGGAAGACCACTAAGGATTGAATGTTGATTTTTATGGAATATGCGTTTCAGACAGGAAATATAGAAAGATACACCTAATGAAAGAAATGTAATTATATTCTGACATGTTCTCTTAGTGACTACATAGTGATTGCTATGTTGTCACTAAGATATGTTTTATAAGTGAAACTGTGGCATCAAAGGTCTACATTCTCCTGATATTATTCACCACAAAGGTAAGAAAATTATTTGTACAATGAAAATAAAACATTATCCTTGGGTGGGTGTGTGGAAGTTCTAGCATTAGCATATCAGATTTTCTTGAAACATGGCTAATTAATTTAACCTGTCAGGGATTCTGCTCAAGCCATTTGGTACACCGTTCTGATGCTTACACAGGAACTTTTTATTCATTTCATAAGCGTGCTTACAGTGTTATTTCATGCAGTAGATTTATGCTTATAAAGACAGGATTTGTTATATCACAGGGCAGTAGGTCCATTTCCAATTAAAAACCTATATGAATTCCTAATTTGAGATATTCCGTTGTTCCTGAACTGCTTCATGTGAGGGGAAGAGAGACTCTTGGTCCAATCGACAGGAGGGGAGTCCAATCAGTTTAGCATTAAAAACAAAGCAAAATATTTGTTTTTAATTGAACCACTTCTGTTTGAAAAACTTGGGCAGCTGGCTTTTCATGTATTTGGTGATGGAAAGGAGGGTCCACTTAGTCCTCTGGGCCTCTGTGTGGTAGGATCCACAGAGGCCCTTCACATGGCCAAGCAGAGTGCTGGGCACCGCCACAGTGAGGTCACCGTCAGTGCTCAGGGTCACCGCCACTTTCCCGGAGAGCACAGTCACTGCTCCGCCCACCTCGGTAACTGACAGCTTCTTGTTCCCTGGTTTCCATGGCAATGACACAGGGCTGCCGTTTACCTGAAGGACAGTGAATTTGGTTCAGAGAACAGAATCAGTTTAAGGTCCCCCATTGACTGCTGGATATAGGCTGTAGGCTGTGTAAAATAAACAATAATATATTGTGCCCTGCGATGGATTGGCGACCTGTCCAGGGTGTATTCCTGCCTCTCGCCCGGAACGCATGCTGGGATAGGCTCCAGCCCCCCCGCGACCCTGACCAGGAATAAGCGGCTTAGATAATGGATGGATGGATGGATAATATATTGTATGCTCAAACAATTATATTATTTTATACTAATACAATTCCTCAGAAGAAGTCTTCTTTGCCCACCTTCATCTTTGCTATCAAGGGTGTGAATAATTTTGGAGGATAAATACAGCATACACAGTACATATAAAAAATATAATAAATTATATATGGCTTCTGTGACTAACTAAACAAATGCACAGAATTACAGTATATATGTTTTTAGGCTCTAAGCTGTGTGTATTTGCTGGCTGATGAGTCCTGTGCTATAGGTAATTTATCTCCTTCTGTACATAAGTCCTCTCATCACTCACCCACACTTTACTTCCGGGTGACACAATGATCTTAGTGTCTCCAAATATAGCAAGGACCCCTTCCAGGCTTTGTCCACGCTTTTTGCAGAAATGGAGATTCGCAAGCACACGGAACCTCTCCATACCGTGCTGCCAGCCTTTGGAGCGGAAAACTTCAAAGTGTCCCTTCCCCTGGATGTTGGCACACATTGGGCATGAAACGACAAGAACGATATTGTCAACTCAAATTCACAAATTGCAGCAAAAACATTTGTCTCTCACTCTTTATTATTGCCCTAGTCCTGAAGGGACTAGTCCTGGGCTATCAATTCAACTACTTTTTCACTGTGCTCCTGTCTGTCTAAACAGTTGGTACACTGGCCTTATTTTAATGTATTATGAAATGTATGTTCTCCAACTATTTTGATATCAAAAAGAATAAAGACAATTTTTCTTATCTCTGGCCTTGGTTATTGAACTGTAGTGATTGCTTGGTGTATTCAGAGCTCCCCTTTTGCTCTAGGTATAATCCAGAGGTGGCGTAGACAGTAGCCCACTAAGGGGCGTCACACTATCTTTCATAAATGAAGAACTGCTAAGTGTTGGACCTCCTTCCATCCTGTAAACTACTTTCTACACAGCAAAGAAACATGTGAAAATTAAAGATGGACACCAGACTAAATTGAATTTATATTAAGACAATAACAAACCCATGAGAGGGAGAGTGTGTAACTAAAATAACAGCCTCCTTGTCAAGGAAGACACATTATTTATTTGATCATTATTTAGAATGATGTATTTGTCAAAAGACAGATACTTTGTTTTTTATTTGGCCTTGATTTCAGATTACATTGATTAGAGATATGCACCCCAAACTCAAACATGGTGCACCATGTCATCCACCATGTAGGTAAAATGTGTTTCAAATGCCATGAAAAATAATAGGTTATTTGTTCTTTCATCGAAGTTGTGGTCGTATAAATGAACGGTTTTGTTCATTGTTAACTGTTATAGTTCCTCCAGGTGATGTGATCAAAATCTGAACTGCCTGAACAGTGCGAGCAGGTGTGCAAATAAATAAGGGTTATTATTGCCCTAGCTCTGAAGGTATTGTGTTTGGCTCTGGCTACTAGCATCAGAGGGATGCAGTTACAGGGATTTAATACTAGAGGGGCAAGGCTTTGAATTAAAAAAATGTTTTTATCTTAATGATGTTAGGGAGGACATTCAAATTGATACCTAAATATGCTCAACTTAAATTTAAAGGTTAAAGGAATTAAAAATATCTTGGCATTGGCATCATAAATCAGTCCATTGTTTCTGATTATGTTTGTGAATTTTGATCTGGAGCCGCACATACTTTTTGCTTGATATTAAGTCACAGCACTATTATCAACATGCTACATTCCTCTTGTGATTGAAACAATTCTAAGATGGTGATTTGGTTTTTGGACAAAAGTGTGACCCATCAACCAGCCACCTACCCACCCCTCTCCAATTGTGTGACTCATTTATTTGCCATAAAATCATTCTCCAATGTACACATCAGTCTGGTCTGTTCATTAAATGTGCTTTCTTTGAGATGATTTCTCTTCTTTGAAATGATCTGTGTTAAGGACATTCTCTCAGCTATTACCTACCTTGAGTTTGAACTTTTTTCCATCAAAGGACGTGACCAGCGAACCCTTGCTCAGGACGCAGGTGCTTTTCGCAGGCAGGCATTCCAGCATGCCGTTGCTGATGCCGCACTGGGTGGCACTGGGGCATGTGGTTTCCTCACACATTGGGTTGTGATGGGAGCTGCAGGTGCACTTCCGGGAGCACTGGTCCAGATATACCATCTCTCCTCTCTGACAAGGAAACCACAGGCAGATGTGGTGACCAAATTTATGCAAACAGCAACGGCAAAGGAATAGGCAAATGTGTTCTCCCGTCGGGGGTCTTGTGGTAGGGTACAGTCGTATGCATTTTCTTCCAATCAGTTTGATTTCAGTATGTCGATAGAGAACATAAGAATTCATAATGATGTATTCAACAATCCATCATTCATATGGATTCACCATCCATCATAACAATCCATTTAGCCCATTTGGCTAATAATTTACCTATAGTCTAGAGCAAGGGTGTCCAAGTTCAGTCCTCCAGATCTACTGGGTGTGCAGGCTTTTTTTACACATAAATACATATTAGGCATTTTGCAGACGCGACTTACACAGTTTACATTTCTTTACATAGAATCCATTTATACAGCTGGATATTTTACTGAAGCAATTCAGGTTAAGTACCTTGCTCAAGGGTACAACAGCAGTGCCCCACCTGGGAATTGAACCTGCAACCTCTGAGTTACAAGCCCAGCTCCCTAACCATTACACTACACTGCACATTTGTTCCAGCCCAGCACTAATAAAATCTGATTCAAATATTCATTGAGCAGTTTATTAAAGAAATCAGGTGTGTTCGTGAAGGTAGATCTCCAGGATCAAACTTAGGCGCCATTGGTCTACAGAATATCAAGCTACTTGAACACCCCAAGGGTCTGTGCCTCTGTTACATGACCTGGCAAGCTGTTCCACCCATTGACAGCTCTCTATGTCAAAAAAGATCACTATTTCAGTGGAGAATTTACTCTTAACTAATTTCCCACCAATGATCCCCTGTTCTGCTAACGGAAGGTTCTGGCTTTTGCAGAATGTTTTTCCCGCAGGGTGGTGTCCTTACCCTCAGATACGTTCCCTCCACGTTGCAGCCGCAGCTCTGAATGGGCACGCAGGTGTTTCCATCAGCGACAAACCCCTCATCACACTCGCACCCCTCAGAGCAGGCCTTGGAGCAAATGTCCGGGTTGGTGAGGCCCATACAGTTGCTGTGGCATGTGTCCGCACAGAGAGCGTAATGGCTGTGGATGGGGCATGCCAGTGCTATTGTACCAGGAAGTGAAATGCCAGTTAGAGATGAAATACAAAAAAATAATGATAAAGGTGCATGCACTTTTTAATTATAGGGAATGTTCCAAATCACTGTGAGGAGCCATGTGTGAAGCTTTTTAATAGGAATAGGCTTTGAATGTGTTGAATGTGTTTGAATATGTTTAAGAATCTCTGTTAGAAATATATGTTTATAATATGTTTTATCTCTCATACAATCTCTGGATCTTTCTATCTTTCATATAATATACATTTATTTTACATTAGAATTTGTTAGAAATATAAGTGTTATCTTTTATAGAATAACGTTTTTATCTTATCTTTATCTTGCATAGAAATATGCATTTAATCTTTCATACAATCATTTTTTTCCCCACAAGAATTCATTAGAAATATCTGAGATCAGAAAATAAAACTGCTGCAGATGTGTTTTTACTGAAGTTGCATGTTGCAGAAGTTATTTAAAAGGTGCTTCCTGATAAGCACCAACTTACCAGTGAGTTATCCGGAACTGAAATTGTTCTAGCAGGTTATGAGCCAAGATTAGGCTGCACATGGGTGGTTGAGGGGAGGGGGGAGTTCCTTTGTTTTCAGGCTTTTGAAAATGTGTATAGGTAGGACTGATAGATACAGTACACAGCATAAATGAGTACACCCCCTATAAACATAAAGATATATTTCTATTTCTAAATGATCACCATTACATTGCAGGCATTTAGCAGACGCTCTTATCCAGAGCGACTTACACAGTTTCACATTTCTTTACATACAATCCATTTATACAGCTGGATATTTACTGAAGCAATTCAGTTTAAGTACCTTGCTCAAGGGTACAACGGCAGTGCCCCACCTGGGATCGACCCTGCAACCTTTGCGTTACCAGCCCAGTTCCTTAACCATTATGCTAACACTGCCGCCTACAATTCATGGGAAGATGACAAAATGGAAATGTATAAAACAGATACTTAATAACAACATAGAAAGATATGTCATCAATATCTGTAAAATACACTACCAATCAAAGGTTTTATAACACCCCCATTTTACAGTTTTTACTGAAATGTAAGCAGTTCAAGTCCAGTGAATAACCTGAAATGGTACAAAGGTAAGAGGTAAACTGCCAGAGGTAAAAAAAAAAGTTTAGCTTACCAAAAACTGAAAAATAATGTACATTTTCTGACAGGAAGAGGTCTGGCAGACCCAAAGCCACAACAAAATCAGAAGACAAGTTTCTGAGAGTCAACAGCTTGCGTGATAGGCGGCTCACAGGGCAACAGCTTTTGGTCATGACATGTTTGACATGTTTCATTGGTAACTGATAAACCAGTGGCTGAAACATTACATCATATAGGAACCCCAAATATGTCTAAGAGAGAGAGGTGAATTTGTTAGGTTTCAGAGGGGGTGTACTCATTTACGCTGTGTACTGTATGTTTTTCTGTAGTGCGTCTTTGTCTAACTTGGTGGCAGGTGTACTTTTTTTGTCATTTTGTAATAACCAAATTTAAATTTTCACCAACCTCGACCATGACCATGATTCTTTCCCTTTCAGAATAAGCTGACACTTGATATTGACTTGATGTTTACACTTGATATTGTTGTTTCTTTGTGGAAACATTTGTCACGCTAGGATTGTTTGAAGTGTGTCAGTTCCCCCCCCCCCCCAATTTTTTTAAACTTACAACAGAAATCTGCCCGCCTCCATGCTTTCAGGGTCACACCAGCAGCCTGGCAGGCAGAGACATATGCCTCTATTCCAAGGCACACAGCCTCTGCCTTGCCGCCTGCAATGAAACTGTTATAGATGCAATTCTGCAGGAAGCCAGCTGGGGGCAGTGTGGAGTGACAGACAGCCAGTGGCCCGTTGGTGTCAGTGATCAGGCCACACTTCTGTGGATGCCCCAGCTTGCCTCTGTCCTTATCACTTGGTTTGGCACAGCCACCTTCAGGACAGGCGCTGTTGCACATCGATTCACCGCCTTCTGTACGCCAAGCAACCCCAAACGCACTGGCATCTCCTGTCTGGACTTTTGACGGAAGCATGAAGTCATCGTCTGGGCGGCCGTTGTAGTTTCCACACAGCCCGGAGACCTTACCCGTGTAAATGGATGGTACGGTGATGGATATTGTGCTCTCGAGGTCATAGGTCACCCTCAAGCCAAAGCTGGTCTGCAAAACTATCCCCCTGCCTTCTTGGGAAACCTTTAGTTTTCCATCAACAAGAGAGACTGGTAGGTTGGTATCCAGTCCACTGACCTGGTGAAGGAAATTAATGAACAGGGTGAAAATTATAAGGAAAAAATATACTGTTCATACACACATACAGGCAACTGCCAAAATAAAGGCAACACTTGAATAAATGGGTGCAGTGCCACACAAGTCTGTTACGGGTTGCCAAGGTCAGTACCAGCATATAGGCCCACCCTCCCCTTTCCCCTTATCCCCCCCTGGGTTACCAAACCGTTGCCTTTATTTTGGCAGTTACCTGTACTGTACGAATACAAACACAAAAACAAGATCATTTTTACAGGGAAACTCACTTGAATCTCCCATGGGGAGTTCCTCTCCAGGATGAGCGAGAGGCCAAACACATTGACATTGATGCTCTCCAGCAGCACGGTTTCCTGGCTGGCCTCCATGTCGGCGGTCACACAGAACAGCTCCAGCCCTTCTGTCTTGGTGCCTTCGGACACACCTACCAGGGTGTACCCGCAGGGCCCCCAGAAGTCATAGCTCCACCTGTCGAAGGTCAGGTACCTGGAGTTGCCGGAGATTACGCATGTGCCATGGCTTTTCGGATAGCAGCCTCGGACGCCCTCCTCCATTGCGCACGACTCCTGGGGGCCGCACGTGACCTCAGTGCAGCTCACCAAGCCCAAGCTGCAGGTGCACCGGTGGCGGCAGCTGTTTCCGGGGTAGAAAACAGCACCAGACTTGTAGTAGCGCGCCTCGTGGTTGCAGCCGCAGTCTTCGAAAGGCACGCACTGGTCATCGCTCAGCAGGAAGCCAGGGTTGCACTGGCACCCTTCTCTGTAACCAGTGTTACAGCCTGCTGGGCTGGTCATGCTGTAGCAAGTGGCCGGACACCCTGGGGCGGTTATGTTGTACACACTGTTCACTGGGCAGGGGAAGGCTTTGAATAGTGAAGAGGAGAGAAGAGAAACTCCTATTTTAATGATCTGGCAACTGCATGCAGCGTATGCACTCACCCATGAAAGCTTGTCGGCTTGAAATAGAACAGGCAGAAAATGTACCTGTTAAATAGATTTTTTCTGTCAACCTGTTTTCAGCTGTTCTGCTTGTTTAACAATCAATAAATTAATTGGCTGAATAATAATACATACATAATAATAATTGGGTATTTTGGACCATCTTTTTTTGTCTTATTTCAAGTTTCAAGTTTCACATTTTTATAATTTTTGAGATTTGTTGTTCCCATGGATCTCTCTTCACAACAACACAACAGTGAATCAGAGCTGTACAATATTGCACATCACTGGATGGCACATTTTTTCGCTCTTCATTTGCTTCTTCTCTATTCCCACAACCAAGATCAGTTAATATGTACATATTCTGCAATTGCATGGAACCAGGTTATTTGACTAATATGATATGCTTGTTAATTAAGCAAAACAGACAAAAAGTGGTCGGTCCAAAGGTAAGCTTTCTACCTCTATTTCCATCTCACAGTCTGCCAATGGCAAACACATGGTTCTTATGCTACACACCAGTACTTTGAGATGAATAGTTCTGCAAAGGATATATAGGGCTCAAATGTATAGACACACCTGGATTTAACAAAAGATCCCACAAACAGGATTCTACAAAACAAAACCTACCACAGAAGTCCTTTTTTCGCCATGCTTCGATTTTGCCGCCCGACTCCTGACACTCTTCAACGTAGGCAGCAATGATGTCACAGGCTGCCCTTTGTAGCCCCTGGTTTAGCATGATATCATAAACACAGTTCTCGTGGTACTGGGCAGAATCCACTTTGCCCACGCAGTCCCTAAGCGGCCCTTTCTTGTCGGTGATGACATTGCAATCACTAATGTATGGCGGAGGCTTTTCCCCAGGGGCGAGTGTGGGCGGGGCGCAGTCTTTACAGACGTGAGAGCAGCCAGGAACGTCCCCAGCCAGGTAGCTATCCCCAAACTCCATTGGGTTCTTGGTTTTTTGGCCACCGGGGAGAAGGAAGTCATCGTCGGGGTTGTCGTTGTAGTTGCCGCACAGGCCGCACATCGCGTTGCGGTAGGTGCTTGGGACCGTCACACGCACCGAGCTCGTCCAATCGTAAGAAATCCTGAGGCCAAAATAAGTCTCCAAAACAGCAAGCCGCCCACTCCTGTAGATCCGCACTGCACTGTTGTTGAGGTAGTAGGGGAGAGAAGTCACGATGCCGTCGACCTACAATGGATACACATGAAAGAAGAATATGGCCATGCCTCAAAACCTGTGGCCCTGGATTTAAAAAAACACAGTTTGCACACAGAAGCAAAGAGACGTTTGAGAAATTTGACCCACCAGGATTTTTCCAGGGTAATTTCGGCTGATGGTGAAAGCACTGCTGAACATCGTGACCGTCACCACCTTGGCGAAAGACACCCGCCGGCTGCCCCTGTTGTTGTTCTCCAGGGTGATGTTAAAGCTGTCCAGCTCGCCGTCTTTGGAGCAGACCCCAGCCAGCATGTAGAGGCAGTTGCCCTGGAAGTCGAAGCGCTTGCCGTCAAAGCTGCGGAAGTGCGGGTCACCCTGGGCAGTGCAGGTCTTATAGGTGACAGGGTAGCAGTTCTGAACGCCCTCGACCACCCTGCAGTGCTCATCCTTCTTGCATTTGCTCCGCTTGCACTGTACAGTCTGCGTGACCCTGTCACACGTGCACTTGCTTTGGCACTTATTGTCTGCCCAGAAGCTTTCATCTGGCTTGTAGTAGTGGTCCTCGTGCACGCACCCACAATCTCTCTCTATGTGGACGCACTTTTTCCCACTGAGTACAAAGCCTTTGTTGCACTGGCAGCCCTCTGTGCAGGGGAGGGAGCACATTTTGGGGGCCATTGGTGCACTGCAGGTGGCGGGGCAGGGACTGCTACAGAGCTCATAGTGGCTGTTGTCTGGGCAGGGCATGGCTGAAGAAACAAAATTTTCAAGACATAAAAAAAAAAGATCTACATAAGGGGTCTCCAATCTTATCCAAGAAGGGCCAATGTGGGTGCAGGCTTTTGTTATAGCTCAGCACCAAAACACCTAATTCAGCTAATAAGTTATTCAATCAACTACTCAACTCAACTTTTTTCAATCAAGACCTCGATTAGTTAAAGAAAAGTGTTTCAGTGCTGGGCTAGAACAAAAGTCTGCACCCACACTAGCCTTTCTCGCATAATATTGGAACCCTATGATCTACATGCTGCGTAAATTTGGTCCAATTTTTTAGATAGATACTTACGACAGTTGGAAATCTCCCTCCACTTGGGTGACACTGTGCCACCAGCCTCCAGACAGGCTCCCACATAGCTGGCCACAGCCTCGCAGTACACTTTCCGTCGGCCCTTATTCATGCACACATCGTAGAGGCAGTTGGAGGCAAACTCCTCTGGTTCCACTGTGTCGTGGCACTGATGGAAGGGGCCTTCTTTGCTAACGATTAAGCCACAGTAATTATCATTTTCATACAGTGCCCGGTCCTCAACAGAGCAAGTAGGGCACTGGCCCTGGCAGTAGTGCCAGCAGAAGGGGTCACCATCGGCTACACTCCAAGACCGGGCCCATTCTGTAGTGTTGGCTGCCACCGTACCCCCAGGCGTTGTGAAGTCATCTCCTTGGTTGGCATTGTAGGTCCCACACAATCCTGCCAGGTTGTCATAGTAGCTGCTCGTTACGGTCACCATGAACATTGAGATCCAGTCGAAAACTATCACCAGACCAAAATCTGTCTCCAAGTTTCCCCTTATACCGGACTGTGTGATCTTGATGCTGCCAGACTCCAGACTAACTGGGATATTTGAGATGATGCCATCAATCTAAAATTAGGTGGGAATAAAGCACAGGGTCAGGAGTTTATTTATATTTAAAAATTATGTTATTCTAATTTATTTTGTCATAGTGACTTTTGTGTGCATATGATTTTGTGCTTGATAGATCATGTTACATGTACGTAACTCACTCACCATCAATGTACCGCTCTCCATGTAGGGAATGAATATTTCATGACCTTTCACCTTAATGCTGATTGACTTAACAAAAGAGCCGTCGGGGTTCCCACGCATCTCATTCTTGCTCACAATGCTGAATACTGGGAGGGTCTTGTCCTTGCCTGTGGTCCTGACCAGGGTGTAAGAGCACGTTCCCTGGAAAGCAAATAGGCTGCCATCGAAGGTCTGATAGTGAGGGTCACCCATGGCCCAGCAGTAGACACTAGACTGGGCCACGCACACAGCATTGTTGTCCTTCAAAATGCAGTCTTCTTTCTCACGGCAATTTTTCTCCGCACAGGGGTCTAAAATGTAAATAAAAAGCACAATTATAATATACCTATAATGGAAAAACTGAATTAACTCATGAATGTTAAGGGCATTGACAGTTTTTTTACTCTCTTTCCCAGTGTTGCCCAAGTCGTATTATTATAGGGGCACAGCTAAGAACACCCTGGCACAGACACTTTAAGTAGTGCGTTATTAATTTCATTATAATTGACTTTTCATACCATCATGCTATGAGTAAGGGCATGCGTTTTTCACCACCTCTCTCAAGAAGCTGCAGTTCCTTTCTGATCCTCAAGGCGTGGCTGTAGGCACTCTATTTTCAGTAATTAGTGGCAATTACTCAAATGAACATGACTAATTATACAATTAAGTGCAAATCTGTGCAAGGGCGCAAGTCTATAAATTGATATTGTTTCAGATAGGGGAGTTTCCATAAAACTAATGAAGGGCAGTTCACAGAACTATGCCGTGAAGTAACCCAAAAGAATGTGAACCGTGTTTATGATGCCAGCAGGGAGCCAACAGGCGAGATGCATAAACAATGGTATTGCCCCAAATGCCTTACAAACCCCACACTAATAAAATCAGTCCTGCTGTCTCTAAGCAGAACAGGACACGGCGGGGGCTGTTCTCAAGCCTGTTGACCACATCACTGAGTTTAATGTGGTATGCTGTAACGTCTTCACTCAGACACTTCCGCCATTTGGTGTGTTTGAGTGGGATCCTACAGGATTCTACACTAAAAATGGAGGCTACTACACCTTTTTTTACACTAGGCTGCAACACCAGGTTTGTACACCTCTACGACAAGTCATGAAAGAGGAAACAACAAATTATCTGACAATGATTAAACTCAACACCAAAATATTCCCATTAATAGCGATTTCTTTATATTTTTATTTTGTCTTAAGGCTGTCAAAAACATTTTCCTTTTGCTTTCAATTGTTTTTATAACTCTGTGCAGTTTAAAAATATCTGCAAACTCATTTCAACATATCAATTTCTTTGCTTCAGGACGGGCATGATATGTTCACAGTGTCAACAGATATATTCTCACAATTGAAAGCAGTAGTTGACTAACAAATCAATCAGTATGATTACGTGTCTACTACACTGCAATACGCACCTCATTTGTGGTAATTTAATGATTACTTGAGATCTTAATGCATTTATTGCTTAACAAATAACTTCAGAAAGTCCTCCATCAACCTCTTGTTTTTGGAGGATGGAAATGCAGGTTCTTGATAGAGGTGGCAAAAAATGCATGTCCCTAGCTATGAGGTTACCTAACAAAGACCAGACTTTTCTGATTTGAATCCATAGATGCCTCAATTCCCCATGATTTGCATCAATGCAATCTTATGGCAAAGCTCCCCTGCCACATTGCTAACATTTCATCGCCAGTAATAGTTGCTTAAAGAAAACACTGACAAAATAAATGATTTATTATTATATACTCCTTAATAAATGATTAAGGAGTGAAATAATGATAATGGGTAAAATGTGTAAAAAGGTTTGTGATCATTATTACCTGTGTTGTAGCAGTCCATGGCTCCTTTCTTCACCTGGCAAATCTCTGCCTCGGTGCATTCTGTGTTCTTGCATGCAAGTACTCCATTCTTACAGCTGCAAATCTTTGTGCAGTCTTTCTGCATTACAGACTCTCCAGACTAAGGAACAAAGGGATTCACACAGGCTTTATTATTAAATTACATTACATTTAATAATAAATGTTTTATTATTCCTACATTCCATTTAGCAGACACTGTTATCCAGAGCAGCTTAGACAGTTTACATTAATTTTAATACAATCCATTTATACAGCTGGATATTTTACTAAAGCATTTCAGGTTAAGCACCTTGTTCAAACTGCAGTGGCCCATCTAGAAATCAAACCGGCAACCTTTGCGTTACAAGCCCAGTTCCATAATATTACACTGCTGCCTGCATTAGTGTTTCAAGGTGAATATCAGAAATAATTGTTAATGCTAAAACCATTATTATATAGTCCTCAAGAAAAGGGGGAAGAGATGAGATACCATGTGGCACCAGGAGGGGTGAGGAAGGAGCAGAGTGGGCTGCTCCTGCCATTTGGCTGCTGTGAGACGTTCCTGCTATCTCCCAAAGTCTTACAGGCTTTAAGAACAATGGACGGTTGTGACCTCACATACATACAAGCATGCAACTGTCAGGCTGATTTGTAATGTGCTCAGTTGTTGCTTCATTTAGGCCTGTATACAGAAATTGTGCACGGCCAGTTATGGCCTTTTAGGTGTTGTAATGTAATGTAAAGTTTATAGCATTCGTTTAGGTGCAAGTGGTTTCCTTCAGTGAAAGTTGGTCTATTATGTTTATATTTAGTTTTCTCCCAGTAAGGAAGCGGGAAGAAAAACGGTTGTTGACTAATTGAATGGTTTGTTGCAACGCACAAAATGCACCATCAGCACCATAATATATGCTGACCTTGTAATAGCGCCCATCCACCATGCAGCCGCAGTTTTCCAGTGAAATGCACAAGTTTCCATCAAACACATAACCATCATCACACTGGCATCCCTCCTGGCACCTGGGACACTTGGTGGACACACTGAGAGAGGCGCAGGTGGAGGAGCAGGTGTCGGCACACAGCTCGTAGTGACTGTTCGATGGGCACTCAATAGCTGAGGAAAGATAACATAGGTTTAGTTGGTGGACAGGACCAGATAATAGCAGGTTGATAAAAGTAGAGACAATTGGACAGAGATTGGACATTTTTATCAATCATGAAGGTACTCACAACAGAACGTCTCAGTTCTCCACTCCCTGACAGTGATTGCAACTGCCTGGCAGAGAGCCACATATTTCTGTATGTGAAGACAAAGTAGGTTGCCATCTTTTTGCTCTGTGATCACTTCCTGGACACACTCTTCAAAGTGTTGTTGGGGTGGAATGGCAGTGTGACACTGTGCAAATGGCCCCTCCTTTGATATCAGGATGCTACAGGCCTTCTCAGCCTCTGGCTTCTTCGGCTTGTCAGGAACGGGACACTGTGAACCACACCCAGTCTGACATTGCACCCCTTCTTGTATCAAAATCCAGGCTTCTGCAAACTTCTCTACTGAGGGAGCCTGGACACGGTTGGGCAGCATGAAGTCATCAGCTGCGTTGCCATTGTAGTTGCCACACAGACCACCCATGGCCCCTTTGTAGGTGGATGGGACCTCAATGATGGTACCTGAGGCACTATCATAGCTCACCTTCAGGCCAAAATCTGTCTCCACAATAATATTAAACCCACTCTGGTAGGCCTTCACCTTTTCATCATTCAGTGACAGAGGCAGGTTCATCTTTATGGCATCCACCTGTCACAAGCAAAGACAGACAAAATGATGAGGCCTGGCTATTCAGTCCATCTAGGCCAGGGGTGCCTAATCTTATCTGAAAAGAGCCAGTGTGGGTGCAGACTTTTGTTCGAGCATGGCACTACAAAACCAGATTCAATCAACTGATCGTGCTCTTCAATAAAGACCTTGATTAGTTCAATCCAGTGTTTTAAAGCTGGCTAGAACAAAAACCTTCCCCCACACCAGCCCTTTTCAGATAAGATTGGGCACCCCTCGCCTAGATGAATTGAATAACCAGCCTGTTCTTGTCATCAAACATTCTTATGTTCTTATTTTGTAATTTCATCTGTGCCTTCATTTTTGGCTGTGAACTAAAAAACAAAGCAAGCTGAACAAAGTCATTACGTGGTTCTATGTGGCTCAGTTGGTAGAGCACAGCGTTGGTAACGCTTAGGTTGTGGGTTCAATCCCCACTGGGGCCACAAATACTGAAAATGTATACATTCACTACTGTAAGTCGCTTTGGATAAAAGCGTCTGCTAAATGGCGTATATTATATTATTATTATATATTACCGTTGCCTCCCAAGTGACTCCAGGGAACAGGGATATCTTGTATTCATAAACCTGTATCTCGACACTCCTTGTGACTGCTATTACTCCAGCAATGGACTCCTGGTGCACTGAAACACTGAAGTAAATCTTTTCATCCATCTGAATGACTTCTGCCATCTTGTATACACAGTCCCCAATCAAGTTAAAGGATCGACTGTCAAAAGAGTGGTAGCGGGCCGCACCAAACACAGAGCACGTCGCTGTTCCATCGGGGAAACAGGCCTGCACCCCATCCTTGACCTGGCACTTCTCGTTGGGGCCACAGCTGAAGCCCTGCTTGCACTGGACCTCTCCCCCTTCCTGGCACACACAGCGCTGCTTGCACAGGCCCTCTGGAAAGAAGACCTGGCCCATCTTGTAGTAACGTCCACCACGCGCACAGCCGCACTCTGCGAGCGGCACACACTCGCCATCGCTAAGCATGAAGCCATCATCACAAACACATCCCTCCGCACAGGGTGATCCCTCACAGCTTGGAGGCGCAGAGAGATCACTGCAGGTCTGGGGGCAGCCTGTCGCACAAACCTCATAGTGGCTGTTAGCTTTGCACGATGATGCTGGAAGAGATCAAATCAGGCAAGAATGGATACACTGTTAAAAACAAGCTTAACCCGAATAAGCTCTAATATATTATTTATATTCAGTACTACTCACAGCAGAAGGTGTCAGATCTCCACACAGCAACATGAACGAGGGCATCCTGGCACGCAGCAGTGTAGGCGCTGAGGGCACTACAGAGGGAAGAGGCATGACCATGGTACATGCACATGTCATACACACAGTCATCAAAGTATTGCTTGGGATCTACTTTGCCATGACAGAGCTTGAATGGACCGCTATGTTCTGTGATTGTTCCACATAACTCCTTCTTCTGGTAGTGGGAGATTAAAGTAGAATCACACTTAGGGCACTTGCCACTGCAGTCACTGGAGCAGCCAGGGTCATCTCTCACTTTCCAGCTATTGCCAAAAATGGCAGGGGTTTTGGCAGGACTGTTGTCAGGGGTGACTATGTCATCATTTTGATTGCCATTCCAGTTGCCACACAGGCCACCAACCTCTCCAGAGTAGGAACTTGGGAGAGTGAGTTTGACGTTGCTATCCCAGTTGAATTTCAAAGTTAGACCAAAGTCAGTCTTTACCACTCCAAAGTACCCACTGCGGAAGATGGATAGTTTCCCCTCTTCCACTTCAAATGGCAAGTTCATATACTCGTTGTTGAGCTGTGTAGTAATACAATTTAAAACATAATGTGCACAGATTCGCCTAATGAAATTAAGACATCACAAGCCTTTGCCAAAAAAACTGAAACTTACCAAAACTTTACCAGGGCTCTCTTTGCTGAGAACGATGGTGTTTCCATAGACGGTGATTTCAACTGTCTTAGTGTACGAAACTGCCTTGTTTCTTCCACGATTCTGATTCTGTACTCGCACCTCGAAAGGAACCAAGGATGGGTCAGCTGTTTTGGCCAACTTGGACAGGTAGTAAGTGCATGTGCCTTGGAAGTCGAATCTCTTGCCATCGAAGGTCTGGTAGTGGGGGTCTCCTGAGCCTTGGCAGGTGGCAAAGGATATTGGGTAGCAATCCCTCACACCACTGCGCAAGTCGCACACCTGTGATTTCTTGCACGTTGTCTCAGAACATTCAACCGTTGCAGTTTTTGGATTGCACTTACAATGCAGAGTGCATTTATTGTCTGCCCAGAATTCCTTCCCTGACTGGTAGTACAGACCTTCATGAATGCAGCCACAACTGCTCTTATGCACACACTTGTCTCCACTGAGGATGAAGCCCTTATCGCACTGGCACCCCTCCACACAGAACTTTTTACATAATGGATCTAGATCACCACAGGACGCAGGACAGGCAGTGCCACAAGACTCATAGTGACTGTTTGCTGGACAGTTCATTGCTGTGAAAGTGATTGAGAAAATGGTAGATGAAACATGACTGTGAATGAAAGCCATATGAGATTTAAAGCTATATGTTTATCTTCTGTCAACATAAACAGATTAATTGGGGGCATGTTAACATTGTGTATTATGAGGGAGTGGTCTGCTCACTTAATTTATATTACCCTATTGCTCAATAAAATGCAAGGTTTAAGTTGCTAATCAAACATTACTGGATTGCCACTGTGTATTATGTCCTGTGCAAAGAATACTTACAGCATCCTGCCAGTGTCCTCCAGTTTTTGCCCACCTGCGCTCCAGCTGCCTGACAGGCATCTGCATAGGCCTCCATATTGTCACAGAGAAATTTCTTGTATCCTTTGTTTGTACAAATGTCATAGACACAGTTGTCCACATACATGTTCCAATCCTCTGTGTCATGGCAACTGGCAAACGGCCCATCAGGGTTGGACATCAGGCCACAGGCCTTGTCCTTTTATACCTCTTCTGTTGTTTCTGAGAGCAGCCAGGGCACTTTCCCCTGCAGTCATCATGACAGAACAAGTCCCTGTCTTTTGATTTCCAGCTTTTGGCAAATGCTAGGACAGTGGATACTGTCTTGCCCTTGGGGTCAATGAATTCATCTTTGCGATCGCCGTTGTAGTTACCACAGAGGCCACCGAGGGTTCGAAAGTAGCTGCTTGGTGCCGAGATATAGAGCTTCATGTTCCAGTCATACTTCACTTCCAACCCAAAGTCAGTCTTGAGAACAGCAAATCTGCCACTGCGCACCACATGCAGCTTGCCCCCAACCAGGGTCAGTGGCAGGTAGCTGGCCACTCCATTCACCTTAAAAACACAAGTTTCAAAAACAAGGTTCAATAATGTTCAATAAACATTTAACTAAGATGCATATTATTCATTTTTGTGGTGTTTCACATTTGAGTCTTTACCTCAACCATTCCCCTATTTTTGCTGATCACAATGGTCTGACTGTAGACTGAGACAGTGACTGTCCTCACAAAAGATACCCTCTTGTTCCCTCTGTGGTCATTCTTGGCCAGAATCGTGAAGGGTATGAGGCCAGGATCATTATCCACAGTGGTGGCCATGGTGTATGTGCACGTTCCTTGAAAGTTATAGCGCTTCCCATCAAAAGTGCTGTAGTGGGGGTCACCTACAGCCTTACAGGTTGCCTTGGAGATGTGAACACAGAGTCCTCCATGGCATTCCTCCTTCTCTCTGCACTTAACATTCTCACAAGGATCTGTGAACGGAGGGCAAGGCAAGCAGATTGTTAAGTGTTAGAAAAGACTACTCTCTGGTTGTCCTTGACCTTCTGTGTAGATTCACACCTTTTCCTCTTTTCACACTTTTTGTCAATTTACAGAAATTATTCTATTGTTTCTAATCAGAACCTTACTTTGTTTTTAGAAAGCTGTCTAGAAAATTCAAAGCTGAACATTAAGTTATGTGCAGGTGAAAATCATTGGCTCCCACATGAGGAAAAAAACAATGAAAAGGGGGGAAAAACAATGTATGTTTGATCATTATCTAGAGGATGGAGAGATGGAGTTACCTTGTTTGTAGCATTCCATGACTCCGTCCCGGACCTCACAGAGCTCGGACAAACTGCATTCTGTGGGCTCGCAGGTGAACTTCCCTGCCTCACAGCTGCACTCCTCCGTACAGTCGTTCTGAGTCACCGCCTCCCCCGACTGCAGTAAAATTCTCATAATTTAGTCAAGATCATACAAAAGTGTCATTTTTTGAATAAAATAATTGACAAAATATTTTTCCATTGAAGAGATTGCTTGTTTGCTTGCACATTTCTCTTCACTCTAAATAATCAAACCCAGATTATGGATGATAAAAAGAAATAAGCTCAGCTGTCAGGTCATAGGGATTTCTCCATGCACAATACCACCAATGCATATGTCTAAATGTTCTCTTTCTCAGTTTTGTATTTTAAATGTCTCTGTGATAGTAGATGTCTTTCAATGGTTATTTTGCAAAGGTGGACAATGTTTATGCTGCAAGTTTTGTATAAATAAATTATATGTAAAATGTAAAATGTTATTCCCATCATCAAGAAGACTTCCTTTAGGGTAATGTTTCACAGGCTCAATTTAACTCTTAGGGTATCTGGAATTATGTCCATTCTTAGGCTCTCAATATGCAGGAGAAGGAGCAGGATGTAATTGAGCAGGATCTAACTAATGTGGCAGGGCACAGTACAAGAACACCTATACATTATGCCAGCTAATTGAGTCATATCTCTCTGGTGGTTGAAAAGCATTATTAGACCAGAGTCCTGAGCCTGACAAACCACAATAAACCATATTCTCATTAGCCTCAGCCATCTCCATAGTAACTGTAATAGCCTCGTAGTGTAGGGACTGCACATTCCACAGGAAAATTAGGTTTGAAATGTAATTTAATTTCATGTAATTTTGTGCACTTAATGTTTTTTCCTCAAAAGACATCCACAAATGCCTGTCCGCAAAGACTTGAAACATGACCCACAGGAAATGACAACAAAGGAATGCCCCTTTGTGTCACTCGTTGTCACCTTCCCATATGATACTGTAAACCAGAAATACAGAACTCACACGCAACTAACAAAACAAAAAAGCGCAATCGCCATTATTTCTCTTTCTATCACCAGCACCTGAAACAAGAGGTCTTCCTGGTCTCTCTATCACCAGCATCTCAAACAATAATATACGCCATTTAGCAGACGCTTTTATCCAAAGCGACTTACAGTAGTGAATGCATACATTTTCAGTATATGTGGCCCCAGTGGGGATTGAACCCACAACCTAAGCGTTGCCAACGCTGTGCTCTACCAACTGAGCCACAAGAGGTTGCGGTGTTCTCTGGCTCACCATCACCTCAAACGAGAGGCCGTCTGAAGACAGGTATCGAAAGAAGCGCGGAGTGCACGAGAGAAAAGTTATCTGAACAGAAGCGGAACTGCTACAGAGAGCTATCTCCACATACTTAGCCGCAAACAACGTTCATTCGTGAAGAGCTGTGAAAGGATACAGCTAGCAATATTGGACATCTGAGTGGTACAGAAGTGGCCAGCTCCCTTCCTCAAGACTCATCGCTGACAATTAACTTTACGCCCTGGAAAAGGAACGAGAGACTTCACGGCAACCATGAACAGTTGAGAGAGACACCGCATGGAAATATCGTACTCGTTGAAGACTTGGTGACCAGACTTCCCACATCTATTCCGAACCTGGCATGCATCGAACCCCGCCGACCACAGAGCAAACGACACAGTAAGGCTTTAACAACTAGGCATAGCATAGCTTAACAACGGACTGTTTATACCCATGCCTGAATGTACAAACTGTTGTGTAATGTATCATGGTTCATGACACTGTGTTTACCATTGTTTTTGTAGCTGGCATAGCCGCTCATTCACTGCCTGTATTAGTAGTAAAATACACCACACACAGACCCATATCTTGCATGTATTGTCTACATAACCCGACATTCTGTTCTCAACACACGTAATAACACGGTTATTCAGATGTGAGCAGTAAGTGCCATCTTTCTTTTTTCTTTAGTTACAAACTAGGTTTAAACTTCCCTCCATATTTTCTCTGTTCTCAATGACCATGTGCTTAAAGCATGCACACGACCCACGCAAAGGCGAGAGAACACACACATGCATGCCCGGCCATGTGCCTCCGAAACCCTGCGCACGAACGCACCCCACACAGACACACACACAGATAGATGTTTTTCATTAATGTATTGAATTGTGCTTTGCTAGTTTGATACTTTATGTTCAATAAATGTCATTATATATTTTTTTACAAGGTTGTCTGTCTAGTTACACTTGTATTGAATTGAGCCATCCTCTGCTGATTATAACTCCCTGATGCCTTCAACCCCTACATTTGGTCATCAATATTATTAATTTGGTATTAACTAAAGTTATAATGTTGTGATTCGATTAAGATTAATTAACTATTAATATTGTAATTTAATTTAATTATTCATTGAAATTCCAAATTTATATTTTATGAAACTGATATATTGAAACTAATGAGACTGCTACCGTGTGAGGAATTAACAAGTTTTACATTGTGGCATCAACCATATTATAATTATAATTTCTAGAGGGATAGCCCCTACGGTAGGCTATATGAATGGCAAAATGTGCACATACATGTGAGCTTATAACCCTGAGGCAAACTTCTGGCTAGGATCTCAATCTGTTTTGTTAAATTCTTCAGCACATTCGGTGGCAATATGCACCTTTTCAGTTTTGCACACCACCAATAAACAAAGAAAGAATAAGAGGAAAGAGGAAAGGTTACCCCTGTTTAAACACATGCCTAACTGTGGTTTCTTTTTTTTTTAAGTAACCTCTGGGGACAGAAGAAATCCAAATCTATTCTAGTAAGTTTCCGGGAGCCAAGGAGGTACAAAACCCCAATACCATATGTATGTTTTTAAATAATGCTTTGTGTTTCCTGAAACAGATTTTGGCTAAAGCCAAATATTTTGTCTGCACCTGCTCTCTGGTCTCTTCTCTTCTACAATAACATTTGTTATGCTACAGTTGACCACATAAATTAACCACACAATGGAACTGGTTAACTGGGACTTTTCGTTTTAATTGTGGTGGCTAGACACACCTGATGGGCTGTCGGCAGAAAAACTCTGGAGCCTAATAATGAGTGTGGACCCAAAACTATTGCGCTCCATAGAGGAGTTTTAACATTTAAAAATAATTTATATAGATTATCGATATAAAGCTGAAGACATGGCACTACTATGCCTAAATCATAAATGTAGTATTCTTTAATATTCTTCACATTCCTGGTGACTTTAAAACTGCACCATGCGTGCAGTAGAAGCTTCTAAAATCATTATGTTTTAAGCGCTGACAGTAGTTTGTTAGTAGTAATTTGTTGGGAAAATGTGTTTGTAGAAGGCGTCGGCCTGGAATTGGGGTAATTAATGGCCACACTTATTAACTTGCAGCCAGCGCACACACCTGTGTGACATTTTCTTGTGTGACACTCTTGTACCAGAGTGCTTAAATCTCTCAGTAGGTGGCTGGAACACGGGAGCTGAATATCGTCCGAGAGAGAACCCACAAAACCCAACGGAAAAGTAACGAACGTTTGTCTGTAGTGAAATAATACTGTTTGGCCAAAATAGTTTTTTGTTTTGTTTTGTTTTTAACCAAAGTCCATGAGGGAGACGGCCAAAGTGTTTTCTTTCATTTTGTATAGTACCAGTTCCCTCTCTCTCTCTCTATCACTGTGGGAGAGATCTGTTCTGCAGACCAAAAGATCAAATCCCTGTGTCCTGCTATTCTGTTCAAATCCAGGTTGTGTTTCATGGTGTGTGACAGCATTAAATAACCCAAAGCACTGTAAATTATATTCAATTAATATGATTTTCATGGATGTTTTTTACATTTTGTTCACATGAATCATTTTAAAATATTGCAGTTGCACTATTTTACAAGATACAAGATCCTTTTTTTCATGGCTTCCGTCTTTCCTGCAAAAGCAGGAGAAGAGAAAAAGATGCTGACCTTATAATAGCGCCCATCCACCATGCAGCCACAGTTTTCCAGTTGAATGCACAAGTCTCCATCAAACACATAACCATCATCACACTGGCATCCTTCCTGGCACCTGGGACACTTGGTGGACACACTGAGAGAGGCGCAGGTAGAGGAGCAGGTGTCGGCACACAGCTCGTAGTGACTGTTCGATGGGCACTCAATAGCTGAGGAAAGATAACATAGGTTTAGTTGGTGGACAGGACCAGATAATAGCAGGTTGATAAAAGTAGAGACAATTGGACAGAGATTGGACATTTTTATCAATCATGAAGGTACTCACAGCAGAACGTCTCAGTTCTCCACTCCCTGACAGTGATTGCAACTGCCTGGCAGAGAGCCACATATTTCTGTATGTGAAGACAAAGTAGGTTGCCATATTTTTGCTCTGTGATCACTTCCTGGACACACAACGCAAAGTGTTGTTGGGGTGGAATGGCAGTGTGACACTGTGCGAACGGCCCCTTCTTTGATGTCAGGATGCTACAGGCCTTCTCAGCCTCTGGCTTCTTCTGCTTGTCAGGAACGGGACACTGCGAACCACACCCAGTCTGACACTGCACCCCTTCTTGTATCGAAACCCAGGCTTCTGCAAACTTCTCTACTGAGGGAGCCTGGACACGGCTGGGCAGCATGAAGTCATCAGCTGCGTTGCCATTGTAGTTGCCACACAGACCACCCATGGCCCCTTTGTAGGTGGATGGGACCTCAATGATGGTACCTGAGGCACTATCATAGCTCACCTTCAGGCCAAAATCTGTCTCCACAATAATATTAAACCCACTCTGGTAGGCCTTCACCTTTTCATCATTCAGTGACAGAGGCAGGTTCATCTTTATGTCATCCACCTGTCATGAGCAAAGGCAGACAAAAGGATTTAATAATGATGAGGGTGAACAGCCTGGCTATTCAGTCCATCTAGACCAGAGGTGCCCAGTCTTATCTGAAAAGGGCCGGTAGGGTGCAGGCTTTTGTTATAGCTTGGTACTACAACATCAGATTCAACTAATCAACTGATCATGGTGTTCAATAAAGACCTTAGTTGAATCAGGTGTTTTAGTGCTGGGCTAGAACAAAAAACTTCACCCACACCGGCCCTTTTCGGATAAGATTGGACACCCCTCGCCTAGACGGATTGAATAACCAGCCTGTTCTTGTCATCTAACATTCTTGTTTTTATTTTTAAATCGTCTGTGAACTAAAACTAAAAATCAAAGAAAACTGAATAAAGTCATTACCGTTGCCTCCCAACTGACTCCAGGGAACAGGGATATCTTGTATTCATAAACCTGTATTTCAATACTCCTTGTGACTGTTATTTCTCCAGTGATGGACTCTTGGTGCACTGAAACACTGAAGTAAATATTTTCATCCATTTGAATGACTTCTGCCATCTTGTATACACAGTCCCCAATCAAGTTAAAGGATCGACTGTCAAAAGAGTGGTAGTGGGCCGCACCAAACACAGAGCACATCCCTGTTCCATCGGGGAAACAGGCCTGCACCCCATCCTTGACCTGGCACTTCTCATTGGGGCCACAGCTGAAGCCCTGCTTGCACTGGACCTCTCCCCCTTCCTGGCACACACAGCGCTGCTTGCACAGGCCCTTTGGAAAGAAGACCTGGCCCATCTTGTAGTAATGTCCACCGCGTGCACAGCCGCACTCTGCGAGCGGCACACACTCGCCATCGCTAAGCATGAAGCCATCATCACAAACACATCCCTCCGCACAGGGTGATCCCTCACAGCTTGGAGATGCAGAGAGATCACTGCAGGTCTGGGGGCAGCCTGTCGCACAAACCTCATAGTGGCTGTTGGCTTTGCACGATGACGCTGGAAGAGACCAGATCAGGCAAGAATGGATACACTGTTAAAAACAACCTTAACTTGAATAAGCTCAAAATGATACATTCTATTCTCAAATAACTAGAATGGAATTGTTTATATACAGTGATGCTTGAAAGTGAACAGCTTGTGCAATCATAGAAATCTAGAGTTTTTACCACAAAATCCTTATTTAATCTGAACCAGTCTTTTCTTGATTGAAATAAAGGGTCTATATTTACCAATTTTATACATTTTTAGAGGAAATTGTGCATATAGTAAGTAAAAATATGGAAAAAATTATTAGTGAAGGTGAAAAAATAAGTGAACCTCCTGTTGCCTTAGTTAAATCAAGTAGGTAAGTAGAATCAGATGGGTATATAATTGGGTACCAAGTTAACCAATCAAAGGTCAGATCTTTAGGAAAGAGTTTGGGTGGCACTCTCATAAATACAGGTAAGAAACCTGGTCAGTTCAATGTTACCCATACAGGTGAATGCAAAACACACCATGCTGGGATCTAAACACACTTCAGAGGACCTCAGGAAGAACGTAGTGAGTGCACATCAGTCTGCAGAAGGATATGAAATCATATCAAAAAGACTTGGGCTCTATCAGTGCACTGTGAGACAAATAATACACAAATGGAAAGCATTTAACATGAGAGTGGCTCTGCCTAGAAGTGGGCACCCTTTTAAAATAACTCCAAGAACCATAAGAAAAATAATAAATCAATTAAAAAGCGAGAATAACATCTAGGGATCTACAAGCTTCCCTCACTACACCTGATGTAATTGTGCATCCATCAACAATAAGAAGAATGCTGAATAGAACTGCCATGCAAGGGTAGCCAAGAAGAAAAAAGAACCAAGCTGCCAAGCTGAGTCCATAATCAACTTTTTTTGTCACAATCAAAAATGCCATGTCAGGTGAAAACCCAACACTGCCTACCACCAAAATAACCTTAACCCCTACAGTCAAGCATAGTTGGGGGAGTGTCATGATCTGGGGCTGCTTTTCTTCCTCTGGGCCTGGACAACTCAACATCATTAAGGGAATCATGAATTCTGAGGGATATCAGTGAATTCATTGCTGCTAAAGGAGGTGCCACAAGTTATTGATTGAAGGGTTTCACACATTTTTGTTAAATAAACCAGTTTTGTTAAATTAACAATGAAAATATATCACATTTAGGTTTAGATAAAGGTTTTATGGGGCTATTTTTCTATAATATATGAAAATAATGACCACCACATGCACTGTTCACAAACTTTCGAGCATCACTGTATTCTTTATATTCAGTATTACTCACGGCAGAAGCTGTCAGATCTCCACACAGCAACATGAACGAGGGCATCCTGGCACGCAGCAGTGTAGGTGCTGAGGGCACTACAGAGGGAAGAGGCATGACCACGGTACATGCACATGTCATACACACAGTCATCAAAGTATTGTTTGGGATCTACTTTTCCATGACAGAGCTTAAATGGGCCTCTGCGGTCTGTGATTGTTCCACATAGTACCTTCTTCCGGTAGTGGGAGATTAAGGTGGAATCACACTTAGGGCACTTCTTGCCACTGCAGTGACTGGAGCAGCCAGGGTCATCTCTCACTTTCCAGCTATTACCAAAAATAGCAAGTGTTTTAGCAGGGCTGTTGTCAGGTGTGACTATGTCATCATTTTGATTGCCATTCCAGTTGCCACAAAGGCCACCAACTTCCCCAGAGTAGGAGCTTGGGAGAGTGAGTTTGACGTTGCTATCCCAGTTGAATTTCAAAGTTAGACCAAAGTCAGTCTTTACCACTCCAAAGTATCCACTGCGGAAGACAGACAGTTTCCCCTCTTCCACTTCAAATGGCAAGTTCATGTACTCATTGTTGAGCTGTGGATAGTAATACAATTTAAAACATAATGTGCACAGATCCGCCTAATGAAATTAAGACACCACAAGCCTTTGCCAAAAAAACTGAAACTTACCAAAACTTTACCAGGGCTCTCCTTGCTGAGAACGATAGTGTTTCCATAGACGGTGATTTCAACTGTCTTAGTGTACGAGACTGCCTTGTTTCTTCCACGATTCTGATTCTGTACTCGAACCTCGAAAGGAACCAAGGATGGGTCAGCTGTTTTGACCAACTTGGACAGGTAGTAAGTGCATGTGCCTTGGAAGTCGAATCTCTTGCCATCGAAGGTCCGGTAGTGGGGGTCTCCTGAGCCTTGGCAGGTGGCAAAGGATATGGGGTAGCAATCCCTCACACCACTGCGCAAGTCGCACACCTGTGATTTCTTGCACGTTGTCTCAGAACATTCAACCGTTGCAGTTTTTGGATTGCACTTACAACGCCGAGTGCATTTATTGTCTGCCCAGAATTCCTTCCCTGACTGGTAGTACAGACCTTCATGAATGCAGCCACAACTGCTCTTATGCACACACTTGTCTCCACTGAGGATGAAGCCCTTGTCGCACTGGCACCCCTCCACACAGAGCTTTTGACATAATGGATCTAGTTCACCACAGGATGCAGGACAGGCAGTGCCACAAGACTCATAGTGACTGTTTCCTGGACAGTCCATTGCTGTGAGATAGATAAAATTATGTTGGTGGAGTCTATTGTGATAAACATTTTATTTTGAAGATTTAAGATGACAAAGTCATATTTAAAGGTGTCTATATTTTTAGAACAGAAAATGCAAGACTGTGAAATACACAAAAGCTGCTAAAATGTGCATCAAATTAGCAGTGATCATATGGTCATTTCTGTGATTTCTGTGCACCACAAGGCCACCAGTGCCACTCAGAGAGAGAGAGAGATAGAGAGAGGCAGTCTGATGAAAGCACACAGTAATATATGGTAACTCAAAACTATGTCATCCACTTTATTTTTGATCTGATTCTAAGATGGTATTTTTTCTGGCTCAAGCTTATGACCGCCTTGTCAGGAACGTGGTTTGAAACCCGTCTCTACCAGACCGGCCCTGGTCATCAGCCCCGATCGCGGGCGGCATTTGGCTGTCCGCCCCAGGGGAAGGGGGGCAGTGAGCCAGCTTGGGTCCGCCGTGAAGCACGTAAGGGAGTCTCCAGAATGTGGGGGGCAAATTCCGTCTCGAAGGAAGCGAAGTTCGCTGCCCTCTGAGAATTAGCTTGCCTCGTAGAGACAAGCGGCAGACTTGTGTGGGGAGGGTAAATCAAAATAAATAGAGGATGTAATTGGCTACCAAAATGGAAGAAAAACGGGGAAAAAATCTGAAACAAACAAACAAAAAAATTATAAAATAAAAGCTTACGACAGTTTGCCAGGTCCCTCCAGCTCCTTCCAGTCAGCTTCACTCCTTCTGCCATGCAGGCGTCCGCATAGCTCGCAATGTTATCACAAAGGAACCTCTTAATTCCCTTGTTGATGCATACATCGTAAACGCAGTTGTCAACATACATGTTGGGTTCTAAGGTCTTGTGGCAGCTGGAAAATGCCCCATCTTTCTGTGTCATGAGGCCGCAGAATGTCTCTCTTCTGTACTTTTCCTGAAGTGTCACAGAGCAGCTTGGGCATTTGCCTCTGCAGTCGTCATTACAGAAGACGTCCCCATCCTTAACTTTCCAGCTTTTGGCAAATTCTAGGACAGTGGAGATTTTTTTTCCCTTGGGATCCGTGAATTCATCTTGGCGATTGCCATTGTAGTTACCACAGAGCCCACCCAGAGCGCGAAAGTAACTACTGGGTACCATGATGTAGAGCTTGCTGTTCCAGTCATACTTCACCTCCAACCCAAATTCAGTTGTCAGAACGGCATCCCTGCCTCTATGCACCACGCGCAATTTACCCCCAGCAAGGGTGGCTGGGAGGTAGCTATTTACTCCATTCACCTGTGACAATGTGGAAGAAGAGGATTTTGAATGGACCCATCCAGCTTTGTCCAACATAAATAAAACTTCAGTGGTACAGGTATCCCCCATTTTTCAAATGCTATTTTTACTCAATTGCAAGTTATCAAACTTGATAAATTAGTCATTTTTTTACATTTTCATTAACTTTCATGAATTATTGTATTATCAACATTACACAGCTCTTTTCTGAGGGCAGCACAAAAAACAAACTTGAACTTGAGATTTGGAAGGCAAATAATCAGAGATTCTAGATAAATAATATGCAGGTAACTGCCAAAACACCAACATAAAGTGGCATAATATGCCAATGAGCCACCACAAGCCATCAGAACAGAACTCTCAACACCATTCCATTATTTAGTGTTTTGTTGATGGTAGTGGAATACACTGTCTCAGACCCCGCTCCAGAATCTCCCATAAATGTTCAACTGGGTTGAGATCTGGTGACAGAAATGGCCAAGCCTCACTATAGGATGAAGGTGATCACTCAGAATGGCTTTGTATTTATTTCCATTTACCTTGCCCCTTAAGGGCACGTGAACCTAAATCATGTCAGGAAAATGCACCCCACACTCTTTTTGCATTATTCATTCAATGGAAAAAGTAGCAGTCTCGGAAAACTCTCAAAGTGATTGAACTTTATTTTTGGAGGCAGGGCAGGCAGTCCCAGTAAATGTAGGATTTATATAAATTTGTAGCATGCATTTCCTTGAATTGCATGCTATAAAACGCAAGAAAAGAAACCCAGTACTCCATATAATTATTGTCAATATTCCAAAGCTTTTTTTTCCTTACCTCGACCATCCCCCTCCGATTACTTATTGCAATGGTCTCGCTGTAGACTGTGATTGTCACTTTCCTCACAAAAGAAACATATTTATTTCCTCTGTTGTTGTTTTTGGTCAGGATTGTGAAGGGAATCAAGCTGTGGTCATTACCCATGATGGTTGACATAGTGTAAGTGCACGTTCCCTGAAAGTCAAATCGCTTCCCATCAAACGTGCTGTAATGGGGGTCCCCTACAGCCCTGCAGGTTGCCTTGGAGATGTGAACACAAACCCCTTTCTGGCATTCTTCCTTTTCCCTGCATTTAATAGACTCACATGGATCTGGAGGTGGAGGGGACACAGAGCCTGCAAGGGGGTGAAAACATTCAGAAGGACAACAGGTCATTTCCTGGCATACATTAGACATGGGTCTAATGGGTGAACATTTATTTATTTATTTAATTCATTTGTATATATTTGGGTTAGCTATTATCTCATTTGCATCATTACTCTCTTGCAGCTCACCTTTATAGCACACCCCGGTTGTACCGTAACCATGTGCTATCTTGCCACCATAGATGTAAACAGCTATAAGGGAGTCACTTGTTATGGAAATGTGCTGCTGTTTCATTCCAAGTGGCACTGTAGCCCACAGAAACCTGTGTTCAGTGGGGAACGGGCGCCACTTGACTTGTCTGTGGAGCTTTTTGTCATTAAACTGAATGGTCTTGACTCCATCTGCCTCAGAGACAATGATGGCGGTGCTTCTGAATGATCCCTGTGTGTCAAGGGACCACTCATTGGAGAGGACCGATGATGGCAGGATACTTATGAAGAATGGGTCATAGGGACGGTTGCTGCTGTAGTACATCACCATCACTTTCTTGTCACTGTCAATGACCAGTGGGGTTTTCCCTCCAATGCATACATTCCACATTTGCCCGGCCATGATATTTCCGGTCTGCATGTTCTTTCCTGTGGCGATGTTGACCTTGGTGTTGTCTTCGATGGCCACCACATACACCATGTCCTTGGAGTCACGCATTACAGGCACCAGGAAATGGGTGGAGAGCCTCTGCACTGGTGGAAGCTGCTCATAGACATGCGTGCAGAAACCACCAAGGCGCGAGCACTGGTGCCCGGCGAGGACAGCCACTGGGTGCTTCGCTTTAAGTCTGGTCCCGGTGAAGGTGACGAGGCTTCGGAACTGGTAGACCTCATACGGGGCCAATTTAATGGCCACTTTGGCCGCCTGCTGCCAGTATTGGTTGCCCCTGACTTTCATGTTTCTGTGCGGAAATATTTCGACTGTATTAGCATCCTTTCCATTGATGACGGCTACCAGCTTGTCCATGTAACTGGGGCTTGTGTTTGGGGTGTAGATCATGTAGTCTGTGTCCAGATCTTCTATGGGAAACACTACGCTGCTGTCTCCAGTGGCTTTCTTGTTGTTGAAGGCAACCACAGAGATGTCATTATCAGAGGAGATCCGCACCGTTTTGCCGGAGGGCCCCGAATCCTGTATCTCAACAGAGCGTGGTAAAGTGATTCGCTTGGTGGACCATTTTTGTACCTGCACCGTGGTGGAGAAGTGAATGGACTTGACCTCCACCTTCACAGTGGCTTTGGTCTTATATGCAGTGATAGCCAGTTGAAGGCTCACACGTGGGTGATTAGCTTTGAAGTTTGGCATGAAGGCAGTAAGAAACTCCTGTCCAACTGGGCATCCATCGACTGCTGAAGGGGAAAAATGCATTTACAATCTATTATGAAAAAAGCTAGATATACTGTTAATATAGCATTATGTGAAGAGAATATCCAAAATAATTAATTTAGTCACTCTGTTTCACTCAGCTATTTCAGAAATAATAAGCAGTATGAATACATTTTATACAATACAAATTTAGTGTTGTACAATGCTAAAAAGCACAATTACATTTAGTGATATTTTTGTATATATAGTCATACACAGAATGCATCCATAATCTGCTAAAGCTGCCAAAATTGATACAAGGAGATAAATCAGGAACAGTTCTTACCAATCATTAGCATTGCAGCTACACCCAGAAGAACTAATTTGGTCTCCATGGCTGTGTATATTAAAAAACAAATTACACAAATTACAAGGGGGATCATTTTTACATTACTTTTGGACAAATTCGTCATTGCATACCAAACATCAGACATTTTTACATCATAATCAGAAAAATAAAAGAAACTCACAGGTACTTTACAAAAGCTATTATATAATGTACCTAAAAAAACCTTGCAGTTTTAAAACCTTGGTATTGTCATGAGTATTACATGAATATTCCAGTGGTGGGCCGTCAGGGCCTGCAAGGCCTTCTCTGCTGGCCTAAAGAATATCTGCATTTAACCAATCACATTCAGCCATCATTTGTTGCCAGGGTCAAAGAAATCTGCCTGGAGGCCTTCACAATCCGTTCTGAAGGCCCTGTAGCATAAAATAAGTGTTGATCAAACTGTTGCTTCAACCAATCAAATTTTGAGTTGGGGACACGAAGGCCTTCTAGAAGGCCTAGGTAACGTCAGCGTATTCGCACCCTTTGATTGGATAGTCAGAGAGTGTCTGACTATGATGTAATGTGATTGGTTAAATGCTTTAATATGAAAATACACGTCTGGATGCAGCGCAACCAGGGGAACAGCTATGAAAGGAAGCGAACAGACCATTTGGAATTATTTAATAAGTATTCATGGACAAAATATAATTAACATCAGTCTGTGATTCAGACATTTGAGCGGACATTTTCAGCCCTAAAGCGAATGAAAACTTATGCCAGAAATACGACAGGGCAGGCTCGACTTTCAGCATTAGCTTCGATGGCGATAGAAAAGGATTTCTTGATGGAACTGAAACACACGGATAATCTGTACGACAGAGTAATTGAACTCTTTTTGAGGAAAGAAAGGAGGATGGATTTTGTGTACAAATAATAAGGATTTTTGGTGAGTAAAATGTTGCTATTTTCCTAAATAATATTGCAATTTTATGAGGCTATTATTATTGATGCTGTGTCGCAGCTGTAGCACCTTGGGTTTGTTTCTTCAGTAAAGGCATTTATTCTGGATACACGAGTTATCTATCTGCGATGCAACGGCAATGGGTGCCTGTTCAGTTTGTTTTTGCACTTTGTTTATTTATCTTTCTTCAGTCATGTTTCATGAGAGAGAATGACAGCGATAGAGACGAGAGAGAATGACAGCGATAGTTAGAAGCGTGAGATAATTAGTGATTAGTAGTGTTAGTAACTTAATCTAAATCCCTAATGTTAGTAGATTAGTTGGTTAGTACTATATACATCTAACTAATATAGCCTATACAAAGTGTAATTAGAAAGTAAGAAGGAAGTAAAACCAGATTAGAAACGAAGACGGAAAAACCGAAACAGAATTTCCCGAAGTGCATGACAGAACGAGAATGAAACATGACTGAAGAAAGATAAATAAACAAAGTGCAAAAACAAACCGAACAGACACTCAAAACATAACAATAAGATGGCTTTTATAGCCATAAAATAGTTATTGAGGGGTGGATTGATTCAGACGGAGCACTACTGAAGGCCTAGGTGTGAAATGCACGGCCCGCCACTGGAATATTCTGATGCTTAATGCATTATATATATTTATGTGGCCCATTGCTAATTGGCCATATGACATTTACTGACAAAGATGACTATAGCACCTAAATAAACTTGTATAACACATTTCAAACATTGTGTGCAAAGCACTTCACAAAGAGAAATAGAAACAATACAAGTATTAAGTGGAAAAAACATAAGGATATTTAGAGATGGAAAATAAAGCAAGTATAAATTGAAAAAAAATAACAAAGAATTAAAAAGCAGGACTAAAAAGGAGTTTTTTCAAATACATTTGTCAGTCAGGACATTCTGAACAAGGTGCCCTTACAGCAAAAGTTAGTCACCCTTGGGAATGCACAAAAGTCCCTTGTCTGATCATTAACCTGAAGTTGATATGGAGTAATTCAAAGTATTCCAAGGCTAGACCATGGGATAGTCAACAAAATACCTTAATCCAGTGGTTCCCAACCCTCTCCTGGTAAACCACCAGCCAGCTGGTCCATGTATTTGTTCAATTCCACCACCAGCACACCTGATTCAACTAGTTAACTATTTACTTACTTACTTAGTGAGCGTTGATTAGTTGAATCATAGTACTCATTGCTCTTGTACAATATTTGGGAGATGTAATGAAAACATTAATTTGACTGCTCCCCACTTATAACTTTAACTCTTCATATTTAATATTAATTAAATATGTAGAGTTTATCATTGTATAGTATTCAAGAATATGATAAAGAAGAATAATTAAGAGTGCATACATTTTAATCTGCCCTATTAACACATCAATACAAAAGGCCTCTTAATTGATGGCCCGGAATCAATCAACATTTTTCCTGAACTCTGACTCACAAATCAATGCAAGTGTTACTTTTCTCCAGTGCAAAGACAGTGCATTTTTTACAATTATATTGGTGATTGCTGCAAAATGAATTTGTGAAGAAAAATTATATTAGAAAAGAAAAAATTAAGAAAATAAAATTATATTGTTTGCATTAAATTGTGGGTCAACATCAAGGACACATGATTTAACCCATCCCTTTGTCTTAATACAATTCAATTTTTTTAAATGCGACATAAATGCGAATAAATCTCCAGGCATACATCCAGTAACTCCATATTCATTTTTGGTGCAAAAACAACATCTCAGCTAGTGCGCAGTGACAAAACCTAAAATGTATGACTTTTATTGGTCAATGCAAGGAGCTGCAGTTGTCCTACCTTTTCTTCATGGGAGAGATGGATGCGAACAGAGTGATGAGGGCTTGTCTTATATGGCAGAAGGAGAACTTTCCTGACAAGACATATGCATTGTGTCAATATATGCTCATTTATATCAATAAACATGATGTATGGTTAGGGGCTGTGAGTCAAAAGTAAATGTTACCTCAGGGTGTTCTTCATGTTGGGTTTTTGAAAAGCAGAGAATACCAAGACACGGATCTGAAGTGCCCTACAGTGTGATTTATTACATTTTTCTGGTGACCATTATTTTGTCTTTGTCAGACCAACCAATAATAGTTTTTTGCAACCAATAATTGTTTTCATTGTGTAAGCAACTAATGAACAGTGATAAAATGTTGAAATTATATATTTTTTACATGTATCACAAATATTTCTAATTGTAATTGTATTTTCAAACACCACAAAATCATTTTAAGGCATGATGTTTAAAAATAGTACAAATGACAAAATACAATGGAGATCAGTAGGGTTTTTTTGTTTTCCTTGTCTGAAAGTATGGTGCCAGGAAACCTGGCTGGTATTTGATGTGGAAAAAAACAAAGAAGCTGAAGATTTAGAAAAAATATTGTGCAGCTGTAGCAGAGCTCGGAAGATGTGAGTTAAGCACGTGAGCATCCACTGCAGAAGGTGATATTGATAAGAGTACAATTGATTCCCTTGGCTGGGGACTTGAGTCTTTAGCTCAGCGGGCTAATCGTGCCTCATGTAGCGTTGGGATCCTCGGTTTGAAACTCAATGCAGGCAGAACCAACTTTGTTACACAGTCACATAAAAGCACTAAGTGTCGAAAGCCGAAAAGTGAGAAGGCTAAGCGAGTAGCTTAGAGACACCACTATCATACCAGAATCAACAATAAACTCAATCAATCAATAAATTGTTCTTTATTGTCCCTGACAGGCAATTCATTGTGCAGTCAATTTAAACAGACATGTAAGATTTTTAAGTCTCAGAACATTTTTTGTTTAAACAAAACTGTTAGACAAAAAACATGTAAACCCATTTCCATAGTTCTCTCAAGAAGTAAAGGGTTACTCTAAAAGGGTTAAAACACAGTAAAAAAACCCATAAAAACGAATAAGTTAAGTTAAGTAGTGTAAAACTGTGGTCAATATAATATACACTCAGTGGCCATTTTATTAGGTACATCTGTACACCTGCTCATTAATGCAATTATGTAATCAGCCAATCATGTGGCAGCAACTCAATGCATAAAATGGGGAAGAAATGTGATCTAAGTGACTTTGACCGTGGAATGATTGTTGCTGCCAGACACCCCGTGTGAGTATCTCAGAAACTGCTGATCTCATGGGATTTTCACGCACAACAGTCTCTAGAGTTTACAGAGAATGGTGCGAAAAACAAAAAACATCCAGTGAGCGGCAGTTCTGTGGGCGAAAATGCCTTGTTCATGAGAGAGGTCAGAGGAGAATGGCCAGACTGGTTCAAGCTGACAGGAAGGCGACAGTAACTCAAATAACTACATGGTTAAGTTACAACAGTGGTATGCAGAAGAGCATCTCTGAACACACAACATGACGAACCTTGAAGTGGATGGGCTACAGCAGCAGAAGACCACACCAGGTTCCACTCCTGTCAGCTAAGAACGGGAAAGTGAGGCTACAGTGGGCACAGGCTCACCAAAACTGGACAGTTGAAAATTGGAAAAACGTTGCCTGGTCTGATGAATCTCGATTTCTGCTGCAACATGTAGATGGAAGGGGCAGAATTTGGCATGAAATCATGCATCCATCCTGCCTTATGTCAACGGTTCAGGCTAGTGGTGGTGGTGTAATGGTGTGGGGAATTTTTTCTTGGCACACATTAGGCCCCTTAATACCAAATTGACCATTGTTTAAATGCCACAGCCTACCTGAGTCTTGTTGCTGACCCTAGTCAGTAGTATGAGCTTGACTAGGGTGTGAGATAAGTCCGCCCAACTTCGGGTATGTGCTTTGCTAATGGTCTAACGGTCAGTTAGTTTCTTCTGACAAACAATATCTATAGTTGGGTCTCTAACTGAAGGAGTCGATTCAAGCCAACTCAACCTCTGCCCTAAAATAAGACTGGCTAAAACTTGTTCAAACCAATCAGGTTGCAGGAAACCAATCCCACAAACTGTAACCTCCCTTCCCAGATGCTCTAGAGATGGAGGGTCTGAGGTCGTTAAATGCAACTATACCAGGCTATCCTTTTTAACATTTAACATACACCACCACCTAAACTATATCAGCCCCACCATGGTATCAATTGAATAATCAATACAATTTCATCAATACAATTTTAATATTACAATTCTAGGTTAAGGCAATGAAAAGTGCTTTAATGTGCAAACAATGATTCTCTTGAAACGAATAATAGTCTTTACTATCATACTTGAAGCTGTTTCTCATAATAGATTTCTCTCATGTGCTGTTGTAATAATACAATTAAAATCTGGAGTAACACATGTATTTATTTATTACCCTTTGTACACCAGTCCTACAATCAAATTAGTGAGACTTCATCAGTCTAAACAGGCAGAGGCACTTCATTATTGCTAGTGATGAAAGGGAGACATTGTTTTCAATGTCTGTAATTAAAAATGGATTGAAAGCTTTTCACTAAATGTCTGGGAAACCTCCCAACAGGATGTAATGCCATCTACACCCCTGTTGACAAGACAGGAGTGTGATGATTTGCCTGTTTACTCTTCTACCCATGCAGGGATATATTGTGTGCGATGTGGCACCGCCTATTGAAGAGACTAAGACTTGATTTATTTGTAACCTTCCCCCTGCACGCACACAGACACCTTTCCCTCACCTTTCACATTCTGTATCTGAAGGTAACACTTAAATATTCCAGTCTCTTAATACATCACACAGCACCAGCAATACAACCTGCCTTAATTGTCAATCTTAGGCCCATGGTGCACAATGTGATTAATGTTTTGAAACAGTAGCAGGTAAAACTAAGTACATAACAGAGAACAAATGGTTATGAAGGAAAATGAATCCCAAATATTTACACTGCAGGGAATAGCGTACCATGGAATGATGTATGGAGGTACAGATACAGCCGATATATTTTCTCAAGTGCGAAAAACATCATGGCTGTGCTGAAGGCATTCTAAACCAATACACATGGGCTGTACTCTCATCAGTCATTTTAACTTTGCCCTATGGATGTGCAAATAAAGGCTTTTTAACTAAACATCCCAGTAAGTGTGCCTTGGACTTTTTTGGATGTCTATGTGTGCCCATCCAGTTTTTCTTCTTTTACATCCTTGTGTCCAAAAGAGCACCTTACCAATTCCCTATTTCCAACATTTTTTTTTTTTTTATGTTGATCGACATCAACTTCTCCTTACATGTGACAATTGTTTCATTCTCACAAGTACAATAAAGGTTGCAGGAGAGCAACCTTTGCAACAAATCAGATCATTGGACTGTTTAAAATTGCCAAGAAGCTAAATCCACTCCAACAAAAGAGTACTTCCACAGATTTATAAGATTTGGTGCAAATACAAAAAAACATTAATCAACGTTAGTACAGAGGCTCAGGAATTGGTTCACAAATACATTGACTTGTATACTGTACAAATTATATTTTGAGAAATACTACAATTTGAAGGTTAGGATATGATTAAATATGTTTTGATCTGGTAACACTGATCCCTCCTGAAGACCAGCACATCCTCTCTTGCCTCACAATACATACTGCACAGTTTTCTGTCCTTGGATTTGAAGGGATAGACAGATAAGTGTGGGTACCTTGAAAAACAGAACAAACAACACGTCTAGTATGTTACTGGCCCATACAAGCTACATTTCAAACATCTATCTTAGTTATTTTCCATATTGGTTGTGTTTCAACCAATTAAACCCACCTGTGATCAACACCTATGCAATAATCTCATTCGAAGAGTATGCTTATTTGATCACATAAGCCATCCTTGCCCTTCAAATGAACACTTTCCTGTTTACTTTTGGCAGAAATAAATCTTTAATCTTTTCATTTGTTGGAACAAAACATTTGATCAGAATTTCCAGTATTAGAATTTCCAAACCGCTGTACAGTACATATTGTGTTTAAAACATATTCATTTTGTGTAATTTGGACAGCTTGTGACTGTAAATATCACATGCAAGGCTCTGTGTAAGTATGAACGGGCTTGAAAAGGTGATTTTAGTCAATGTTGTCTGGCATTACATACCAGCTTAATCAAATAAGCTATCAACAGGACATGGTCCCTTTTAATCATGAACAATCTTCCTGGTTCTGCATGAGTTGTCTGCCTAAAGGGTCAAATCCTGTTGACTTACAACAAAACTAGGACCAATGTATTGTCTGTGCCAATACCAGAGACAATACATGTGTATGTCTAAAACATGAATGTACTTACTAAATGTAAGACATGTATCAACAAAATGTGTTAACCCTTTACACAGCAAACATTCAATCAACCAGTTTTACAATTGAAATATACTGTCCAATTAAAATATACTGCATATATATCTCTCTCTCTATATATATATATATATATATATATATATATAGAGAGAGAGAGAGAGAGAGAGATGCAAATGTATACTCCATGTTTCTTTTGCATATTTAGCATAAAATTAAACACGTGAAAGCTAGAAGCTAGAAAAAATAAGAATTTAAGTTTGATGTGAATGTTTGATGTAATAGCAATTTGAAGACAAATCTATGTTTATCATAATACTGTAAATCTACAGGTAGTGAACAATGAAATGGAAACACCTGTGTAAATGAGGATCAAAATGTATATGCAAAGCAAAGGCTACCTCACAGATGTGTCTCAACTATTAATGCATAGGGTCATGTATAAAAATGCTGGTCAGGCCTGGTTGCCTATGTTTACGGCTAGCATGGCTGCAAGGGTGAGACGTCATTGACTTTGAAAAAGAAGTGATTGATGGGGTGTGGAGGCTTCAGTGACCAGGACAGCTCAATTTGCTGATGTTTCAGAGCAACGGTGCCTAAAATGATGTCGACATGGAACTCAGAGGGAAAGACATCATCAGCGAAGGGCAAAAGTGGGTGGAAGTGATTGTGACGTCTGTGCAATAATTTGAAGTGCAACGCAAAACAGGTGAGTGGCCGCAGATTAGTTGACTGCAAATTATAACTTGGGGCGAGAGCAGCTAGTTTCTTCAAAACAGTGGTGGCCCAATACCCTATTTCATGACTTTACATTAGTGTTCCCATTTCTTTGCTCACTTTCTATGCTGTTTGTCACTGTATCATTGCTGTTTTTTCCCCTTACATAGTTTCATAAGGTCTAGGAAGTAAGGCTAATTTCCTATTAGCTCTCACCAGGGTCCTGTCCTAGGCCTTATGCTTTTCACTTGGCTCGGTCATATCCTCACACAGTTTCTCTTACCACTGTGGCACCTCAGTGGTGGAATGACCTCCCCACCACCATCAGAGCAGCACAGTAACTGTCTATCTTCTTCCACAGACTGAAAACCCACCTCATCAGGCTTGGCTCCCCCACTCTCATCTCTCCCCCTAGCACCTCCCCAACTTGGATGACATAGGTACTTAAACTCAACCTTTAAATAAAGTAGCTCTGTGTGTGCTGCTAGAAGAGGTTTTTGTAAAGAGGTTGTACCGACTATTAATGTGACATGCTGTCTCACCCCACTTAATGGAATGCACCTGTTTTATGTTGCTCTGGATAGATCATCTGCTAAATGACTTAATTGTAATTGTAACTGAAGTACTGTGACCATAGGCGCCGATTTATGTTTCTGCCCGTGGGTGCCGCGCAGCGTATGCTAGGTGGAGTTTGCTATCAAATCAATGTAAATTTGGCTCCGTGCATAATTTTCCCCGTGGGTGCTCGGCCTTCTCCGTGGGTGCTCGGGCCCCGGAGCACCCACGGGATCGGCGCCTATGACTGTGACAATTCTTTTGAAAAGGGCATTACTATTGTTTATAACACAGCATTAACAATGCAATATGGACAGGGCTTATCACCAAAGCCAGTACTTTTACACATAGGAATTTAGTTTAGTTTAGTTTAGTTTATTCGACATATCAATTTAAAATACATGTCAGTGCAAGTCATGCATCAAAACAATGTCCAAGATAGCACAAAAAGTCGTGGACTTATTTCCGTTGTGGTCCTTGGTCTTTACAATTACTATCTGCAAGGCTTGTGAGGCTACTCTTTGCCAAACACAGAGCTGTTTAAAATGGGGGGGTGGGGAGCAGAAGAATGATGTGTTTATCAGGGGCTGTGTTAATGCAGATTAACCCTAGACAAATGAAAGGCAGAGTCTAGCTTAGGCTCCAGAAAGCACTGCATAGTAGTAGTCTAAACAGGATGTAAGGAATTTTATTATTGATTATGAAGCAAAGTCAAAACTTTATTTAAAGTGAATTTCTATGAAGTGTCAATAAACTTTACTCTATACAGAGAAGAAAATGTAAAAAAAAAAAAGAATACAAACATAAAAAGTACAAGCATAACAGAGAGACAAAAACAGGGAGGAGGGGACTGGAAGATCAGGGACAGAGTGGGTACAGGGGCAAGACACAAGATATTGTACAGAAGATGGTGGACTACCTATAGCCCAAGCTAAAGAGACACAATTTTAGTTTGTATTTGAAGATTGAGGCCCAGTTGGCATGCAAACGTGGACTGGCAAATGCTTCCATAATAACGGGGCTCTATAGGAAAAGGCCTTTTTATACTTAATTCAATTCAATGAGCACTGTCACAAAGATGCTTTACAGAGTACCGGAAATATGAAACATTAAAAGACCAGGCCCAAACCCCCAAAAAGCCAGAAAGTGGGGCAAAAAAACTCCCCGGTGGAAATAAATCTCAGGAGGAAGCCATCTTTGAGGTGGAGCCTATCCTCCACTGGCCAGCTCAGGTATCGGCAGAGGTAGATAGGCTAAATGTCTTTAGGAGGTGAGAGGAAGGTCTAAAGTGCGAACACCTTATATATTGTCGGGGTGACGAGATCTCCAGCATCTTGTCATCTGAGTGTTTTTGTAGGCTTGCAGGTTAATTTTAATGCTAATTCAAGCCTGGTTACAATGAAACATTTCCACTATTTACACCAGGGCTATTCAATTCCAGGTTTCGAGGGCCTGTGTCTGCAGGTACTTGCTCCAGCCATGCACTACACTACCTGATTTTACAACTTAGTTTATCTCCTTAGTCCAGGAGGTGAGCTAATTAGTGAAATTAAGTGGTGTAGTGCCTGGTTGGAGCAAATACCAGCAGACACTGGAATTGAGGCCTGGAATTGAATAGCCCTGACTTACAGTACACGCTATTACTATGGACAGCTACCCTGAAGGATTATTGTAAGGAGGATGGTGTAAGCCAGTGGTTCTCCAACCTGGGTCCTGGTATACCCCTGTGTATGCTGGTTTTCATTCCAAACCTAATTGTAATTAAGGATGTATGATGAAATCTGTTTCAGCACAAAATTATGGAACCTAAACACGTTTTCAACAACTTAAATTATTAATCAAGAGATTGGTTGGAATGAAAACCAGCATATACGTGGGCACTCCACAACCGAGTTTGAGAACCACTGATGTTGTTCTAAGTGCAGGTGGCCCACAGCAGTTCTGGCTGGGAGTTCCGTTCAGGGGTGGCGATTGGCTGTTCGCCCCAGGAGGAGGGGGGAGGGAAGCCAGCATGAGCTCGCTGCAGGCACAGAAAGCTTTTCTGTGTGTATCGGAATCACAGGCAACAGATTAGCAAGTTCCACGTCGAAGGAGGCAGCTTTGTCACTGCCGGTCCCAGAAGATCAGTGGCTGGTCCCATAGCTACAGGCTTGTGACAAAGGTATTGATTAGTTGAATCAATAGAGGTGCATTAATACATGGTAGGAACAATCATAGATCAGTGCAGTAATACGATGATAGACATCGTTGTAGGCATCTCTAGGTCGTCCTCAGACGAGCTTCCATCGGAGTCTCCAATCTTCTCGGTTCTCCATACACCCGGCCAGCTCCGAAGAGCTTTCAGCTCCCACATCTGTCTTCAGCACGTCCACGTACGTTAGCACGGGACGTCCCCGCGACCGATGCCCGTGTGTTGGCTCCCACAGGACCAGCCTGCTGACTGGGAGCTCCCGATGTCTGTGGCAGTGGCCGGCCAGCTTCATCCTCCTGGATGCTACTTTCTTGCTGAGCCTCGGCAGCCGCCCGTACAGGTCCTTGTTGGTAATGTGGATGTTCTGGTCTACGTTCAGAACTGCTCGTAGCATTCTGGTGTAGCACCCATCCAGGGACTTCTGCAGGGCGGGCGTCAGGGTCCAGCTTTCGCAGCCATACAGGAGGATAGACTCCACAGTGGCATGGAATAGGCTCAGCTTTATGTGTCGGGGAGATTTGAGCACCACACTCTTGACATACCGTTCAGGGCCCTCCACGCCATAGCCTTCCTGACCTTAAGGTCCTGCTCTGTGGAGTTCACCCAGGAACCCAGGTATTTGAAGTCATTGACCTCTTGCAGAGTGTTGCCTTCTGATGTTGTAATCGGCGGATGGTCCATGTGGATGTTATAGGTGATTACCTCAGTCTTCTTTGCATTCAATCTGAGGCCAACCCTAGCACATTCCACCTCCACTCTGTTCAGGAGTTCCTGTGCCTGCTCCACGCGTTCAGACACCAGGCAGATGTCATCTGCGTAGCCTAGGTCTGCCAGGGCTATGCCAGGGCTTCTACTGGACTTCCTCGGTGTAATTGTGAAGCCAAGCTCCTGCTCCCGCCCGTTGATGGCTTTCCCTAGTGCGTAGTCCAGGGCTACGATAAAGAGGAAGGGGGCAAGAGTGTCCCCCTGCTGCACCCCTGCTAGGATGTCGAACTCCTCGCTGATGCCATCTGGGGTTACAACCTTGGCTCTTGTGCCCTTGTACATGGCCTCTATGGCCCGGAGTAGATTCGGGGGGACCCCGTAAGCCTTAAGGATTTTCAGCATTGTGCTTCTGTCTATTGAGTCAAATGCCTTTCTGAAATCAATGAAACACAGCACCGCTGTCAAGTTGTTCTTCTTCACCTCCTCAATGATTCTCCTTAAGGCCAGGATTTGGCCTACGGTGGTCCTTCCCTTTCTGAAGCCATTTTGGTTATCCCTCAGGTGTGGGTCAATGGCGTCCCTAATCCGGTTTAGTATCATGCGGTTGTACATCTTCGCTATGACACAGGTCAGGCTAATGCCACGATAATTGTCAGGCTTAGCCAGATCTCCAGACTTGGGCACCGGGATGATGTTGGAGAGGGACCATATATCGGGCTTGATGTTTTCTATCAGAGCCTGGTTGCAAATCTCCAGTATGATGTCATCGAGATCGCAGTTTTTAGGGACCTCTGGGGGGATACCGTCCGGTCCAGCACTTTTTCCCTCCTTCAGGGTGGACTTCACTGTGGCAAACTCCGTAGCTGTGAAGGGGCCATCGTCAATTTCAAGACTTGTGAGGACTGCAGGTATCTCTTCCTCAGCTCCGTCCACTGTTGGGTGGGTGCCTAGGAGATCCCGGAAGTGGGTGAACCAGGAGGTCACCCTCTCCTCTGGGCTGCAGCCTGCCAGCTGTCCCTCCTCGACCTCTTGCGCCCACTCATCTCGTTTATGACCTTCCATGACTCCTTGTATCTCCGTTCGCCATGTACTGTCTCCACCTTCTTCACCTTCTCCATCAATTCCTCCCCTTTGATCCTGTCATAGGTGCTGAACAGCTGCTGTTTGGCGCCGTTCAGCTCCTCCTGACTCTCCGCGGTCCCCTCTCTCTCAAAGCTTCTGCGTGCCTCTTCCACCCGTGTCCGCGCCGCACAACCTCTGGGTGTTTGGACCTAGGGAGGCTCTATGTCTCCCCTTCGTCGGTACCCATTTCCTGGTTGCCTCTTCGCTGGCGGAGAGGAACCGCTCGTAGGTCGTTGGCTCCCCCTCCTCAGCCAGCAGATGTAGGCGGCCTCTCACCTCCGCTGTGTAGTTGGCCTGGAGTTCAGGGCTTCCCGCGAAGGCTTCCCAGTCGGGCCGGGCCCTCGGGCGCTCTTGGGGACCCTCAGGCTCAGGCGCAGCCTCGCAGCAACCACACGGTGATCGGAGCCTACAGAGTCGAACGTGCTGTAGGACTCTGCGTTCAGGATGGACTTCCACTTCCTCCTTACCAGTATGTAGTCCAGTTGACGCCGCATACTGGTGGCTCGGTCCTGGAACGTCCATCTCTTGCCCATTCTCTTACGGAACAGGGTGTTGGCAGCCAGTAGCTCATGTTCCGTAAGAAGAGCAGCTAGATGTTCTCCGTTGCGGTTGGTATTGGTGTGGTACGTGAAGGGTGCGTCCTCTGGTCCGAGTCTCGCGTTGAAGTCCCCCAGGATTATCAGAAAGTTGTGAGCTGGCACATGGTGTATCGCTGTTCTTAGGTCATCGTAGAACCTTTCCAATTCCTCGATCAGTGCTACGTTGGTGGGAGAGTACACAGTCATGACCGTTGTTACTGGGCTCCCCTCGAAATCGGCACTAAGGATCCTGTTGGTGTGCGGGTGCACCCTACGGAGGGCCTTTCGTGCTCGGGGCTCACCATGAGTCCCACGCCACCTGTTGCTGCCTGGGCATCATTCCGCCATGCAGATGAGGTGATGAACGTGCACCCCCCCACTCTGCGATAGTTGATTGGCTGGTCAGTGTGCACTCTCCTATGCTCCTGGACTGCCAGGATCTCCACTCCCCTTTCCTCGGCACAGTGCGCTAGTTCCTCCAACCTCGCCTCCTCCCTCACTGTGTTTGCGTTGTAGGTTGCCATAATAAATGGCCTCCTACAGCGCAAGAGTGCATTGGTCAGTGGGCTGTGGTCAGACTGAACCCTTCCTCTCCGTTGGAGAGGGTTTGGGGTCCAGTCGTCATAGTGTCCTCCCGGAGGAGGACCAGCACCACCGTCCGCTGCGTGGCTCCTGCGGACTCCCGCCGCTGGAAGTATAGGATTTCCGATGTCTTGTGTCTCCATGAAAGCTATACATTGCTTATTAAGGACTGTGGGGCGCAACTCCTCACAGCCCTACTCTGGCCGTTTCAGGCTTAAAGCCCTCGTCCGCCCTTGCTGCACACCTTCAGGTGGTATACGGTGCGGAGCCAGGCGCGAGCAGCGCCTGTGGTTTTTGTTCGGAGTGACCTTCTCCTAGATGGGTGGCCTACCATGGCAGAGCCCCATCTGCCCGCTATTTACCCATAGCTGGGACTCGTTGTAGGCAGCTGCATACCATACCTGCAACACTGGGAAGGTAAAGTTTAGTAATTTTTTAAAAACATTTATTTGTATTTTTATAAATGAGTAAGCAGGAAAGCACAGTTATAAAGTTTCAAGCACAGTTCTAACATGTCGAAGGAAAACAGGAGTACACCCAATATTAACCTCAACCCATGTGATGTCTCAGTCGTTCCGCATGTGGTAGAACAAAATTGTCCAGAACAATTTTTCCTAGAATACTGTATAACACAGTGGCTATATAGTGGCTTTATAGATGCTATCTGTACAGTTCGTGTTTACAACCTTTTTCCATCGGAAACAGATGGACCATAAATCCCAGAAGTGCCCCGAAGCCTTTGGCTTGAATTACATTTGGGTTTTAGCTAGAGTGGTTTCCTTGACAACCTCCCTCATTCAGACTTATTTTGTATTTTAGACCCTCCATCATATGCAGACTTTCTTAAGCCTCTCTTAATAAAGGCTTTTCAGTCAGAGTTTAAGGATGGGAGTGGTATGTCTCTTGAACATTTTTGATTAAATGAAGACTATCTATTTTTGGATGAAAATAAGAATTACAATTCAATACTTGAATACCTTCAATATCACTCAGTTTGATGTTTATACCGAATCAAACATCTTATACAACCAAAGTATGGAGCCGGTTACCCTTCACAAGTCAAGCAACTCTCTTTTGCGGCAGGTTGATAATTTCATATAGCAGGCATGTCAGTCATACAACTTTGATACAAGAAGCCTGGTACATCTGTCCAAATCAGTGATGGGAGAGTGAGGCCAGAGAGGATTTAAGGCAGAGTGAGAGTGTTCATTCCTACTGAAAACCTGTCTGCGAAAACTAAAAAAATAAGATTTTCAGATTTTTTCCAATTTTCTCCCAATTTAGTAGCCAATTGTACCTTCTTTTCATGTCAACTATCCCCCCTCATACTGTAAGCTCACTGCCGTGGTGACAAAGGCGATGAACCGCCTCATCCAAGATGGAACTCGCCAAGCTGTCGACCGTAACTCCGGTACACACAGAGCCACTTTTGTATGCAGCGAGCTCATGCCAGCTTCCCTCCCCCCGTCCACGAGGCACAAAGCCAATCAACTCCCCGAACGCGACTCATGGTCAGAGCCGGGCTGGTGCAGCCAGGGCTGAAACCCCAACTCCAGTGGGAACCTGCATTCTGGGTGAATGCCTTTACCATTGCTCCCGCCAAGGGCCCTAGGATTCTCCTTTGAACAGTAAGTCCCCAGATCAGCTATGATCTGACTACAATTTGTGGACATGCCCCATTCATAGTCAATCCTGTGAGCCATTTTCCTATGAGGCGTCACGAAACCCTGAATGGGTGGAGCTATCACATGCTCGTTCATGTGAGCCAATCATTGCATTTTGCTGTGGAGAGACAATTCTTTCAATTGGTTCAAACAAGTGGGTGCCTGGCAGCTCATTGTAGCTCCACCCACTATATGGTTCATGAAGCCTCACTCTCCATTCAGTAATCCAAACTGTACGCCTAAAAAAGGTCTGAGGGGTTTTACCCATTGGAAACCTTGTACCCGACCACCCCCCTCCCACCGAGTGTGATGGATAACCAGTAAATTTTCCCGTTTCCCAAATCCAACGATATCTTCTTTGTCTTTCCAGTCCACTGGCTTACTGTTTTAAACCAGAATGGCCAGGAGGGTTTTTTCTGCAGGGTGTAATTGTTTACCTTGCAGCCAAGCATGTGCCTTCAGCTGCCCGCCACAAATTATACACCTTTCCTGCCAAGCCCCAGAGGCACCTACAGGTACCATAAAAGATGACTGTAGGATTTTAGACATTGTGACAAATATGCTTACCTGCTCCCATAAGAAAAAATAAATATGGTAAAGTTGGTTACATTGGCTTGTATTGTCCCTGACCCAACATTACACATTTCTATGCCAACTCTGTCTCTATCTCCCTGTGTAAATGCTATTGTGCTCCATGTTGTATCATCTATCATGCTATCATTAAAGATCCATATTCAGCATAGCATGATAGGGATAGGAGTTGGGTAGGTGATTGATAATTAGCACATTTGGTACTCATTTTCTCTTCCAATTCTGTGGGCAGAGACTCACCACAAATCCAGATTCATATTTTGTTCTTTCCTAATTTCATCATTGTTTTTCATTGTCCTGAGAATTAACTGTTTCCAGGTCATGTAGATAGGCTTGTTTTTGGACATGTAATCACACTGAAAGTAGGCATTGTCATGAGTAACTTGATGTGTATTGTGTATGGTATTCACAGATCGAAGATTTTTTGTATTACAAGTATCCTGGAATGCATCTGTTAATTGTTTTATACCTAATGTGAGAGTGGTTATGACTGAATTAATGCGTTGTGTGACCATTGTCCAGGAAACTATCCAGTGATACATAAGCATTGACATCTGTCTTCACCTGTAAAAGAAATGGGCATATATGGGATTATATACAGTTAACTGTATAGGAAACACCAACATAAAGTGTCTTAATGGGGCATTGGGTCACCATGAGCCACCAGAAAAATGTAAATGCGCTGTGGCATTGATTCTGCAAGTGTGTGGAACTCATGCCATTATTTGGGTAATAATGTAGACACACACTGCAAGGAGGAATAACAGATAAGCGGTATAAATTGTATAATGCAGCAAACTAACAATGCATTAAAACATTTGAATCAGTACTATAAATATGGCTAACAATGTAACATGCGTAACACAGTGGCTCAAACTAATATTTAGTTAAATATCTTGCTGATTTAACGAATATTGAATGACAGCAATTGGAGGCAGAGAAAATGTATGAGTGTTTATGAGGAATACTTTTGGACAAATTAACAATTAGCAGTCTTCATTTGCTCACTTTAACTTTAATCAAATGTAAAAAAAAAAACAGGGAAACCACAAATAGTTATAGCCAGAAATAAGCACCAATAATAGCAAACCACATATATCAAATCTGGACCAATAACAGTTAAGCAAAAATATTTTATCACCAATAAATTATGTTAGGGGATGCCCCTGCGTGAGGAAAAACCTGTATTAAATGTTACACATCATATCTTTGCACATCATATCGAGCTCTAGCAAAGCTTTATGGTGTGCCTGCTTGCAAGTATATTGAATAAAGTACTTAATAAAGAATTTTAACAGTGTTGTATTGGTCTTTCCTCATACGTGTGCAGGTATTGTTTTTTCTTTCTTATAGTGAATTAAGAACTCACTTAAGCCAACATCAGCTAGTCAGGCTCTAAGCTATCAGCAGAGTGCAGTTCAAAGGTAGCTAGCCTGCTAAACTTTAAATACCAGCGTTTACTTTTCTACTTTCTACTGTTGCACACAGTGTTCCACATGATGCTTAGTCAGGGGCAGATCATGAGGTCAATTGTAAGATAACCAAAATAGAACCAAGAAACTGCTGTGCCTTCACATGCTTTCGTCCACTTCCTCCTCTGTTTCTCCCACGGGACCGCTTGCTGTTCCAGGTTTATGTGACCAGTGGCATTTTTTGTACAGAATCAGGAGTATAAAAATAAAAAAATCAGACCAACCACAGACAAGATCATATAATGGTTTCTGGGTCCAGCAGGGTTCTCACAGCACTCTGGGGAGGACAGAGCACCGTTGTGAGATTCAACATGTCACCTGGGCTCCCTTATCATTAGTTCTGGTTTCCGGATGATTGTAAACTCTACACATCAAGAATAAATGTAGTTTGTTGTGTCTGGAAAAATGAAAGACAAAATCCACATACAACCCTTTTTTGGGGGGGAATGCTGTGTGACACAGTTAAAAATTAATACGGGTTACAGATGAAGTAGGAGGTTGCATTAGATGACACAAGGTGTAAATGTAGTTGGTTAGCGCTGAGTGGGTGTAATAGGCTGAATCAATGGTTTCAACCACTTCTTATGCCAATTTAAGCCCAAATGTGTACCATGAATTGTGGAAAGCTTTATAAATGGTAATAGTGTGCAATAGTGACCTCTCTGGTTGTTCAAGTACCTATGGCTGGCGTATTGCTAGTGTGCCTCCTCCCAAATCTATGGAGAATGTAGCAACGATGGGACAGGCCTACAAGTTGTAGGACATAAAATTAGAAAAAGGTCAAACATTTGTTTTTAAGAGAGGTTTGCTGACATCCTGATAGACAAGAAAATGGTTGTTTCAGTTTGCAGGAGAGAAAGAAAGGGGATGTGTATTTCCTTAGTGCTATTTTACATGCCCAAACTTGCCCCTACTCCTACCTGGCAGTGGGTGGAGGGTGATGGAGCGAGAGAAGCTCTGGTTGAGCATGCCCAGACTCATCTCAATCGTGATGGTCTGCGTTTCGGTAGCCTTCAACTCCATCTTGCTCTGCACCACATAGCGCCCCTTGCTGTCCAGATCCGCTCTGGTGTGGCTCTGGTTTGTGATGTCACTTCCTGCCTTGTTTCTCCACAGCAAAACAGGCTGGGGGAAGCCTTGCATGAAGGTGTAGGACAGGACCATGCTGCCGCAGGTGGTCTGGACTTCAAACTGTGGCTCATCATATGGGGCTGAGCAGAGAAACTATTAAGGTCCACTCCCCCCAGAACAGATAACCATAATTCTTCTGATTGGCTGTTCACACTGCAGTAATGACTATAAAATTGAGCTATACCCATACCCCCGTTTTTCCCAATGATAAAATGTTTGTGGGTGCACACCCTCGTCCTGTTGCTTCTATGGTGTTCATAATGCTCCTTTTATGTTTGTTTTTCTCGAAAGATGAAATAACCATTGAATAATATGAGAAGATTATGAGTTCACATCAGAGCTCAACAATCGAATTGTGCATTTCCCATGTGCGCCGAGTAGACGTCATTGCTTTATACTTTATATTAGGTTTGCAAAGGCAACAAGATTGCCCTGTTGCCCAGGTCATGCATCTCCATAACCCACCTAATCAGAACAGAATTACATAAAATATAGTTAAATTACACTACCAGTCAAAAGTTTTAGAACACCCACATTTTCCAGTTTTTACTGAAATGTAAGCAGTTCAAGTCCAGTGAATAACCTAAAATGGTGTTCTAAAACATTTGACCAGTAGTGTAGTTATGGCAGTTAGTTTAGTCAGCAGATGCACATGTAGTTCTATAGAGGGACATGCACATGGCGCTGAGGCAGGATCACCTTCAATCCATGCAGACGCAGCTCTGTCTTGGTGTACTGGGATAACCATGAGATGGGGAAGGTGTCACTGGCATACAGTTGAGACTCAGAACAGAACAATTTAGACATATGCTGGTAATTCCCCAGAAAGTGTGTTTCACTGCACTGTCTCCGCACGCATGCATAAAATAAATTACAGTGGATCTGAAGGCCTGTGTCTACCTGAATCCCTGACATCTCTCATTCACTCCTGGGAGGAGTTATCCCCAACAGTCATAATCAGCCAGAAGATTTCAAACAATATTTAAAAAATTGTTTTTTGAACGTGCATTTTAGTTAAACTGCTGATGTTGAAAAAGCAGTCCATTTACAATGGCACTTACCCGCCACTAGGAGTAAATGCCGCCCCTTCGAGGTGCCCTGCTCATTAGCCGCTATGCAGGTGTACTCTCCATGGTCGCTCGCCAGCAGCCCCATCAGTGTGAGTGAGGCACTGCCCTCTGTTAGCTGGTCTGGGTACAGCTTAGTGCGCCCACTGTATGCTGCACTCTGCTTCTCTAGTTGGTCTTTCCCTTGGTAATAACTGTGCACCACCTCTGTGTCCCCGCGCTGCCAGTTCACTACTAAATTGAGGATATTGTCGGCCTCACTGTATGAAAAAGGGCAGCCGAGAGTGACATCACTTCCTGGAGCCGCTACCACTTTGGATACGGGATGCTGGACTGGAGGAATGGCTGTGGAAGGAATAAAGTGATCCATTTCACTATGATGCACAGAACAGGAATGCTTTAAGCTGTCAGGGGACTCGCAACAACGAATACGGCCACAGCATTAAAGACCACCTGACTGACACGCTAGTAACAACTTTGCAGAAATAAAACAAACAAGTGCCTATAACATTTTTTAAATGTCACAAATCCACGTTTTTTACTTTTTCCAACATGAATTTACATTTTATATTTGCCAGTCAGGCATTCGCTGAGGAGAAAGCTAACAGGAACTAATACAAGATAGAGAGAGGAGTTTTAATATATTACTAAAATGGTGTGTAGACATGTGGTGGCTGGCTGCTCTAATGTTGCATGTCAGGAAGCGTCCACACTATGGGAGCCTGACAATAATATGGAAGGTGCTCAAACACCCGGGTTATTTTGAAGAACACAGGTTTTTATTTGAAAACATAGGTTTAGGCAACCTGCCCTAAAAAATGATCCTCTTCTGGTCCCTTTATTGTTTCCTTTAACAATAAATAACCAAATTGTCTACTTATTTATTTGATTAGTTCATTGAGTCCCAGTGAATAGGCGGCAATATATAATAAACATTTTCATACCTCAGCATTTTCTCATGAATTTAAACAACTGCAGTTACAAATTGTGGTCTTAAGGTTACCGTTAACAATCACTAGGTATGTTACAAAATTTTGAGATGTTATAAATCTAGCCTGAATTATCCCACCAGATAGAGCATGAAAATACCTTTAATGAAGTTAGTTTTAAGGAAGTTATGGCCATTTTTACACTCGGAAATTTGCATATTGACCCCTATTGTTTTTCAATGATCTTGAAACAAAAGCTGTGATTCAATAACATAAATGCCCATAACTTTCCCTTGTGTTATGTTTCAATGTTTACCCAATGAACAGTGTTTCGGCCAGAAATGGCCAGTGCTATACAAGTCACCTAAAAATTGTATGATATACATATTTAACCTCCTCCTCAAAAACGAATTATTTGAAATGATCATCATGTCACTTACTATTATTACAAACTTGACCAGATATTTCAGTTTTTTGTCCATATAGGACAGGTTTCCCTTGACATTACACCACTCGTTTTTCATTACAAAGCACACAAAATGCACTAATTATTCATTAAACTGGCCATGATGGTCATAATGTGCTTTTGAAAAAATGTGCTGCCATGTTTTTAGTATCTTATACATGTAATGTTTGTCTAGCATTTGATGAGGGGCAGATTTGGCACAATAACATCCATTATGACCTGTAACTCACATCAACGGATTGACAGACAGAATCAGAGGATGATTCATTGTAGTCCGAATTACACTAATGGTCAAAAGTTTTAGAACACCCCCATTTTCCAGTTTTTACAGAAATTTAAGCAGTTCAAGTCCAGTGAATAACCTGAAATGGTACAAAGGTACGCGGTAAACTGCTAGAGGTTTTAAAAAAAAGTTTAGGTTACCAAAAACTGAAAAATAATGTACATTTTATGGCAGTGAGTAGTTTCCTACTTTCCTTTCCAGTAAGAGGTCTGGCAGACCCAAGCTGAAGCTGTTGTCCTGTGAGCCGCCTATCACGCAAGCTGTTGCCTCTTAGAAACTTCAGATTTTGTTGTGGCTTTGGGTCTGCCAGACCTCTTCCAGTCAGAGTTTCCTCCAGTTTCCAAGTGCCTTTTGATGGTGTAGGAAACTACTCACTGCCATAAAATGTACATTATTTTTCAGTTTTTGGTAACCTAAACTTTTTATTTTAACCTCTGGCAGTTTACCACTTACCTTTGTACCATTTCAGGTTATTCACTGGACTTGAACTGCGTAAATTTCACTAAAAACTGGAAAAAGGGGGTGTTCTAAAACTTTTGACCGGTAGTGTATGTTCAACATTGTCCTCAGTTTCAGACACTTCCTCCTCTATTTCACTGTCATTATCACTGTCTAAGAGTACAGCAAGGGCTTCACTGGCTGTACATGAGTCTTCTGCTCATGTTCCTCTTCTGACAATTGCTTCTGAGTGATTGAGTGAGTAAATGGTGAGTGGGACCATTTTTATATCAGTGTTGCCCCTCTCAGACAGCAACAGAGTGGATTCCCACAACTTAGATCTGCATCTGTCTCATGTTATGTCTATGAGGCATTGGTAAGCTTTTTGAAGACAAAATATATTTATAAACAAGCCTTTAGTTCAAATAAATGTAAGAAAAAATATTTGCATCTATTTGGGATAGTCTTTATGTTTGCGGTGAGAGCAGTGTGTGTGTGTGTGTGTGTGTGAGAGAGAGAGAGAGAGAGAGAGAGAGAGAGAGAGAGAGAGAGAGAGAGAGAGAGAAAGAAAAGAGAGTGAGAAAAACAAAGTGTCCCTCTTATTTATACTAGCTGCTAGTTTATAAAAGACTATTCTCCTTTGTGTCCAAAAATGGCCAAAGCATCAAAATGGGGTGCAAAGTGTTTATAGAAATAAACAAAAACATCTAGATGTCAATATTCTGTATAGAAGTTCATGACCCCAAATTAGGCAGTCACCTGGCCTCAGGCTAAAACAAGTATGTTAACCAGCCTTTTTGTGATGATAAACAATTAAATTCGGGTAAAATCTGTCCAACATAATACAAGGGTTTTAACTTTTATTTAGTCCTGAACTTGCGATAGGCCTATATCATTTTGAAAGCACTAAACACGAGTCTGACTCTGAAGTGTAGCGTATGACCAAACCGAGCAATGTTAATCAAATTTCGAAAACATGATGGAGGATCGAGTTTCCAACTAGGCTACGTTATATCACAGACCATATATATATGGTGAAAAAAAACCCGACAGCCCTTGAAAAGCCTGAATTTTTGCGGTACGGCCATAGTCTCTCGTAATCGCTCGCACAGGGACACCGGCACATCTAGACCTCCGCTGCGTACGGGAATTGTAACATACCTACAATCACACATAGAACGTTGCACTCCCGAGTCACTCTCCTACACATTAGTGCCGTTGCAAGATACGCAATTGTATCCTTGGTAGGCTATACACAGTAGGCTATAGAGCCACACTACTCGAGCGTTGTAGAAGTAACGGTTAACAGAGAGAAAGCTAATATTAATTGGAGTCAGGTAGAGTAGTTGGAGTTAGATAACCTCCATTTAATCTCGTTCCGGTATCACAAAGGCCATTTGGTGTGCAAAACTGATAACAATAGCCTACTTACTGGTAAGGAACAGCTGCACAATAAAGGCATTTCTCATGATTTGAGTTGCTCTTCACCATTTAGCATTGCATTATCCCAAAGACACCTGCAAATAGAGGACAATGGTAAATGTAAAACAGTCCTAATAATGTTATTTTTTTCTCCAACCAACTTCTGCCATAACCACGCCCCACGAGTACCCCACGTGTAATGCAGACGTTCTGCGCCAATTTCATTGGATGATAGTCAGAACCGCGTCACAGAAGTGGAGATGCCAAGGCCACGCTCACGGTGGGGGGGGAAATAAAGCTGCCCCACGTACATTGTATATACCCTGTTTTCATCAGCGATTAATTTAAACTTTTTTTTCACTTGTCATCTCACGGATTAAGCTGCAGTAAAGGCATGGAGAAACATTAATCATTGCATTAGTAATTGCATCAAGCAACCAAATATTTCGTTGCTTTTAATTTTGTACTAGCTACTTAAATGCATTTAAAGTACATCCATTTACACACTTATCTTCGCCACTGGTCACATTGGGCCTCATGCAAGAACATTTTCGTATTTTTATCGTATCTTTCTCGTAGTTTTTTGTGTGAGGTGACTTCTACAAATGTTCCACGTCAGATTCAGCAAACGCTCGTAACTTCAGAAAACTGTCGTAAATGACAACGTAAACATGCTGAACGCCCCAATAATGCTATATATGGTTAGGCGGCCCTACTCTGTCCTTACAAACATTTTTTCATGATGTATCCTAGTAAGTAGACATTATCTAATGGTGTATCTTATTGAATTACAGGTATAGCCATTTAGCAAATAGCATTATTAACGCATGTTTTATATGTATAGTATGTAGGTAGGTCAGTTTAAGTGACTGTTTATTCTTTGTATTGAAGAGTGAAGGGCAGAGGAATAATGGGGGAAAAAGAGGGGGGAGAACATAAAGATATAAATAGATAGGGGCCGGGGAAGAAACAATGGTGAATAGACAACATGTGGTGGAAACATAAAAATGTTAATGGATAAGAGCAGAAGGAAAACAATGGTGTATAGAGAACATGCCATGAGGTTGAGGGGAGGGATTGAGCTAAATGGGAGTGATAAGGACGTCAAGCTCCAAGGCAGGAGGAGCTATTACATGTTAAAAGGTTGATGCACGGAAAGGAGGCCAGAGCTGCTTTCGCGAACAGCCTGGTTTTCTTGTGGGTGATTTCGCATTGCATACAATAAAACCCGATTACATCTGACTCTGAAGAAATGTGTTGTTTTTAAGAAGTATTAAATGTGGTTTCGGATCGCTCAGTCTATCTGGCCCTGGCTGAGGTCTGATTCGACCACAGTAGTGACAAAATGGAATGGTAAGTAAAGTAGTTAAATCCCATCATTTTGAAACAAATGTGTTCCAAAGTCTGAAAATCAGTGTGTAACTTTAAGAATGGAACACATATTCTCTTCAATAAAGTAAACTTTTTGGGGTTTTATGCAAAATATTATGTTTTCAAAGCTGTTTGCTAGCCATGTGCTTGCTAGCATTCTTTAGTTATGCTAGCAAAATGGAATGTTCAATCATCTATTTTCAGTGTTTCCCTTACCATTGCCTTGGAGGGACCTCCCGTCCAACCTGAAAGACCCCAAAAGCAAAAAATAGCGGACTTTTAGATCGCTAACATTTTTAGCATAAGTCAATGGAGTTTAACATAGCGAAAATTAGCATCGCGGCTAGCGGACATTTTTGACTGAGTGAGAGATGATGAAATCTTTTGACACCTTTGCATAGATGTTTTGGTGTGTGTGTGTGCGTGCGCGCCCGCGCAAGAGATGCAATTTGTGTTCATGATCAGTTCATTCATTCAGATTCAACTGCATATCACTTCCTGGTGTATTTTTCTTTAAGATGTTGAATCTATTTGTTACAGACCTTTCGAGGATACATTAGTTGGCGTTCAGAAGCCTGACAGCAACAGCATAATGTTATTGTCAATGTTATTTGTCAATGTTTTCTTCTTCTCTTTTACTGAACCCACTTGGGTAATTATTTTCCATTGATAAGTAATGTTTGTACTTTCAATGGTTATGGATGAACAATTGTTATGTCTTCAAAAATAAAATTATTTTATTGATCACAAAACATTTGTGTTTGTAATATTACCAACATAAGGCATGTTATGAGTTAAGATTAAGCAATAAGGTTGAGGGAATATGATACAACCTTGCAAACAAAATACTGTGGTCACTACCGAAACAGTGCAGTCACTACCGAAACACTGGGTGTTTTGTAAAAAAGAAAGTATATTGAGTTATAAACTAAAATGTTATGATACTGATTGGTTAAATGTATGTTCAATTTCATCAATCATTAACTCTGAAATCAATATGATCAGTGTTATGCATTTTACAGAGAAAGATTGCATTTAGATTTTGATGAATTGTATAAATTGAACTTTGAAATTTGGTAAAAATGTCATTTTTATTGATTTAATTGTTAAAACCTTCAAGAAAAAATTATTAAAATACTCTTTAGAGAAGGGAAGGAAACACAATCTTAACAGATTCATATAATACTTTTTTACTATAGTGTATTACTATGTTTCGGTAGTGACAATTTTTGGGAGCGGAAAAACATTCCAAAGAGTCTGAAAATACAATATAAAAATTGACGGTAGGCTACTTTTACTAGATATATGTACTTTAGATATGGTACAATATATATACGGACAAAGTTTTGGGAATAAAACATACACAATTTCAAAATATTTCCAACCTGACTTTGAACCAATTCGGTAGAATGGCTCATATAGGGCCATTTAACATTTTATCTTGTTTCTGGTGAAATTTTATTGAAATCTGATGATGCGAAATGCGATATTTTTGACCCGGAATGTGAGATATCTTTGCCCAAATGCTCACTGCCTGCAGTGGTTTTTGCCGTGTCGCGGCTTGTGCGCAACATGATCACGTAATGTGATGTATACTGTATACTGTATGTTATAATTCGATGTAGTATAACTTTCGATTTTGATCGCATGTTTCCCATGTAAAATTAGAAAGTTCGAGTTATTTTTGACATTTCCCCGCGTGTATGGGAAATGTAGACTACGGGCTTGTTTGTTGTTGTTATTGTTATTTTGTTAGTTTTGTTAGATGTAGCCTTGTTTGAAAAGTTTTTTTAAATCTTTATGCAATTACTGTAGGCTACGTTTTCCCATAATTTCATATTTTCTTCGCCTTTGAATTATTTGTTCAAGAACGAATAAGTAAGGAGACCTCACCACTAATTATGTGATTAATTGATTATGTAATGTAATTTCAGATAATTCAAATTAAGATATATCATATCTTTTTTTAGAATGCTTCAATCTGTAATTACTGAAAATGTCATGCAATTATCTTTACTTTTAAGAAAGTTATGGGCATTTATGTTATTGAATCACAGCTTTTGTTTCAAGATAATTGAAAAACAATAGGGGTCAATATGCAAATTTCCGAGTGTAAAGGTTACCATAACTTCGTTAAAACTTAAAAAATTAGATCACGCAATTCTCTAGGAGTGGTGAGACCATTTTCCAGAGCTGATTGGTGAGGGGGCGGCCTTTTTATAGAATTTAAAATGATTTACATGGTTTTCATGCTCATCAAACCGATCAATCGTGCCCTATGGATGGGGCAAGAGACCACTACCATCAAATGAAAACAAAACCCTCTGAATTTGGATTTTTAACGGTGGCAGAACAGATTGTGCATACCTTTTCCACAATTGAAGCTGTGACACATCCGATATAGTACAAAGCGAGGGGAAAAAAGTGACTGAAACGTATTTTTATTCGCCATTAACACGATATTACAGCATCTCAGTCGGCCTATTTGTTTTGAGAATGTTCTTCTTTTGTGTTTATCGGTGTGAGAGTCGTTTTCCCTTTCTATATTGCATTTTGCCGCACAAGCATGAAATCTACAGACTTTTCGCAAACAAAAGTAAATAACCTTTTTCCTCACCAAAAACCTCTGATATCCGCTTCTGTGGATGGCTACAGCTATGCTAAACAAGCTGTTTTCCCGTTCATCTGGTAAAGAGACACCCTCGTATGGAAGCCCATTTATATTGAAGCTTATTTCCGCCAATGTGATGGGGAAAAAAAGATCTTGTAAGTCATTATAATGAGTTACTATCTCAAAATAATGAGTTACTATCATAATATTTCGACTTACTATCTCAATATTTTGAGCCAGAAAAACTAAATTTCCCAGCAGAGAGAGAGAGACAGAGAGAGCCTGTGAAGTCTGTTGACCAGCCGGGATTGGGAGAGAGAATTTGAAAGTGATTTGGATTGTTTATTGTGTTTGACCTGGATTGTGTGACCTTTGTTTTGTGTGTTTGTCAATATTTGACTTAATAAATTATTGTTTTGTTTATAATACTTAAAAATTACAACAAAAAAATCCCCAAATCTTCCTTTTCAACCAGCAGGCTCCAGTGTTTCTTCATCACCTTTGAGATTTCTTTTCATCTTTGGTTGAATGTAGTTACACCTGCCATTTGCTGCTCTTTTGTTGCTCTGTGTTGCCCTTTTAAGCGGTTCATTTCTGACCAAAGTTGAAGCTTGGTTGGGACACATATTCCTTACAAAACAATTTTAATATTCATCTGTCTATCACATTCAACAGGGTCTGACACTATCCTCCTAATTGTATCAAACTGGGAGTAAGGGAAGCCCAATTTTAGTGCAGTGTGTCTGTTTTAAAATGCTGTTCCTATCTGTCGGTTTACAAAATAGACAACAACTCAACCATCCACAAAAGTCTCAGTTTACCATCCCAAAAAGTAAATCTCTGTTGCTCTGATTTCTACTAAATGTAATGAGTTGAGTTCAGTATGAGTTCAGCTCATAAAGAACTCAAGAAGGTCAGCTTCAGATCCTGAAGTCATCAATGAATCTCACCTACAAATTTGTACAAAAACTTATTTATCGCTTGAATTTGGGGTTTGTGTAGACTGTCATCTCTTCCAGAGATTTCCACATTAATACATTTGCATAGGACGGAGCCATGTTAATACCCATTGCTGGCCCTGCTCAATTAATCTCACCTCAGATGAATTTTTCTGACTGTGATGATTAAAAGTTTAAAGACAAATGCAAAAAAATAATAATAATTGTCATGCAAACTAAAACAAACGGTTTTCTTGCCTATCCTCATGCAAGCAAGACCCTCCTAAAAATGTTTGTCCTTTTTTAAAAACAACATTTTATCACCCACAACTTAATTGTAGGCATGCCCCATTGTTTTTTTAGCAATGGCCATCTCAGTCTCCAGACTTGAACCAAATTGAAAATGTGTGGTTTGAATTGAGGAAGGCAGTCCACAAGCGCAGACAGAAGGCTCTGAAGGATCTGATCTTGAAACAGCTGTTTGGCACTCAAGAGATTTAACAATTTAACACCTAAAGCATGCATTTCATTTGTTCAAATTATTTATTTTGGGGGGGGGTATTCAAAGACAAAGATGTTCACACAGTGCTTAACAGTGGGAATTTTCCAGAGGGAATAAAACAATTTTTTTTTTAAAAAGCCAATATGGGAAAGCCTGGAAAATTATTCTTGACCCCTAAAGGCGATCAAGTTTAACTCCTGGAAAATGCTAGGATGGAAAAATTATGGCAAAATAAGAAAAATATATAAGTATGTTAAGACATGGATCACATCTAATAGAGGTACTCCTCACTTAACGACCTAGCTGTTTAACGACCGTGCGGACTTACGACCAGCTCTCCGACCAGTCGGTATTGTACGCTGTACGAGAACTTTGGTCGTGGAAACGGCAGCGCGGCGTCTAAGCGTCAAGCATATCATCTCGAATCACCCTCTCTCAGTCTCAGTCTCGTTCCCGCAGTCGGTCAGTATTCACTACACTACCCACTAACAGTTCAGTATGCTTGAAATATCGGTAAGCGGCAGCTCCTCGCTTATCGACCAATTCGCTTAACAACCTAGTCGTAGGAACGGAACTGGGTCGTTAACTGAGGAGTACCTGTATACAATTTCATGCTCCTGGGAGGGAACATGATTGGAGGCCAGATACGATGGGTCACAACAATGACCCTGCGTAGGTTTCCTGGAAACGATGATGAAGTCTCTGCAGGCTCCAGGGGAAAGGAGGGCTTCACATCCTTGGTGGTAGGGTGAGGGTAAGGGGCTCTCCCAATGACAGTTATCCCTCATAGATCCAGGACAGTGGTGCAGGGCCTTGGTGCTCCATGAGGTCCAGGAGCTTGGAGCAGAAATGGAAAAATACAGAAATGCAAAAGAAACAGAATTATGCCACCATAGGTGTTGTAATGGATCCCTTTTAGTTCACAGATCAGTGTCCCTCTTATTTATTTTTAACTACAGTGTGCCACTATTAAGTCAAATGGTATGACAGAAATGTACTCTATTATCACCAATGCGGTATACATTTGCAAGTGGAAAACACGGCTTGGGGTTCAAAGGGTTGAAATCCTTAACCCAAGCCTGGGTTGCAGGCATATTTGCATCACAGTTTATCTGTTCAAACCAACGTGTTATATCTATAACCGTCAGAAAGGCAGACAGCCAGTCAAGAGGGCATTACTAGACTAATGTCCTGGTGTACCATTTTACCATTAGGGAAACCATTTGAATTCTGCCTCTTTTTTGAGCATTTCGTTTTCTATGTTTGTGTGAAGTACTTTGGCAGATTTTTGTACGATATTGTGTCATTATTACTTATTATTATTATTATTATTATCATTATGAATATTTATGTGATTATGTACCGATACATTTTTATTGTAAACTTGTGTCAATTTGTCAATATGTGGCTTAACCCCTGACTGCATAAGGAATTTCCCTACTGGGACAATAAAGATTGAGTTTAATTGTCCCTCTCCTCTCCCCGCACCCTCTCCACCGGTGTCCCGCAGGGCTCGATGATTGATGAGTCTTGGGGTAACTAGGCCCTGTCCTATTTTCTCTGTACACCAAGTCACTTGGCTCTGTTATTTCTGCTCATGGTTTTTTCTATCACTGTTATGCTGATGACACTCAACTCTTTCTCTCCTTCCCTCCATCTGATACCCAGGTCCCGGCACGGATCTCTGCATGCCTGGCTGACATCTCCGCATGGATGTTGTGACGTCATGAGAGGTTTGACCAGGGCAGGTCGGTGTGGGGCAGTGCAAAAATACACAAAAAACAGGCAAAACACAGATGGTTCAAACTTAAAGTCCCGGTTTATTTCTCCACAGGGCATGAATGGGTATTTTTCCTCCAAACAATAATCCAAAATCCAACTATTCAAAAAATGCCTCAATCAAAAATGTTACAGTTCATCCTGCCAACAATCCTCTTCAATTAAACAATTCCCAAATCCAAAAGGTTACTTTCCTTGGTGTGGTTTGTTTCTTCCAGCTCCTTCCAGCCATGTGCTCGGCTCCTCTCTCTCTCTCCCTCTTTGTCCTGCATGTCGGCTTCTTATCCTGGCCTTGATTAGGTGGCCCAAGCACCTACACCTGGAGTTGTGTTGCATTGTGGGGCTTGAGCCGCCATTCCAGTGCTGTGACAACGGCGATCCCTTAGCTCCGTCCTCCTCATTTTGTGAAGTGGCCACCGATCAGCAGGGGAATGCAGCACTCCTCCACCACACGTCCCCCTGTGATGCCACAATGTCCACCCACCACCTGAAGCTGAACCTGGGGAAGACAGAGCTGCTCTTCCTCCCAGCGAAGGGCTCCCCGATGATTGATGAGTCTTGGGGTAACCCTGGACAACCAGCTGTGCTTCTCCTTGAGCCATATTGCAGCGATCACTCGGACCTGCCGTTTCTCCCTCCATAACATCCGGAGGATCCGACCGTTCCTCACCCAAGAGGCCACTCAACTCCTGGTCCAGGCCCTGGTGATCTCACGTCTGAACTACTGCAATTCCTTGCTGGCAGGCCTTCCGGCCTGTGCCATCAAGCCACTGCAACTAGTCCAGAACGCTGCTGCTCGCCTGGTGTTCAACCAGCCGAAGTTCACCCACGTCACCCCTCTGCACTGGCTCCCCATCGCAGCACGCATCAGATTCAAGTCTCTGGTGCTTGCTTTTCAAGCGGCCGGAGGTACTGCTCCCCCATACCTCCAGTCACTCATCATGCCCTACACCCCGTCCAGACCCCTCCGCTCCGCCTCCGCTGGCAGACTGACTGCCCCATCCCTCCGGGCGCCTGGCAGCCGCTCCTCGCGGTCTCGCCTCTTCTCTGTGCTGGTCCCTCGTTGGTGGAACGACCTCCCGCAATCGGTCAGGACTGCGGAATCACTTCCAATCTTCCGCAAGAGACTCAAAACCCACCTCTTCAGACTCCACTACCACTGAACACTGTCCATCTAGTCAGTCTGTCCACACCACTGTTTACTTGTTCTACATGAAAAAAAAAAAACAAACAAAAACACCCACTAACCTTTTCTTTCCCAATGTTTGTACAGGTATGATATGCAGACGCCTGCAATTATGTCTAAAATGTAATGTTTACTGCACTGAAACTTGTTCTTTCCCAACTATGATTGTTCTTACCTTGTATTAATGCACATCTTGTAAGTCGCTCTGGATAAGAGCGTCTGCTAAATGCTTAAAATGTAAAATGTAATGTAAATGTAATTGTATTGTATGTTTGTTGTGGTTATTTTGTTGCATAATTTAGAAATTCAGATTCATGATTTTAATGAGGAGATGAGAAAAAATTTCTAAGTAGATTATCACTAAGATCATTGTCACATTGAACACTAAGTTTTCATGCTGACTCTAATTGGATTACTTGTTAGTCTGATTTGCCATGCTTTTAAAATATTCAATCGAGCCATATCAAACCTCCAATTGATCTTTGGGTGTCCAAAAACAAGATGACAAATGGTATGGCAGTGTAGTGTAATGGTTAGGAAACTGGTTAGTTACTTAACCTGAATTGCTTCAGTAAAAAATATCCAGCTGTATAAATGGATTGTATGTAAATTGTGTAATTCGCTCTGGGTAAGAGCGTCTGCTAAATGCCTAAAATGTAATGTAAAAGTAAATGAGAAAATGCAGGATATTGAGCAGCCTCTCTGGTTTTAGGGATGGGCTGCTGCAGAGGTCCTTCTGTACCATGTTAGCCACAGATGGATTACAGTTTATTGGCATTCACTCAAACCTTTATTTCAATAAAGGAAAGTCAATATTGAGATTTAAAATCTATTTTACAAGTGAGATCTAGTATTTGAGTCAGAACGATTGTGTCACCTGATGGAGGGTCTTTTCCATTGTGATCTTCAACTGCTCCTGGGAAACATATTGATGAGGAAACCCTCCACCAAAATAAACCAGTCTGTTCCTGGGTGGAGCACTATTCATACAGCACTCTGTGGAAGATGGAGAATACAGGGGCACATCTCAGCAAAAACCTATCCTGTGATTCTCTGAAAAATAATTTAAATTAATTTGTTTTACTAACATGAACCATCGTCTAATCACAATCTAATCATTCAGTCAGAATAATAGTTTATTTGTCCATTTTAATCTTAAATGTACTTGTGCAGGTAACTGACAAAATAAAGGAAATGCTGACAGAAAGTGTCTTAATAGGGTGTTGGGAAACCATGAACCACCAGAACAGCTTCAGTGCACCTTGGAATTGATTCTACAAGTCTCTGGAACTGCTGGAGGGATGCATTGGCATTCCTCCATGAGAAATTCCATAATTTGGTGTTTTGTTGATGGTGGCTGTCTCAGGCGCCGCTCTAGAATCTCCCACAAGTGTTCAACTGGGTTGAGATCTGGTGACTGAGACGGCCATGGTTTCATTTTCATTCATCAAACCAGTCAGTTACCACTCTGGGAAAGTCAACATCTTTGTTATGAAAAAGGGGAAGGACAAAATCAAACAGTATGCAAAAGAGGCCAAAGTTAGCAGGTTACTGATTAGATGTATTGTATTGTTATTACTTATTAACTTACTTATTGACGTAAACTAAGGATTATAGCTACAGAATAAGAGTAGCCCATTTAAAAAATAAGTTACTGTAAGTCTACAATACCAACCAATAAAGGATGACAAAATATTTAAACTAGTGTATATATGAAAAACAATATATGGTATACATAACACAAATTATGTATACAATACATACAATACAATGCAGGTTTATTATCCCTCACGGGGTAATGAATGAGCAGCTGCCTCTAGCTAATCTCTCCTACACTCACACACCTTTGTAAGTAACCCTGACATATCAACTACTATCAACTGAGTAATGGAAGGATGAGTATCAAGGAAGATAGTATCAAGGAAGGATGGCAAGTTTTGGCTCAGAATACTGGGCTGAGCAGAGAGATACACAGTGAAATGCAATTTCATGTTCTAAACATCCAGAGTCATTTATGATATGATCATTTAAATAATTATTTTATTATATTATTAATGGTATCAATAATTATATCTATGCAATAATGATATTATCAGTGCTATGGTTTTGGTAGTTAAACATAACTATTCAAATGTTTAGATGGTGTTTAATGAGTTACATCCCAGGTTTGAATTATGGAAAGATTGGATTTATTAATGCATGCAATAGAGCTGACAGAAGTGTAGTAAGCAGACAGATACATAAGGATTATGGGTATAAACATGAATATAAATTAAAAGAAATAAATAAGGGGCAGCGGATAGCATAGCGGTCTAACGCACCATGTTTGGGCTGCGCCGATACGGTGTGTGCTGCCTGCCTGTCTCTACCAGACCAGCCCTGGTCGTCAGCCCCGATCAGGGGCGGCATATGGCTGTGGCAGCCGGACTCGTGTGGGGAGGGTAAATTGAAATAAATAGAGGGTATAATTGGCTACAAATTGCTATAATATAAATATTATAGCAAATACTAATCACTGATGTGAGCAGTGCTAGCTGCGTGGTGAGGATCCATTTAAAATGCTCCACCAGTCCGTCGCTTTGCGGGTGGAGCGGGGTGGTGAGAGTAAGCCTGGGACACATGGCAAGCCTGCGACACACCTCACTGAACACTTGGCTTTCAACCCTTGGTCGCTGTGTAGCTCAGCTGGCATGCCGAACCTACAGAACACACCCACGAGTAGCCTGTCCACTACTACGGATGCCTCTTGCGATGGGATTGCGTACGCTTCCGGTCATTTTGTGAAGTAGTCCATTGCTGTCAAGACATAGCGGTTTCCGGACTCGGACACCGGAAATTGACCCAGCACGTCAATCGCCACCCTCTCCATTGGGGCACCACATGCAGCTTGTGGCAGGGGAGCGTGTGAGTGGCCCGTTGGACCTTTCTTCACAGTGCAGTGTGAGACTACGTTGCGACGGCAATGTCCCCAGTATGGTGATGGAACGACTATCTGTGCCGACGATAGTGATGTTGTTGATGTACGCTGTCACCCCGAGCCGCTCCCCACGGCCACCCGGCAGTAGGTATCCCCTGATGTTTTCGTTTCGCCGGATGGGCTGTAGAAACGGCTCAAGGTAGATGACGTACAGGAGGGGCGCTAGGGGGTACCCCTGCCTGATGCCGGACCTGATGTCAAACGGGGCAGAGAGGTGCTTATTGACAACCACTCTGCCTAAGATGTCCCCCAAACACATCCTGGTCTAGCACCGGAGGGGATTTGGAACCTCTCCAGCACCCTCTCCAGGCACACATGGCTAACCCTGTCAAAGGCCTTCTCTTGATCTAGACTGAGAAGGCCTAAGGGGGACCTGCACTCCCCGGAGTGGATAATGATATCTCTCACAAGGAGCAGATTGTCATTTATGGACCTCCTAGGAACACTGCATGTTTAGTTGTGGCCAATCACCGCTGGTAACAGATCTTGGAACCTCCTCATCAGTGATTTGGCTATGATCTTATAATCAACTGAGAGGAGGTTGATCGACCGCCAGTTCCGGAAGTCCTTCAGGTCCCCCTTCTTTGGGACAAGGGCCACTTAACTCTGTCGCAGTGAGTCGCCCAGCCGCCCCTCCCTGGAAGCCGCTCCGAAAACATCCGCCACATCGTCCTTCATGAGATCCCAGAAGGCCTGATAAAAGGTGGGATTCCGTCAGGACCAGGAGCTTTATGTAAGTTAAGGGAGTGCATGGCCTGGGTGAGCTCCTCGGCGCTCAGCTCCCCCTACAGGCATCTGTCCAGGCCATCCAGGAAGGTGTCCATAAGAGTCTTGTCCATGGGCCTATTGGCATGCAGACCCCGGGAGAACTCCCTGGCCACCTCCCGGACCTCTGCCTCTTCAGACACCACCACCAGTTGTTATACAGGGAGAGAATGTCCGTTTTCCTTGAGCGTGCCTTGCGGAAGAAATGGTGGGTGCATCTCTCATCCTCCTCGAGACCTGAGTTTGGAGTAGAAGATATATTTCCTCCGCTCCCGACAGAGGGCAGGAGAGATGCTGTTTAGTCTTGGCCACTTCCATGCTAACCTCCAGGCCTTAGGCAGCATTATGGTGGTTATAAGCTGCCCTCCTTTCCTGTGCCTTCCTCCATCTGACTGCCTGGAAGTAGCCCCCCGATCCTTCACCATCTCCCACCACTCTATCGGGGAGTCAAAAAGGTGTTTTAAAGTGATCCATTCCAGGTATCATCTCGAGAAGGAGAGGTGCATTTTGGGGTCCTGGAGATGGCTGGTGTTCATCCTCCAGAGACCCCTACCCACGTGATGGTCTTCTCCCTGTCCATGGACACAGTCACCTTGTGGTGGTCCGAGAAATGCACTGCTCCGATGGCATAGGAGGGCACTCTTAGGCCTGGAGAGAGCAAACACATGTCTATTCTGGAGAAGGAGGCGCCAGAGGAACTCACCCACGTGTATTGAGGGGGAGAGGCACCTCAGTGCCGTGGAGGGAGAAATCTTCTATGATGGACTGCAGCTCCCTGCTGGATCAATCCCTCCTTGGTCTGCTACAATCCTCATCCCAAAGGGCACAGCTGAAATCCCCCACAACCACCGGCATACGTGGGGTGATTAATGATCTGAGTTTTGTAAATAGGGAGATCTTCCCGGCCTCGCGAGTAGGGCCATACACGTTGATCACCCGGAGTGGGGAACTCCCAACGTCGAGGTCAGTGACGAGGATTCTCCCACTCTCTACTATGTCAGATGATGTTATTCTGACATAGAGGTTGTTGATCAACGTGCCTACCCCGTCGGCTCAAGCTATATTTGAGCCAGACCAGAGAGTGTCTCCCCTTCTCCATCCCTCCCCTCAGACTGTCATCCATGGAGCGGAAGGGAATCCCACACTCCTGTAGGAGGATGACGTCCGAGGGCAGTTGTTGCAGGATGGAGAAGACTGCATGTTTTTGTTTGGTTCTTTGATGCTTCGGGTATTGATACATGTAATTGTGATAGACATGATGGAAGAGAACAAAATACAGGGGAAAATTATTGCAGGGGTGGAGAACTGAAACAGTTTTATTGGGTTTGGCATATGTCTTTACAGAGTTAGTTTAAATGGTCAATGACTGTATCTGGTTTTGATGGGCACCTCTCCGCCCCCTGGCTAAGTCTGGCCACCTGTTCTCCCCTAGCACCGCCTGGCAAGGTCCACCCTGGAGATGCTGAGCCGATGGATTTTGGCCCTGGGGCCCCCTTTTGTCCAGAGGCAGAGGGCCCTTGGATGGGATCTTTTGGTTCTCTGCCTGGGGAGGCTTTGAGTGGGTGTGGGTGCATCACTGTTGTATGAACCTGTTTGGGGGCTTTTGTTTGGGATTGTTGTTTCTTGGAGTGGGGAGGTATTTTTGGCCTATTGATTGTTATAATAGTTTGGGGGGGTCTGAGACAAAGGGAGAGGTTGAAGGCTATTATTAGGTGTGATGGGAGTAGGCTTTTCTGATTTATTGATTTGTCTGTGTTTCTGCTTGGCTTTTTGCTTTCTCCTCTCTGTTTTTCAGGGGGCTCCTATCCTTCCCCTCTCTAAAGTGGTTCTAGAACCTCTCCAGGACATTGGCATTCTTAAAACTAACCTTGTCTGCTGGCCTGGGGTTCAACCGGAGCCACGGACAACCCACTGCTACTCCGGTCTCACCACTAGGTCCTCAAGGTTCGGCCTTGTCCACTGACCTGGGGTTCAACCGGAGCCACGGACAAGCCACTGCTACTCCGGTATTACCACCAGGCCTTCAGGTGCGCCTTGTCCACCGGCCTGAGGTTTGGTCAAAGCCGCGGCTAAACCATTGGTACTTCAACCTCACCACCAAGCCCTCAAGTGCAGTCGGAAGGGAGATTTAGGGAGAGCGAGAGAGAGTAAAAGAATAGAAAAGGAGAAGGAAATGCCTGCCTGCCCGCTTGCCTGCCTCCCTCATCTACCCTCACCATCGCTTCCCTATCCCAACTATGAAATGTATATGATTTTTTAGTTTTTGGTAACCTAAACTTTTTTTTAACTCTGGCAGTTTACCGCTTACCTTTGTACCATTTCAGGTTATTCACTGGACTTGAACTGCTTAAATTTCAGTAAAAACTGGAAAATGGGGGTGTTCTAAAACCTTTTACCGGTAGTGTATGTATTTTCAGTTTGATGTAATTAAACGTGTCTTTCGTGGCCAACGATAAGCCATCTCGAGTCAGTAACATATGTTCATAGTTTTATGCCATTGCTGCATTTTATTTATAGCTAACTTAGTTAGCAAAGGTTTTTAAGTGCTTTGTTGATGTTACAGTAACGGTTTTCATTTTAAGTTGGGATAATATCGTTTACAAGTTGTAAAGTAGCTTTGTTCATATTACTTGAGTAGCCTACATAGCAATAATACTTAATTCGCTCCAAAGATTACTCTGTGCGTTACCTTTTGTTGTTCATGGCTCTGTTACCCAATGTCAACAATAAAACCAATGATATTTACAACATGTACTGCGTTTTATTTATTTGTGGTAACTTCTTGCTCATGTCATTGCCAGAACATCGAAGAATTGATGATCGGTCCCTAAAACCAAACCAAATCTCCATCAGTAAAGTTAACTAGATAGCTGTTGCTAGCATAGTTGATACATTGATACATAGCTATGTTGCTGTAGTAACGTCAGAATTTCAGCTAGCTGACTATGTTAGATAAGTTACAACTCAGCTACAGTTAGCTAACTAGCAGGCTAGTTAGTTAATTTGTGACAAAAAATAACGTTAAATCACTAGCTAGCTATATGCATAAGTTGTGCATAGCCAAATATCTAATCGTGAATAATATTGAGTAATTGCATGAAACTCCCGCCTTGTCCTGTCACCTTCCATTTTCTTGCTGACTGATAAATAAATCCCCTTCTTCTTCGCCTTCAACGCAGAACCGCAATGACTACTGGGAACGTTAAGTACGTACAAGTACGTACAAGTGTGCATCCATGCATACTACGGTTTTATGTCCCCCAAAGTACACCAAGGGATCTTCCTTGAAATTCGTTGTGTACTTGTCAAGTTGCATACTTGAGTTTGGGACGCACTTGATGACATGACAGTTTACTTCCATACTTGATATACGCACTAGATAGAACGCAAATATGCAATTTGGGACACGGCCTCAAGTTTAGCTGGCCGCAAGGGCCCCTGGGACATGTGATGACCTAGCATGCTACACACAAACTAAATGGAAGGCAGCTAGCATTCCTGTGGCTAAGCTAGCTGCTCACAGTTACAATAATTTATCGCATTGTGCAAATCGTTTGCGAACGGTTAACTCGGCTCTGAACGAGAATCACAACATTTTCGAGTCATCGTTTGCAAATAGGTAACCCAGCTCTGAACGAGAATCACAATCTTCGTTCGCCGGTAGGGGGGTTCCTATCCGTTCTGGGGAAGTGGAGATTACTGAATCAAGTGAACGAATCGGCAGACTGATGGTTCAGGTTATGGTTCGATTTAGGGGTTAGGGTTTGGGTTAGGTTACGGTTACGGTTACGGTTCAGTCACAAGCGCTGTAAAATAGCCATCGTAACGAAGGAAAGCGTCCAACCCTCGTTCCAGCTGTCATACACCCACTAGCACCACGAAAACAGTCTCCAAAACCAAAACTCCAGTCTCTATGATACTTTTAAAGATTTAAGTCAAATTCAAATCGTCTAATATACAGAGGTTTTTGTTCGCTCTTCATATTGTTTCATGCAAATATTAAACTCTGAAAGAACTGAAAGTTTGTATGCCGCCACCGTTAGCCATTTGCCTCGCCAGATAGCGGCAAATGCGCACGCGTGAGATCTGGGGTGAATAGGGTTACTATCCTCTATGCCTCTACCCATAGATATATCTACTGCCTCTGCCCACCTGGTTCTGATCGTCGGGCAGTGTTTACGTCATATGCATGCGCTCATTTTGAATGGAGGATGAAAATACAGGACAGCGAGCGTTCTTTTCATACAAACCAATCTGAAATCATATAAACAAGTCGCACAGTGGAGAAGAAATTCAAAGCCTTTGGATTTTTTGCATTTTTTGAGATACGAGCAAAGGTCTGTATTTTAATAGCTAACGAAAACGAAATATGAACTGTGAATACAGCCAGTTGGCTAACGTAAGCAGCGCGTTACGATTGTGCTAGATTATCTAGCTAACTTAAAGTTTCGGCTGGTGGACGTTTTAGCAGGCTAGATAACTAACTTGCTATTAAAATGGAATGCTAGGTAGCTGTCGGAAAAAATAGATACTGGTGTTAGCTAGGTAACTTGCATGCTAGGGATGGTAGCTAGCTTACTAGCAACACCCTCGCTAAGAAGTTATTGAGCAAAACATTTTACTAACTAGCTACCTGTTAGGCAAAATGTTACTGCATCACTTTGGCTAGACATTTTAATCGTTAGCGGATGTATCCGCACATAGCCCATTGTGCAATTTCATACGATTTTTATTTTAAATATTGGACGTATTTAGCTAGAAATACACCATTTTGTATATTCGGAACTTTGTGTAACTAAATGAACTTGATGAAACTTGAACCTATCGAGGTAGAAAATATATAGCTGGCCAAAACATGTGAGGCCTTTGACGAGATATGGTCAACATTATGGAAAGTTGTGATGTGAACTTTCCTTTAATTGGCTTTAGTTGTGCAGTTGAAAAATACACCATAATAGTGGGAAATATCAGTTACATTAGTAATTGCTTTGACGGCAACAAAGTTTCAAATCTCCATGTGTATGTGATCTAAAGCAGTTTTGTCCCACAGTGAAGTAAGTAAAGTTTAAAATGGGAGAAATTTGTATCGTCAAAAGCCACCTTGCCACAGGGCAGAATAAAGTAACCTCATTACTCAAGCCATCAAGCTAACGCCATATATGACCAACAAAGCATCATTCTATTGTTTTGGTTGCGTAATTGAAATAAAGCGTTTACACATGGGCGAATATTAAAATGTGCCCCGGTATGTGTGTTGCCATTTGCACAGTTCGGGAGAATGGCGGTGAAGTCGGGAGAAGAACGGCTTAAGGAGATGGAGGCTGAGATGGCACTGTGAGTTAAAAGCCCTTCTATGCTGAATTGAGATGGAACAGAGCTCTCAGGCTGTGCATTCATTACATTCACGTTACATTCACGTTACATTCATTTAGCAGACGCTCTTATCCAGAGCGACTTACAATACAATAGACCATGAGTTCATCCACAAGAGTGATCTGAGCACAGTGACAGACTAGGCTGAACAATACTCTAAAACACCAGCAAGTGTATGCACATCATCACTAAAGCAAGGGAAGATTTCCAAGAATAAACATGAAATGGCAATTGGCTAATTCATTAGGATAATAATATAGTAGGATAATAGTAATAGTAGGATAATAATGTAGTTTAATAATTTAATTTGGACAGTCCATCATACAAGTGTTACGATGAAGGGTTTGCTTGGTTCAGGGGGATCCTGCTGAGGCAGATTCCACAAAGGTATTTTATTGGACAGATCATGAGAATCGTGTGATGCTGCTCGCTCCAGGTCTGATCCAGGGTATTGCGGGGCCGGGGGGGACTTCCTTCCACTCCCAGGTTTGAGCAGGAGGTGCTGGGTGGTCCAGTGCCCATGGCCCCAGGAAGCCCGGCGGTGGTAGAGGCTGTGCCCGTGGCTCTGGCTGTGCCTACCATGCCCGTGATCAGACCAATCATTGGCACCAACACCTACCGACAGGTATGGATATGTGCAGGCGGAGTCGCACACAGACGCCCTTGCAGAGCCAAAGGGAGACACTGCACTGGCAGGCCCTGAAACACTTTTCTACACTCCAGCCTTGAATCCACAGGAAGCTGAAATTAATTTCAATTGATCATTGGTGAGAAGACAAAGTTCGAAGAAATTGAGTGCAAAGTTGGCAACATCGGGCATGTCGCAAATGTGAATATGAAGGCCGGGGATGCTGTCATTTTGATTATTATTATTTATTTTTATTAAAGCAAATCTCTGGGAATAAATCTATTATAGATATAGCTAGATTTATATTGCAAGGATATATTGATTTTGGTGAAATGGAGGCAAGAGACAAACACCTACTCCAAATGCAAAAAAGTCCTTAGGTACTTGTTCACCACCTATTCCTACACAGACAATTTTTAAAAATTGTCACCTGTTTGAACTGCATCTTGGTTCAACAAACTGAACTCTGAGCACTTATTCTGGTTGAGCAACCCTACTTATGCTACATTTAACACCACGCTCCATTTGTGACCTCAAACTCACTTGCGCCTGCTATGGTACTTGACGTCATGTTGTAGGTTTATGTAATGACTCCAACTATCGGTTGAGACACTGATAACTTGGTTTATTTTCTACCCTTTGACTGACCTTTTCATATGCACTTTTGTAAGTCACTCAGGATAAGAGTGTCTGCTAAATGGCTATGTGTAAATAGCCGCGCTTGCTCTGCTTTCTCGTATTCGCGAGGTTCATCCATCACTCCATCCTAACTCCACAGGTTCAGCAGAGCCTGGAGGCCAGGGCTGCCACCTTTGTGGGACCCCCACCCCCTGCCTTTGTAGGCCCAGGTAAGAAGGATACACTTCAGTGGCTGGATTTGTGGGTACAGCAGGTACGGTTTCTTAAAAGTGATCTTTTGCCCAAAATCGAAGTATCATTTTTTTCTTTCCAATACAACGTGCTACGCATTCAAAGATGCTAACTGTTGGTGGATTTGCTGTTTGTGTAGACTGCAAATTCACTGGAAACTCTTCTTTGGATGCGTGGTACATCGTATTGAAAGGAAACTAAATGATGCCTACATTGATTTTGAGTGAACAATTACTTTAAATCTGAAGGACCTGGTATTTTTCTCCAAATTTGGAAAGCCCAATCGTATTCTAAGCCTTTCTCGCTGAAACTCCCCACTGTCAATTCGGCAGAGTATAGACAAGCACATGCTCTCCTCTGAAACCTGATGTCAGTCACTGCTTTTTTTTCACACTGCAGTTCACAGAGATCTACAGTGGAGAGCACATCCACTGCGCTTTGATGGGATGCCTGTTTAGTTCTAATATGAGACCTTTCTTTATCTTTTTAATCATACAGCAGTATGTGTTTGTAGTTTGTAAAGGATTTGTAACTCTCTCAAAATGGTCAAATAGACATTTGAAAATGAAAGTCTTTTGGGAGGATGTTCCAAGCATTAAATAGTTTTGGCTAGTACAGAGGCTCGGTACATCCAAGCAAGTGTTCCCATGGTTTGAAATGGTAATAAATAGCTCCTCTCAAATTCTGTGACTTTTTCTTTGTCCCTCTAACCCCCCACCCTCTCCCCTCCCCTCTAGCTGTGCCCCCAGTCAGACCGCCCCCCATGATGAGGCCAGCATTTGTGCCACATATTCTACAGAGACCAGGTACAGACCAGCATCTTTACATCGTTACATCATACTGTTTATTTACTTACCCAGAGCAACTGATACACCTTCAGTTTTTTAATGTGATGAATTTATGGGCTGCTGGGTGGCCCATCATGGTAAGACACTAGATTCCAGTGCAGTGATGTAGCCCGTGGTGTTGTGTTCTCACTCAGCCAGTGCCAACGTGGCTGGCAGCCCCACAGGGTGGCGCATAATTGGCCAACTATCCACTTACAGTATGTATACTAAACTAGGGATGGGTAAGTTTGGCTTCATCAACCACTGTCATGGTGCTTACACTGATTTTTCCAACAAAACACTGGTTTTTATAGATTGACAAAACTGGCAGCATATGATGGCTCACCACCTTTAATTATATGATGATGTCTCTTCCAAACTCTAAATCCAAACTCCATTGATATGCCTCTCTCATTCCCTCTCTCTCTATCTTTTTCTTGCCCTCTCTCTACTTTCTCTCTTTCCCCTTACTCTCCCTTTTCTCCCCCCCCGCCCCCGCCCCCTACTTTCACTCTCCGCCTTACTCGCCCCTCTCTCTCCCAGGGGGTCAGCGGATGCCTATGATGCGTGGGCCCCCTCCTCAGGGCATGATGGCGCCCCCCCTGCCCGGCCCCCTCCTCCACCCCCCATGATGATGGCTCCACCCATGCCGGGCCCCCAGCACCATATGGGGCCCATGGGGCCGATGGGGCCTCTGGGTACAATGCCTCCGGTCAGTACCTGTGCTGGGTCTGATTACAATTTCAGGGGTGGGATTTTTTTGACTGAAAAGTGAGGTAGGTAGCATGAAAAGATATAAATATTTACAGATTTACAATCAAATTTTTTGGGGCTGTTGGGTGGCTCATCCAGTTAGTTAATGCCCCACGGTCTGCATCCTAAGTGTTCTAGTGGATAGGCCCCACGGTCTGCATCCTGTTAAGACACTGTTCTAGTGTGTGGATGAGCCCCACCGTCTGCATCCTGTTAGGGCACTGTTCTAGTGTGTGGATGAGCCCCACGGTCTGCATCCTGTTAAGGCACTGTTCTAGTGTGTGGATGAGCCCCATGGTCTGCATCCTGTTAAGGCACTGTTCTAGTGTGTGGATAGGCCCCACGCTCTGGCATTAAAGCCCACAGGGTGTATATTTGGCTGTAGCATCGCCTGGGGAGGGAGTTGTCTCACTCAGCGGGATGTCCAGGACATTGCTGGTGTACAATGCACAAGTGCACTCAGGCACCCATAATCTGCCTGTACAAGTTGCACATTAAGTGTCCTCCTCCGACTCATTCTGTATGAGTGAAAAGATTCTGAAGCTGGGGCTGGCGGATAGCGTAGCGGTCTAACGCACCACACATGGCTTGTCTGGTGTGGTGTGCGCTGACTGTCAGGCACGCGGTTCGAAACCCGTGTCTCTACCAGACTGGCCCTGGTCGTCAGCCCCGATCGGAGGCGGCGTTTGGCTGTCCGCCTCCGGGGAAGGGGGGAGGGTGAGCCGGCCCGGAAATAGTCTCGACCCAGAGGACGGGCGGCAGACTCATGGGGGAGGGTGAATTGAGATAATAGAGGGTATAATTGGCAACCAAATTGGGAGAAAAATGCGGAATGTTTTTAAATAAATGTTGAATCACATTTTCCAATGTTTTTTTATTTAGATTTAATTACCTAAGATGTCTCAAGGCAGCTAAAACGACATGACGTCACATAGGAGTGCTGTGGGTGGGCACTTCACCAGTTGGGGTTTTAACGTCACATTCGAATGCACCTTCGCATTATCGCCCACAGATGAATATTTTCACAGAACCATTACATTGTGATGTGTCCCTAAAAGACTGCACTGTCGTTTTCCATCCATCCATCCATCGTCTACCGCTTGTCCTGTTCGGGTTCGCGGGGGCAGCGTCCTAAGCAGGGAGACCCAGACTTCCCTCTCCCCGGCCACTTCGTCCAGCTCTTCCGGGGAATCCCGAGGCGTTCCCAGGCCAGCCGAGAGACATAGTCTCTCCAGCGTGTCCTGGGTCTTCCCCGGGCCTCCTCCCGGTGGGACGTGCCCGAACACCTCACCCGGGAGGCGTCCAGGAGGCATCCTAACCAGATGCCCCAGCCACCTCATCTGGCTCCTCTCGACGCGGAGGAGCAGCGGTTCTACTCTGAGCCCTCCCGGATGACCGAGCTCCTCACCCTATCTCTAAGGGAGAGCCCAGACACCCTGCGGAGGAAACTCATTTCAGCCGCTTGTATTCGCGATCTCGTTCTTTCGGTCACTACCCACAACTCGTGACCATAGGTGAGGGTAGGAACATAGATCGACCGGTAAATCGAGAGCTTTGCCTTAGGCTCAGCTCCCTCTTTACCACGACAGACCGATGCAGCGTCTGCATCACTGCCGACGCCGCACCAATCCGCCTGTCGATCTCCCGCTCCATCCTTCCATCACTCGTGAACAAGACCCCGAGGTATTTAAACTCCTCCACTTGGGGCAGGATCTCCTCCCGACCTGGAGAGTGCACTCCACCCTTTTCCGGCTGAGAACCATGGTCTCGGATTTGGAGGTGCTGATTCTCATACCAGCCGCCACACTCGGCTGCGAACCGCTCCAGCGAGAGCTGGAGGTCACGGCCCGATGAAGCCAACAGGACCACATCATCTGCAAAGACCAGTGACCCGATCCTCAGGCCACCGAACCGACCCCTCAACGCCCGGGCTGCGCCTAGATATTCTGTCCATAAAGGTTATGAACAGAACCGGTGACAAAGGGCAGCCCTGGCGGAGTCCAACCCCACCGGGAACAAGTCCGACTTACTGCCAGCAATGCGGACCAAGCTCTGGCACCGGTCGTACAGGGACCGAATGGCCCGTATCAAGGGGTCCGGTACCCCGTACTCCCGGAGCACCCCCCACAAGACTCCCCGAGGGACACGGTCGAAAGCCTTCTCCAAGTCCACAAAACATGTGTAGACTGGTTGGGCAAACTCCCATGCACCCTCCAGGACCCCACGGAGGGTGTAGAGCTGGTCCACAGTTCCGCGACCAGGACGAAAACCACATTGCTCCTCTTGAATCCGAGGTTCAACCATCCGACGGACCCTCCTCTCCAGAACCCCTGAATAGACCTTACCAGGAGGCTGAGGAGTGTGATCCCCCTGTAGTTGGAACACACCCTCCGGTCCCCTTTCTTGAAGAGGGGGACCACCACCCCGGTCTGCCAGTCCAGAGGCACTGCCCCCGATGTCCACGCGATGCTGCAGAGTCGTGTCAACCAAGACAGCCCCACAACATCCAGAGCCTTGAGGGACTCCGGGCGGATCTCATCCACCCCCGAGGCCCTGCCACCACGGAGCTTTTTAACCACCGTGGCGACCTCAGCCCCAGAGATAGGAGAGCCCACCCCGAGTCCCCAGACTCTGCTTCCTCGCTGGAAGGCGTGTCGGTGGGATTGAGGAGGTCTTCGAGTATTCCCTCCACCGACCCACGACGCCCCCGAGTCGAGGTCAGCAGCGCCCCATCCCCACTGTACAGAGTGTTGACAGTGCACTGCTTCCCCTCCTGAGACGCGCCGGATGGTGGTCCAGAACCTCCTCGGCCGCTCGAAGTCGTTCTCCATGGCCTCACCGAGCTCCTCCCATGCCCGAGTTTTTGCCTCAGCGACCGCCGGCCGCGCTCTGCTTGGCTCGCCGATACCCATCTGCTGCCTCCGGAGTCCCACAGGCCAAAAAGGTCTGATAGGACTCCTTCTTCAGCCTGACGGCATCCTTCACTGCCGGTGTCCACCAGCGGGTTCGGGATTACCGCGCGACAGGCACCGACGACCTTGCGGCCACAGCCCGGTCAGCCGCCTCGACAATAGAGGCACGGAACATGGCCCATTCGGACTCAATGTCCCCCGCCTCCCCCGGGACATGGTTGAAGCTCTCCCGGAGGTGGGAGTTGAAGCTCCTTCTGACAGGAGACTCTGCCAGACGTTCCCAGCAGACCCTCACACGTTTGGGCCTGCCAGGCCTGACCGGCATCCTCCCCACCATCGGAGCCAACTCACCACCAGGTGGTGATCAGTTGACAGCTCCGCGCCTCTCTTCACCCGAGTGTCCAGACATGCGGCCGCAAGTCCGACGACACGACCACAAAGTCGATCATTGAACTGCGGCCCAGGGTGTCCTGGTGCCAGGTGCATATATGGACACGCTTGTGCTTGAACATGGTGTTCGTTATGGACAATCTGTGACAAGCACAGAAGTCCAACAACAAAGCACCATTCTGGTTCAGATCGGGGCCGTTCCTCCCAATCACGCCTCCAGGTCTCACTATCGTTGCCCACGTGAGCATTGAAGTCTCCCAGCAAAACGAGGAGTCCCCGGAAGGAGTGTTCTCCAACACCCCTCCAAGGACTCCAAAAAGGGTGGGTATTCTGAGCTGCTGTTTGGAGCATAGGCACAAACAACAGTCAGGACCCGTCCCCCCCACCCGAAGGCGGAGGGAGGCTACCCTCTCGTCTACCGGGGTGAACCCCAACGTACAGGCACCGAGCCGGGGGGCAATAAGTATTCCCACCCCTGCTCGGCGCCTCCCACCAGGGGCAACTCCAGAGTGGAAGAGAGTCCAACCCCTCTCAAGGAGACTGGTTCCGGAGCCCATGCCGTGCGTCGAGGCGAGGCCGACTATATCTAGCCGGAACCTCTCGACCTCCCGCACCAGCTCAGGCTCCTTCCCCGCCAGAGAGGTGACATTCCACGTCCCTAGAGCTAGCTTCTGCAGCCGAGGATCGGACCGCCAAGGCCCCTGCCTTCGGCCGCCCCATCTCACACTGCACCCGACCCTTTGGCCCCTCCCATGGGTGGTGAGCCCATGGGAAGGGGGTCCTACGTTGCCTCTTCGGGCTGTGCCCGGCCGAGCCCCATAGGTGTAGGCTCGGCCACCAGGCGCTCGCCCTCGAGCCCTACCCCCGGGCCTGGCTCCAGGGGGGGGCCCCGGTGACCCGCGTCCGGGCAAGGGAAACGTAGTTCCATTTATGTTCGTCATCATAAGGGGTCTTGTGAGCCACGCTTTGTCTGGTCCCTCACCAAGGACCTGTTTGCCTTGGGTGACCCTACCAGGGGCATGAAGCCCCCGACAACTTAGCTCCTGGGATCATTGGGACACGCAAACCCCTCCACCACGGTAAGGTGGCAGCTCTGTCGTTTTCATTTTGCAAACACCTCTCACCCTTGCGTCATGCAATTCCCCCCCACCTCTTTTTCTGTGTAGGTCGGAGGAATGAACCCAATGGTGTCGGTGCCACCGCGGCCAGTGGTCCAAGCCACGCCCAAACTCACCCCCACAGTTATCCAGGCAGCCCCCACCGTCTACACAGCTCCCCCCACGCCCAAGAGACCCGATATCCGTGCCCAGAGACAGGCACGCATGGTACGCACGCGCGTACATGCATGCATGCATGCATACATACATACATGTATACACACTTGTATAAACAAATACACCCGTACGCACACACATACACGAGCACATGCACGCATGAACGCACGCACACTGACAGTCACGCACTCTCACATCTCTACATAAATAAAGACCTACATGAAATCTTGTTACCCATTCTTTCCCTACTTTCTCCTATATCTCTACCCCTTTTCTGCCTGCCTCCCTCCCTTTCTCTCCCTCCCTCAGGAGGAGTTGGCTGCAGCTGTGGCAGAGCAGCAGGCAGCGGTAGTGGCAGCAGGGCTGCTGGAGGCTAAGAAGGAGCCGGCAGCTGGGGAGGACAGCGTGATTGGGCCCACCTTGCCAGAGCCAGAGCCAGCTCACACCGAGGTACAGACCAGCAACGATGAGTGACTAGTCAGTAAGCTAATGCAGTTGCTGTCAGATATCGATCGAGGGGGTGCATGACTGTTTATTGTTGATTGACGCGTGTAGCGTACATTGTCGATAAAAACGTTCTTGGTGTTGATGCAAACCAACAATTTAGAGTTGTTGTTATAGGTCTATTTATCTATTTTGGTGGGAATTACCCTTAAGTTTAGGTTAATAATGAACACATTTTGTCCACGGGCACTGGAGACACGAACGCCAGCTTCTGCATAAAGCTTGACAGCATTACCGGTTGTCCTTTTGCTAGTGATGGGTGAATGGGAAAAAAATGGGTGGGGCTAACTAACTGACTGATTTGAACCAATCATTCCGTTTTGTTGTGAAGAGTAAAACCTTTTGATTGGTTCAAACAAGCCAGTGATTGACAGCTAATTGTAGCTCTGCCTATTTTTGGTGTCATGATACTCCATTTTCACCTTTCTGACTTGCTGACATCCCCGGTCAAGCCAGTAGATGGCAGTGCAGAGGACAAGAAAAAGGGGAAGCAGGAGAAGGTGAAGAAATGCATTCGCACAGCTGCAGGCACCAGCTGGGAGGACCAAAGCCTGCTGGAGTGGGATTCAGGTAGCACCTGAGTGTGTTGAGACGAGCAGTGTGGTTGATTGCATTTATCTTTTGATTCTCTTAATGTGATGCTCAACACTGTTGTGTGATCGTCAAATAATAACGTATGCCATTTATCAGACGCTTTTATCCAAGGCGACTTAGCAATGGATGCATACATTTCTCAGTATATGTGGCCCAAATGGGAATCAAACCCACAACCTAAGCGTTGTCAGTGCCATGCTCTACCTACTGAGCCACACAGAACCACAATATTTATAATGTGAAATTGAACATGTATGTGAATGAGTGAGTGACTGCCATTTATTTATTAAAATGTGAAGCGATACCTGGCTATTATAAGAGACCGGTGATTTTTTACAGCAGCTTGTCAAGAATTCCAAACGTGCCCATTTCTCCCCGTTTTATTAACATTAAAACACAGAAAAATATCAACTTCCTGTTACATTGAGGAATGCAAAAAAAAACAAGCTTCACTTTGTTACCATGGATCTTTAAGTAAACGATTAAGCATTACATACACACACTATCGCAAGAGCCCTCTTTCTGTCTGTCCCATTGTCTGCCCTCTTTCCGTCCCGTCCTCTTGACCGTTGTATTCCCGCCCTTCCCCTGTCCCAGACGATTTCCGAATCTTTTGCGGTGACCTCGGTAATGAGGTGAACGATGACATCCTGGCCCGGGCCTTCAGTCGTTACCCATCCTTCCTGAAGGCCAAGGTGGTGCGGGACAAGCGCACGGGGAAGACGAAGGGCTACGGCTTTGTCAGCTTCAAGGACCCCAACGATTACGTGCGCGCCATGAGGGAGATGAACGGTGAGAGGGGTGGGGCATGCTCACTCGTCAGCAATGTTTTGATTGGGTCAGAGTGGTCTGATTGACAGCCCGTGTCTGTTCCACCCGTTAAGTGGTTTGTGAAGGTTATTTGCCCTTCGCTACTTTGTGTATGGGGTAATTCCATGCCAACTCAACCAGGGCCGTTGCCCGACCCCCTCAGATTTTACTAGAAAGGCTGGGCGGCAGTGTGGTAGGATGGCTAGGGAACTGGGCTCAAAGGTTGCAGGTTTGATTCGCAGGTGGGGCACTGCCGTTGTACTCTTGAGCATGGTACTTAACCTGAATTGCTTCAGTAAATATCCATCTGTATAAATAAATTCTGTCCCCTTTTCTGCGTTTTGTTTCTTTTGCAATCATAACACACTCTTAATGCACTGTCAATTGACAGGGAGAGATAAAGACAGACAGCCCATATTTGGGATGGGCAGGTTAAAATAGTTGATTATGTTGGCTAAAGTTGGTGATCACTCGCTAACGTTGGCAAACTTTCAACGCACGTGTGACTCACTGTTCATCTCGCTCTCTCTGCAGGGAAGTACGTAGGAAGCCGACCCATTAAACTGCGCAAGAGCATGTGGAAGGACCGTAATATGGAAGTCGTGCGCAAGAAACAGAAAGAGAAGAAGAAGCTGGGACTGAGATAGGAAGAGCTTGTCTACGTCCGTAGTCTGTGTGTGCACATGTGTATGCGTGCGTGTGCATGTGTGTGTGCGTGTGCGTGTGTGTGTGGGTGTGGGTGTGGGCATCACCCCGCTCCTTCACGGTCACTGTGTGACAGACCGAATGCGGTCAAGTGTCCGGGCGGTTCAATTGAGGTGCGTTCACAACGTTCATGAAGAAGCAACTGTCAGAGATCACCGGTGTGTTAAAGAGCTACAGAAATTACACGGAAAGAGAGACCGATCTGTTCACGCTTTTGAAGGGCTACGTTTTTGACCTCTCCACCCTAGTAACAAAGGTATTCCCCCTTTTCAAATATCTTGTGTGTAATGAATAACGGGTGTGAGAGGTGGTCTCTGTCAAGTTAGAATAAGAATGTTTTTAATTGAAAAGTACTGTGGGAACTGATTTAAAAAGTGTTGTCAGACCCAGATTTTCATCTACTTTTATGCGCCACCTACCAATGTGTAAACAGCCACTGTTCAAAAGATGTTCTACATTGTTTTGTAAATTGCTGTGGATCGTTGTGCAGAAGCCACTCTGACAATTGTGTAGAATAATTCAGTAAAAATCCAATTTTCTCTACGTCCTTACTGTGTTCATTTGTCAACTGCCAACCTGTTTTGCCTTTGAAGGGGGGCTGTAGTTCCACAAGTGGTCACTAGAGGGCACCAAAGATTTATAAATTGAGTCCATCGATGAACGTGGATACAAAAACATGGCAGCTTTCCAGGATCCATTTTTAATCACTCGTATAAGTTACTTACTTTTTTGTCTTCATATAATTTTGGAATTACTGTAGATGCGTCCGCGCTTCAGAATTAATCGGCTATACATCTCAATTAATTGGTTACATCCAAGTGCCAAGTTCTGCACTTATACCAGGAAGACCCAATGAGCTTTTAGGCATGGTGATGGAATGTTTGCAACTGCACTGTAAGATTTGAGAAAATAGAAATTCATAACAACCCGCGGACTATAACAGAAAAGCAAGCACTATCATAGTCTAGTGACATCAACACCTGCTCTTCCTCTGACCTTTGACCCACTGACCCCCCATATTTATAAGCACAAAATACAAGTATAAAAGACCCGTGATGTTACACAAATGGAACAGAATAACTGGTCACGTGTACATCCCCAGAAAACTCGCAAATAGAGTAGTAGATCTGTGAAGTATCAATCGTTTCCACAACATTGTAAACACCATGTATGCATTTTTTTATGTGGGCTTCATGTGGTTGTGCATCTGGACAACTTCAAAGACAATTTGGAAACATTCTTTATCTAGTACATATTTTATCTTGCAACAATGCAGTTAAATAAAATATTGAGAACTCGTTAAGTATTGTTAACAGGCATGATTTAATTATATGATCTAAGTAATTTCTCTTCAATTAAAGACCCATGACCCATTTTGGCGATAAAGAGTGGAATAATATACAACCAAAGCAGCCACTGGGAGTTAATGTACGTAGGTAGATAGTTTCAAAGCTCTGGCGAACTAGGGTTACAGGCTGCTCATTGAATGCATGGCTGTTTGTGAAGAGACACAAAATAATGATGTAGCTACTTCAGCGCCCATCTTGGTTTCTATGGCTGTTTATTTTACATAGTTTGTGTTTTCTGATTAAACTGACACTGCGCAATCCATATTGACAACTGCACTCTGCAATGCAATCTGTGAAGTTGTGAAATGCATTTTTTTCTCATTAATTAGTTCTGATACCAAGGAAACACCTGAACAGTTTGTGTTTAACAGCTACCTTATTGTATGGGAGTGTTTCTCGTGTTGCGTGAAACTGGCCTCTTGAGCTGCTGAGGTTGAGATTCAACACAGGTTTATAAAGGCGCGTTTCCTATTTTTAGGCGGGGCTGTAGCCTACATGAGCATATAGAGAAGTGAAGTCTGACCACTTCTGGATTTAAATGTAATGTAGCCATCGCGACAGTTTGGAGCACTTCAACTGACACGCCATGCAACACAGACAAACAGGTATGCCAAACGTTGACGTTTTCAGCCCACTCTCCGTATTTCTTCTCCGTTGCGTTAAATTGAGCTGGAAAAACGACGTTCTAATTCAGCTAACGTTTAGCTTGTCAAACGGTGTGGTACGGACTAGATAAGAACTAGGTCGACGGAGAGCGACTGAGCTATGATTTAGTGTAGCGCTATCTTCTACGCTAGTTTGGCTGTTTTGAAACGGATGAAATTGATTGCCCTAGGTGGTAGTGGAAAAAAACCTGAATGTTTTTGCAACAACTGTTTAGGACTGTATTAGCGGTATATCCACACACTTTCCGCGACAAGATGTTAGAAGGAAGTTACGAATGTTCCTGTATTTTATCTTGCGTAGGCTACATCACGCCCCCTCATCATATCAGCACTACAAAATAAAATAAAAATATCGCATTTGTATGTGATTAAACTGTCAATCTATATTGGAATCTATTTTGAATTAAAATGCATAGTTATACAAAATATGGCACTTATATAACTTGATAATACAGAAAAGCATTAGGCTCCTGAAAATACTTAATGTCCATACTTAATTGAGCATCTTCATTTCGACTACAGTCTTGCCATATAATGTGCAATTATGTTTTAAGAACGTCAGCACACGTTTTATGTTCCAGATGAAACCTGAGAATAAGTAGAATAGGCTATATCACATTGTAAAATCATGAATGAATCAACGAACTGAATGTGTTTTTGAAGAGCACATAGGCCTATAACTGTTTTTGCATTAAATATAAAACAATTTTATTAACCTGCCAAACTGGATAGGCGACATTGTGTCTTCGGTTGGGCTGCACAATAAATTGCAAAGTGTTCAACTTTTTTTATTTGAAATAATGTAGAACTACTTATCTTCTATTATAATATTTTTGCCTGTGTTTTTGTGTCGGTCTGGGTATTTGGTGCAACTTACTTTTGTCACGCCATCTGTACATTAATTGTAAACTAGGTTCACATTAGTCCGCAGACATTACTATGCCGCAATACTTGCCACGGTCAAATGAGGGCGGCACATGTCGCGTCTGGTCCATACACGCACTCTGCACTGAAACTTTGTGGCGCGTTAACTGTATCGTGGATTAAGAGATGTCTAGGAAGGTTTGAATCAGCCCATTCACGTGGTCTGGTAACAAGCCTGCACACATTATGACTTGGGCAGGTACAGCGACAGTAAGAGAGTGGAAACCAGGTTATTTGGTCCCGAAAGTCAGCCGTTCTGAATATCAGACTTCCCGAGCGCGTCTCCCTGCCTCCCTTTCACAATACCTTTTGTCCGGAGGGGCGCATCAATGGGCCATAGCATTATCTCAGCATAGGGGTGCGCGTCGTTGGGCAGCCCACCCAACCGTCACCATTTAGCACAGCTTCGTGGGGATGGTGTCAGTTATAACTATATGTTGGTTATGTCTAGTGTGTGTTTACATGTTTTAAGTATTTAGTACTTTCCCCGAACTCACACGTTTTCGGTGTGCACAAATATCACCATCAAAGCGATTTTGGTAGAGGCGAAATGATCTCGAAGACGTTTCACATTAGTTTGCATGAGGGATAGGGAGGCGATTCCCAACTCACATGGCTTTGTGACACCGATGAATCGACGGGCGCGCCAGAGACTAATGGACCCATGGCTTAAACGAGGGGGCAGTGAGCAACCGCTTTCTCCCATTTACAGAGGTCTCTTGTTCGCATTGTTGTATTGATGTAGCTATCTAAATACGCCGCGTCAGTGCCTGAAATATTTTTTGGATTTCACTGAAATGCATGTTACTGCTTTCTAGTTAGTCAAAGCATCTAGCAATTCGCCGCGCCCCCCTCCCTCTATCTCTCCTTCCCTCCTCCCTCTCATTCTATCTTCTTGGGGGTTAGCAGGCGAGCTGACTGGAGAGCGGTCCCGTTGTTCGAGTCGTGTCGTATTTGCCTCGACTTAGCCAACGCAGTCTACCCATACCTTCAAAATGTGAGACAAACCCGTACAATATTGAATTGCCGAAGTAAGGAAAAGGGGAGAAGGGACTCGGGGTACACGTATATCAAGAACAGACAGCTAGCTAGCTAGCTACTTCAAAGAGGGAAAGAGCTTGGATTTGAAGACGGAGTCCACCCGACCCCAACCTCACCCCCTGAACCGGGATATCGGAATGGTGGTGAGTTAACAGAATTAATTTATTTTCGTACATCTTAACCTATGTGGGTTGTTGGCGTAATTTGCTAATTGGATTAAAGAAAAAAATACAAATCGCGTATTTCAAAATTAACTCTTTGTGGGTAGCAAGCGCGCTATGCTAACCTATTGATGTAGTACAGTCTGTCCGTTACGCGTCAGCAGCAAGCTGTGTCGATGCTGTTGTTGCCATTAGTTACAGCCACACTGAATGAGGATCCTGTCTCTGCGTATCGCGGAATTGGTAAATGGTTATTGTCCCCGTTTTAGTAGTTCGCTAATAGCTAGTAACGAAATAAATCGCTAGTTAAACAGTTAGCTACACGCTTATCGCGCTCCTCCTTCGAAACGTATGTTTTAGCCAGCTAGCTAAAACGTACAGCTCGCTGGATGAATGGTGGAACCTGCCAGCTTGCACTGTTAAGCAAAATTCAGATTTAATGCCTGACAAACTATCCCATGTGCACAGAGAAGCTAGTTGGCCAATGCTACGTATGTGCCATTACAAATTGTTAGATGGTCTGTCAATCAGCTATTTATTTTCTCAAAAATAATCCGAATCATCATCAATTCAGGGCGACCCCTAGGACAAAAATCCAAGATGCTCGCGCTCACCGCCCTTTGTTTATTTATATTGACGGAGCTTTATTTAGTTAGCGCTGATTAGCTAGCTAACAAGCAGGATAGCCTGACGCAACGGCAGCACGAGTCACTCAATAGCCGGCTGTATCATTACAACTACTCATCATAGAAATATCAGTGTGTTTGTGGTCAATATTTGGGTGTCAGCTTGCAGGAGACCATGTACCCAAGATAACGTGTTGGAACAGGTGCGGCTTAGGTCAACAGGCTGTCCAAAACCGAGTCGCTATTTTGATTGGTCGTTTTTCTTTTCTTTTGTCTTTCATCCTTTCAAGAGGAGCATTCGATTAATGTGAATTTTAAAGTATGCACATGGCTTTTTATATTAATTAATATAAATATGATTTACATTCTGGCCATACCACTCTGCACACTGTTGCAAATTACATTCAATAATAAACGACAGGTGGTGACCGTAGAGCCGGGATACATTCTTTTAGTTTGACATCCTAGCTATGCCTCGGGATACAACCGGGGAATCATTGTGTTGTCTTTGCAAATGCATCAAGTTATAAACGTCTCTCTACTCGTATGCAACAAATACACATCACAATATTCTGGGTCCGAGTCGTTCAATACAATATTGCAATATTACAAAGTTGCAAAGAGATGCTCTCTATGTATGTTTAATAAATAGACAGATAAACATAAACTGCTGTAAATAAACATTTACAGACCCAAAAACTTGTATAGTTAGTCTCTGGCATGTAGAGACAGTCTCCTTGGTCATTGGGTCACTGCAAAACAAATCATCAGATGTTTCATCAAATTGTAAAAATATTTTTAACAAAACACTTTCTTTGCATCCACTCTTCTTAAAGATTTTGCCAAAAAAGTCAAGATTTTATCTTAATACAAAAACAAAATGGCCTAGCATTGAAGTTTACGATCTTTGAATCTTTGAAAGTTTGATATTTCCAAAGCCTTGAACATCTTCAAGAAGAACATGAACTTGAATTTTTGTCTGGTGTTGCCTGCAGCTCTCTTGTTTGCTTTGGGAGTGGTTTGCACTCCCAGAACTACTGGAGACCGGTAGTTTTAGTGGCGAGACCGTATGTATTCAAGCACATTTCACTGCGTTTGCTTTTAAAAGTGGTTACTAACTGCATAAAATCACAAAATAATATACATGCATTACATAATGCAATATATTGCCAACCTGTAGACCTAGCTAAAACTTGGCCAAAATTGTAATCCTGACACCAACTAATCCATTACTGTATTGGAGCTCATGTTCTCTTTTTTTGTTTGTTTGTTTGTTTGTTTTTGTAGTGTCATGCATGGTTGTTGTTGTTGTTGTTGTTGTTTTTGGTCATTATATGCATTGATTTTAAACTGTAGCAATGTAATTTTATTATTTGATTGATTGATTGAACTAACTGCTCATCAAGGGACTGGTGTTAGAAATTAGCTTCGGCTATATACACGTGTATAGTGCATCGGGCACTGCTTCTGCGGCTGTCAATGTTCTCTGTGCTTGTCCCTTACGAACAAACTAATAAATAAATAAATAACCTGTGGATATGACTAGCAATCTAAAGAGGAATCTAACTGATAATAATAAAAAATACAAAAATGTGTCTTGTGGCTGAAGGCCAGATCACTACTGCTAGAGGCATTTTAGTGCTACTGCAGTCAGTCTACTAAGATGCGTAATACATACAACTTTACAGGGTTTACAAGGACGAAGCCTAATTTCAAACTAAAAGTGCCATTACCAGTTTATCCCTTTAAGGCTTAAGAGGAACCGATATAAAGGGTCCTGTGACCTAATATTCCCTTTAGTCTCTTTAGTACAAAGGCTTGTGTCCTTGTGGCCGTCTCTCTATCCATACCTAATTGGGAAATTTACATCTTTGCATCTGGCCTACATCTACCCTGAAGGCTTCCAAGACCAGAGATCCAACTATCTTTCCCACAACCAGAGGCGACATTTATTGCGCTGAAAGGCAGAGGATCGCTTGGCTTCTTGATGTCATCTGTGCATTTTCCCGGTCAATCTTCCTATTGATTAACTGCAAGGAATCTCAGAGTAGTGGCTTGTCTGTGTGTCTGTGTCTGTGTCTGTGTCTGTGTGTGTGTGTGTGTGTGTGTGTGTGTGTGTGTGTGTGTGTGTGTGTGTGTGTGTGTGTGTGTGTCTGTGTGTGTATCAGTTGCTTCATGCTGTAGTATCTGTAACATCATGGCAGAGGGCCATATTGATTCGTTGCTGAGATTCACGTCTGAACAGTCGAGCGCTGTCAATGGCGTCACTGTCACTTTAACTTGAGAAGCGGTAAATTGAGGATCGTGGGTGAGCTAGATCACTCAAATCTCCCTAATGCCATGGTCCTTCTGTCAGAGAAATTATTTAGGCTGATAGTGACTTGTAAAGTAAACAGGTTGATCCCCACCATTGGGCCAGTTTTATCAACACAGGGCAGGGGACAGCCTGACCTTAAAAGAATTGATGGGTTGGTGGGAAGCTTATGAGAGTGGCTATACCTACTCATCCCTTTTGACAGAATGCATGCAATGTGGCAGACACAAGTAGTGTTTCAGTGCATTGCTTGCCGTGTGGGTGGCGGCAGTGGCTGTTGTGGGAAACCTCCCTGGTGACCCCTCCCCTCTGGCATGGTAAAATAAATGTATTCATGCTAGGACTAGAATGACAGCATCTTAGGCCACACCCACAGTAATGTGGATACATTTAGAAATGCTATTATTGTGTCAAAATGTTTTCCATCCGCACTAGCGTTTTCACAATGTTTTCGAAAAGTTTGCCATCCACACCGAAATGCCAAGAACGCTTAGAATTTCTTGAATGGGCATGTGCAGGAAACCTGAGGCAGCAACGGAGTAAATTACAGTTTGTAACGTCATTGTCCTCGTGGAGATCCGTTGCACAGCAGCTGTGAATATAAAGCACTTTGTCTCTTATGTAGGAATGCTGCTTGTTCATTATACAAAGCTATGTTAAAGCTCCAATAAAGCAATCAAATTAGATAGCAGAGAGAAAAGCACTTGCACAACTTCCCCTGCCATGTTGCATGTTTTGGCTACAGCCGGGAACACATGACAATCATACGTCAGCGCTTTCGAAACCCTCCGCCTGTGCTACAGCGCAAGACAGGCGTCTTAGTGTAGACGGAAGGCCAAAGCGAGAAAATGTGTTTTCAAATGTATCCGCATTAGTGTGGACATAGCCTTCGATTGTTAAATGCAGACCCATCTTCCACTGTTGGGTCATGAGCCAGGCAGAACCAGAACCATAAACCAAAAAGTTGATGAGGTTTGCGCTTCCTAGAATTTTCTTTTACCCCAGGCCCAGCCAATCAGATGAGGCTAAGGGATATCATTTCTGTGGCAAGGCAGTCTACCGGGTTGAAAAATCAGGACGTGAAATGGTTATTGTTTGGAGAAATATCTGATCATCGGTTACTAACAAACAGTATAAAGTAGGGCTATTTACCTTTGACCTGTCCAGTTCTGTCTTGTAGAAGTCTTGTAGTGACTGGAATGTTTGTTTATTTATTTTAAACCAGGTGAATAATGTGAATATTGGCCATAGTTTGTTGCAGTTTTTAGCTTTATCATCTCCATTTTTGTCTGGAAAAAATCCTTTGGAAAAGAACGAAGGCTCGGCGTGCTCTCCTTTCCCGGAGCGGTGGACGGAGCAGCAGCTGTTCTAATTGATGTGTGCCAGAGAGATCAGCTGGTCTCCACAGTTTTCTGCCCCTGACACCTCTTCTGTTCTCATTCCTCCCTCTCCTATTGTCTCCCAGCTTTGCTGTCAGTCTCGTTCATGTTGTTTATTCCTCATCCCTTTTCTGCAGTCTGTCCTTTCTTATTACTTCAACCTCACTGACTCACTCGATCTTTCTCTACCCCCCGCCTGTGTTTAATAACCCAGTGCACCGTCAGTGTACCTTATTTTGTCTATTTCTGTCCGTTCCTGTCCAATGGCTGATGACCCACTCCGGCATGGAGAGAGACTGCGGGCGAGTGAGGAGGTGTTTAATTATTAAGCCACCGTCTTTGCCCAGGCTTCTCTGTGTTGTCTGCCACCACGTTAAGACTAAGACCACACCGACTCAACAGGCTGCCCCTCTCTGGTTGGAAAAGGGTGACTGCGCATTCCAGTCACCGTTTCCTTACCTTGATCTGCAGATTGGAGTGGTCCACCCCACCCGTACCTCCAAGAAATGTAACCTATCGGTGCTTTTATTTTTTTTTTCACGCCGCTACTTTGGATTGGGTTGGGATTGCCAGCTAAGGGTCCCACAAGGGTCTTGAATCCTCGAGTATGTGCCAGGTCTATATATGTACTGTGTAGCCCCCTTATAAAGTCTCCTACCCTTTAGGCCACATGCCTCCTCATCTATGTGGCAGAGCTACACCATTCGAGAACCAACACAAATAAATAATAATGGGCATAACTTGCCATCATTTTGTTGTGAGGCTTGTAAATTTTGTGTGCCGAGTTGGTAATATTCCATTTGACAAAGTTGGCATGCTGCACACTGCGATATGTTGGCATCCGTTCAATGTGTACTTGGATTTGTGGTAAGTCAATTACAAAGATTAGGCTGCCATTGCAGTGCAAGCCAGAGCAGTTTACGTGAACGAAACAGTCTTAGAGTAACAGTTCTGATGGCTTTTCATTCCTAGTGGACTCTCAAAGTTGGAAGGTTTTGCATCCCAACAGCAGCAGGAATTGAGATATTTACATGATAGAATGTGCCAGTTAATCACATTTCCTTTCTTTTTGCCAATAAAATTGTACCATTGCTCACTGCTTTGTTCTAATCCCTCAACACTTAAGTGTTACATTTTTACAATTACATTTCAGTCCTCAAAATTCCATCCGCTCATGATCGACCCAAAATCTGGTCCTTGCTGCACACCAGCCTTCATTCATATTCATAGAGGGCCCATTGGTCTGACTGTAACTGAGTGGTAAGTGCATAAAAAAGAAAAACAACATAATGTTTTCCTCTTTCTCTAACAACGACAGAAACATACAGCACTAGCATCATAAAATCAGGCAGCGAAGGGAAGGATTGATGTTTGTGTCAACATCAGCTGCATTATGTAATCCCATCTTCTGCTTCTCACGCTCCACTAAGTTCATAAAGATATCATGAATAGAAGAGAAAAGAGAGGAGCGGCAGCAGACAGATGTATCCTCGGCCTCCATCTTGGCTCTGATCTCCCCTACTTCCTGTTTACCGTCAGCCCGTGTCCGAGGCTACTCTCTCCTGTTCAGGAGGGTGATAACGGTTCCCCGGTGGGTCCCCCAAATAATTCCCAAATGGCAAGACCTCAGAAAAAAGCGGAACCTTGTGACACGTCTTAACAAACAGCCCTGTAAGGCGCTTCCGCCTGTCATCCAGGCAATCTGTTAATTTGTGTTGAACAAATGTGAATTTGTATAAGGAAGTCTTAATTCACAACTAACTGCACTGTAACTGGATACACGGGCACAGTTGGCTTTTTAATCACAGCAGTGTGTGATATTGTGGCCTCCATCACTCCCCCAAGGGTAAAGTAAAGTAGTGATGTCACTCACAGGATCTGCTGAGCTCAAACCATCTCTTCTGCTATGGGCTAATCTGCTCTACTACCCAATAAAGTATCCAGACACATTTAATAATATTACACAATGTGAACAAAATAATGTATAATAAAATAATCAACGTTGTTATTATTATATAACTCACCAACATCGGACTGAATGGATCAGTTTGGGTCAATTGCATTGAGTGTGAGTTATCATGTTTTCCGGCTATGGGCCAGAGTGATAATCAACAGAGAAGACTCACGCATAATAAAAATGCAGAATATTGTATAAACAAGAAATGTAATTGTCGCTCTAGTCATCAAAGTATTTATTTGAATAGGAAGCCACCTCACCAGGTAGAACAGGTGCCCGCTAAATGATTGATTTTGAATACACAGGGCTACGGCCCTCAAGCGTTGGTGTCGTCTGCAGAAAATGAACTCGAGAACAACAACATGAAGGAAAAGAAAAATGTTGACACAACACAAATAATCCATTCCAGTCCCACTCCATACTTGGCCTACTGGCTCATTCAAAAGCATAATTTCTGTTTTATGAGATCCAAATCTTATTTACTTATTTTTAAAAATCTATAATTTTAGGAGGAACTGGGCCATTTTTTGGCCTCAACTAAGCCAACCCCATGGAAAATACAAATTTGTAGACTTGCAAAGCAAATAGTTTTAAAGGAGATTAAAGAAGAATAGGAATCGGGGGAGCTGGGGACCAATTTAAGAAGTGCACAGCCTGTTGTCAGGGGCGATGGGGTATTCCTCCTATCTTCCCCTGCAAACAACAGGCCTCTCTCAGCGGCTTCGCTCTGCCCGTCCATGCGCGAACTGAGGTCATCTATTTATGAAATTGAGTTAGACAGCTCCAGAGCACCGCTGTTTTTCTAGTCATCACACTGGCAACGACTCAGGCAGCCCGAGAAAGGGGAGTCAAATTGAAGATGTAATTTGGCTAACTGACACTGGCTTTCAACAAGCTGTGGCTCATTACGTTTCCTGTATACCAATTTAATTACATCTGAATGAATCGTCCACAGTGATAATAATCACGCAAATTACTGCTACGGACTGAGGAATTTGGTGCGGCCCAAATCAAATTGTGCATGTTTATAGCCAGTGTGTAGCATTTAGCATTACGTGCAATGGGTCTGCAATGAGTTCGAACCACAAGGAGGTGGTATGTACGGAGTGTCGAGTGTCTTGTCTCGAGGAAGACCACATTCTTAAACTCTCATGCTGTATGTAACATTTGAAATGGATTTCCTTATAATTCCGTTAAGTAGCCTACTCGTTAATAACTTGCCTGCAATTAGAGGCTCTGTTCGCAGTTCCTGTCGAATTCACCTGTCCAGCTCTGGTGACGTTTCAGAGATGGGGCATATAAGGTTGCCGTGAGCACATAACACAGTTTCACTGATGAAGGTGTGGCAGTATAGTATAATGGTTAAGGAACTGGGCTTGTAATGCAAAGGTTGTAGGTTTGATTCCCAGGTGGGGCACTGCTGTTGTACCCTAAGCCAAGGTATTTACTGAATGTCTTCAGTAAATATACAACTGTATAAATGGATTCTATGTAAAGAAATGTAAACGGTATAATTCGCTCTGGATGAGAGCATCTGCTACATGCCTGTAATGTAATGAAACGTTTCACTCTTTAGCCTCATCTTTTAATAGAAAAAACACTGAGGCCCGGTTTTATTAAGATAGTCACAGCGCAAAGACTATTTTGCTATTTTGTTGCGGCTATTTTGCGGTCGCAAATAGCGACACTTTAATGACCAATTTACTAAGACTAAGGTTCTATTTACGCGATCAAAGAAATTAAACGCCAAGAAATGGATATGCAGCAACCAGTCACAAATAGTGAGGGAACAACAAGAAAATTAAAACATTTTACAGATAAGGAAATAGAGGTATTGGTCAACGAATGCTTAATCTACATAATTAACAAAATCTCCACCCTGTTTTAGCGCGTTCACCCCAGGTATAAATATTGAACAGATTGAAGCATTCATCTACAGGAAAGTCGCAAAGTGACTTAACCCCTGCAAATTACGTCCTAATAGCAATTTGACTCATGACGACCGTTTAGTAAATCCGACGTAGATATTGCAACTTTGTAACGACTGCTTTTGCATTGGAAATGCAGTCGCAATCCTTCAGTAAATCTGGCCCTGAGTGTTGCTTGTATGAGTGTAGCTCTAGTATAACATGACGCATAAATATTAATAAACGACAGGCAGCACTGCCTCAAAAGACAGGCTGTGAACAAGGTGGACTCAGATCTTGGGCCCCGTGAGAGGCAGAACCAGTCACCCGGTTCACAGGTTCTGGTGACCCGGGAAGGTCCGGACACACGTACAGGAAGAGATGCCGCTTCCGATTTTGGTCCAGACATGCAGTTATGACCCACAGCCAGGCGACTCAGGACTGACCCTGCGCTGAGCCACACCCTTTCCCAGGGTCCCCACGGCCCCTCTCCTCCTGGGCTGGCGGGGGGGGCGGGTGACCGTTTGGGCCAAGGACCCCCACACTGCAGGTCAGGAGTGCGTCGGGTGAGGAAGGGGCGTTGCCAGATCTCACGCCTCATTGCCCTTATCTACTCACCCCCGGTCCGTGGAACAGGCCAACAGTCTCCATGATTGGCCACACCCCCACCCCCGAAACTGTCAGTGTTGAGCAAAGGGCCCATATTTGTTATTTGATTTGATTGATTTGATTATCTGTTTGCTTTATGGATTTGCTCATCCAGTGTTGTCAGCGGTGCAGATTCTGGAGTGTGGGCTTCTGTGTAGCTCATTTCCCTTTCCCAAGAGGGGAGTGAGGTCTGTAGGCTGTTCAGGAAATTGTTCCTTTCCGGAAGCCTCTATTGCCAGACGTCATGCGTATGGAGTTTGTTTCATGCTTAACTTTTTTTTTTTTTTTACCCACTTTAGTCTTTTTCTTTCTCACGGATGAAAGCGATGCCTCCAGCGCCAGTGACTCCTATAGAAACATCTGTTTTGAACCTGTGCCCAGATTATTCCATCGTAATGAAAACAGCCCCCGAGGCCCCTCCAGTCCCCCAAAGGAAGGACTGTACACTGGCCCTTACCGCTGCCCCCCCACAGCACTGTCCTGCTCCCTCCCTCTGTCTCTTTCACGTGGGCCCAGCTGGGTGCAGGGAAGAGTGTTTAGTATGCTGCCTGTGACTCTGTGCCTTTCCTGCCGCTCGGAAGAAAAGGACAGAGCCCAGAGCCGGGGGTGAAGGAGGTGGGGGGGGGTTGTGGGGGGGTTGGGCAGGGAGCGGCTAACTGTAGGCCTACAGTTTCCAAGGGACCCTCTCCTGGAATGCCTGTGATAAAATTGACCTTGCTCTCACACAACCTGACCCTCCGGGCAAACCCCCCACCCCTGCCCCCGTTCCCATGCCAAACCCGAAGATGGAGAGGGTGGGGGAGATTGAGGGATGCCGCACCAACTGCAAGAGGCGCAGGAAAGAAGTGCAGGGGAGAGGGGAAAGCTGTGAATGGGGTCCTTTTGTGGGGGGGGGGGGTTGGAAGGTTGAGGCATTGGGGGGTTAAAGAGGACCTTGCTTTTAGAAGCAGAGACTGAATGGGGATGGGCGGGGCCTGTTATTTCCTTTGAAAAGTGAAGAAGGGGCAGTAGGGGGTTTACACACATAATAAACTACACAGGGTCCTTCTGAGCCAGCATGGAGGTGGACTACGCTAAATAAACAAGGAGGATGTTTGTGTGTGCTGTTGGTAGAGCTGTGATACTCTTCTGTCACATCTGTTGCCCTAATAGTGTTTATGTGCTGTTCCAAATTAAGGTTTGGCTGTAGGGTCAGGGTCCCCACCTCGACCGTAGCCGTATGACGTATGAGGATAAAATGGCCGTGGTCGTTGCTCAGCTTCGATGGGGCTGGTTCAGAATTGGCTACCACTTTAGTGACTGCGTGGGCCCAAACCACATGGACCTGGTTCTGTATGTGTTATCTTCACAACCCTGTCGCACTGATGTTTATTCTAGAACATAACGGTAACATTCTAGTTACATTACATTACATTACAGGCATTTAGCAGACGCTCTTATCCAGAGCGACTTACAGTTTTACATTTCTTTACAATCCATTTATACAGCTGGATATTTACTGAAGCAATTCAGGTTAAGTACCTTGCTTAAGGGTACAACGGCAGTGTCCCACCTGGGGATTGAACCTGCAACCTTAACGTTACAAGCCCAGTTCCCTAACCATTATACCACACTGCCTGCCTGCGTGAGCCTGCCTGCGTGAGTCTGCCTGCCTAGTTGAGTCTAATTGATGACGTCATAAATGGCTGCTAATGACATCCTCAAAGAACAGTACAATTCCAGAATAGAACACTGAATTAGAACTAGAACTGTCAAAAAACTCATTCCTCAAAGGGTTAAACCCCAGGTAGGAGAGAGAAGGGGGGGAGTCCTTGTTTTGGAAAGGTGGGGTGTCTCTACCAGCCCTGCACTGCAGAGGGAATCCAGTCAGATAAGGAGTGTCATTTAGGGGACTTGAACAAGGCTGCCCCTGTCTCCCCCACACATGTTTCCTCCCCCAAACTCCTATCACAGCCAGCCACTTGTTGGTCCACTGTACAGTAGCCACACTGGCTTCATTCACACTGGCCGCAACGGCCTGCTCCACAATGCAGTAATAATCATAAGGAGAGATTTGTTAATGCCATTTCTATATTCTCCTGATCCCTCCGGTCTCCCATTTCACGTCCTCATTCACCACCAGAGAAAGGGAGGTTGATACATCCATTTCACTGGAGAGAGAGAAGAGGGAGGGAGGGAGGGAGGGAGGGGGAGGGAGGGGAGGGAGGGTGGGAGGAGACATTGAAAGGGTACTCTTTGAACCTATTCTTCCTCAGGGACCGAGGGGAATGGAAGAAAGAGTGCGTGTGAGGGATGCTCGTTGCCCTCCTTCAGCCGCTGAGATGGAGGGAGAGGGAGACGGAAAGGGGAAGGACTCTGCTATGTGCGCGTGGCGCCGGGCTAACCGGTGTTGCTAGAGCCTGACGCACACGCGTTCCTTTCCTTCCGGAGCATTCTTTGTTGGAATAAACTAAAAATGAAAACCGCAAAGCCGAACGCCAGCAATAAGCTTTTCCCCCGCAATACGAATCACCTCTGGGTGTTGCTTTTGTCTTCGTGCTGCCTTTTTGCATGAGCATCTGATTCATTTTAATGTACTCGTTGGTGCTTGTGAGACAGTTTGCACCCAGCCCAGCTTAAGACAAAGTTCACTGTGACATTGTCTTGGAGACATAAGACACAAGACTCTTCAGCAGTGAAGAAGGAAGAAGGGGGGTTGCTTGTGGAAGACAAAAGGCAACACCAACAGTTCTTCTGCTTGAGTGGCCCTGCTATCCCATTGTCTTGTTTTGGGGTCAAATCCCAGACACCTGCTGGGAGGGGTGGACATGAGAGAGGGGGGTGGGGGGGGGGGTGGGGGTTGAGAACAATAATCATAAAAAAGCCCTGGATTTGTTTCTGAGCGATTTATCATAATTGATTGACAGAGGCTTGCAGGTGTGTTACATGCAGGCCTTTTTCTGTGCATATTTACTTTATGTGTGTGTGTATGTGTGCTCGTGTCTGGTTGGTTGTGTGTGTGTGTGTGTGTGTGTGTTTTGTTGTGTGTCTGTAGGTTGGTGTGTGTGTGTGTGTGTGTGTGTGTGTGTGTGTGTGTGTTGTTGTGTGTGTGTGTGTGTGTGCGTTTGTGTTGTCTGTCTGTACTTAGTGATTAGATGCCTAAAATGTAAATGTATTAGAGAGTTGACGAGTGGCAACAATCCTCAGGTGGATCGTTGGAGCGCTCCTAGTGGCGATCGGCTCCACGCTGTTACCGTGGTGATGGCATGGAGGCAGCCAGGGGCTGTACTGGGGTGGGGGAGGAGGAAATGACAATGTTAATGTCAGTGTGTGACCCACTTTACCTACCGGCGCGCTCACTGTCACTCTCCCCCAGACTCAGGGCTACTCCCACACACAGTCCGCTGAAACCTGGACCTAGCACACAAACACGCACACACACACACGTACATAGTGATGCTGAAATCCAGCCTACACACACACATGCACACAGTCCATTGCGACTGAAATCTTTCTTACACACAAACAAACAAACAAACAAACACGCACACAAACACACACACACAAACAAACAAACAAGCAAACACACACACACACACACACACACACAATCCAATATTACTGAAACACACACACACACACACAATCCAGTGCTTCTGAAATGTTTTTACACACACACACACACAATCCAATGTTACTCAATTTTTTCTTACGCACACACACACAATCCTGTGCTAATGAAATTCTTTCTTCATCACAATGACACACACACACGCAGTCATTCTATCTGCCTGATTCTAACACATTCCAGCACCATTGAAATTCTGCCTACGTGATTGGCCATCTCAGCCTCTGACACAAATACACACACACACACACACACACACACACACACACTTTCTTCACATAACGCTATGCTTCTGCAGTAGCCAAATACATCCCACACTGACTAACTTTTGGTTCTCTGACTGTCTTAGACTTCCGCTGCAGCACTCTCCTCGCTGGGATATGACGCCTCCCACCCACCCAAATTTGTCAGAGTATAGTCTTTCACATGCCGATTTGATAAACGTGCCGCTAGAACTACATGGTCTGCCTGCACCTGCTAACCTGCAGCAACCCTTACATTTCAAGAAAGTGCTGGATGGGGGGTGGGGCAGTGGGGTGGGGGGCGGTGCTTGGTTCCCCTTCTCTGTCTGACTAACAGAAGTGGAATCACGGATGCCACATCATCATGGGACAGCTGAAGCTATGACAACTCTCCCACAGCGGAGAAATCCTCCTTAGAAAAACAGACGGGACTCCTCCCTCAGTCTGCCTGCGTCCACCGCATTGCTCCCATAGCCACTGAATGCCTCGCATACCAGCGGATATCTCCACGCTGCTCGCTGTCACTTTCCCTCTCCCTGCCCACATCCCACTCAAAACTCCCACTGCTGTTTTAACAGACAGTGCTCTCTCTCTCTCTCTCACATATGCACTCCTCTCACTCTCACTCATATCACTCACTCATTGACCCTGGCTCTCTCCTCACTACACAGGCAACCTTAAACACACAGGTAAACACGCACAGACACACACAAGCCCACAGACACAAAGTCGTACACAACCTTCAACCATAAACACGCAGGCAAAGACACTGTCACCCTTCTCCATTCATTACTTCCCTCTGCGCACCTGCTTTCACTTCTAAAGCTACAGCATCCGCACTCATCCCCCCCCCTCCTCGCCCCACGCTATGCTCGGCACGTCATGCCTCTTCCCTGTTCCCTTCTTTGTCCCGTACGGTTTTAGCCATTTCCAGAGCAGTCCTCGGCCCACACTGTCACAGGCCTCTGGTATCAAACCCATTGCAACGTGCTGGTGTGTTATAGGACCTAAGCGTGCTGGAGCTGGCCGGGATTGGTGTGCCTTTGCCGAAGCCTGTGTGCTGTCAACCCACAGTCGGTAGCAACAGCCCCTTTTCAAACGCTCCCCTCAAAATTCTCTCCTAGGCAACAGCAGAATCCTAATCCCCCCTGTAGTTTTTGCACTCCACCAAAACCCGCCTGTCTACAGGAGCTGTCTTTCCACTGCTGTGGTATGATCTCTTACCGCCGTAGTAGGCAGTATCAGTGTCAGTCTTAAGGGCCACCCTGTTTCTCATCCAGTCCCCGTGATTTCCCGTCTTCTGAATTTCGTTATGATGACATTTGATAATAACTTATGCCTTTGTGATGAGTAGTAACATAGTTTAGTAACCATTAGTAAGCACAGAAAAAAGCAACCCTTTATGCTCAAATAACAACTGAAAATGCAAGCCCGAATTATAGCGTGTTTCATTTGTCCTGTTGGGGGTTTCTCACAGTTCACCTCTCAAGGTATTTTATGGATATGATATCTGGGATTTCCTCTGACACTGGTCTATTAAAGAGGCCCTTGAGGAGATTTTTCCTTCTTATTTATTTTTTTATGTCCAGCTAGTGTTCTAAGCCTCGTCTTGGCTTGGCTACCTGCCGATGCTGCCCAGCCACCTTCCATGCCCTGATACTGAGGTCATTGTCTTGTTTTGCTGCTTCCATCTTGTGCCCGTTAACGGAGATGATCTCTGTGTGCCCGATTGTCCTTTCACCCGGCTACTCTTTCTCTCTTTATGGGGTATAGTATGTTTGTTTGGGGCCTCTGCTTCCGTTGCTGTGGTGCAGCTGTTGTTTAGGAATGTATTTTTTGTGAGGTCGATTCGGAGATCCAATCTGTATCCCATGCCACATTATTCTCCACTGTTTGTCCTACGAAGTATCATTCCAGCATCTATGACTCATTGCCGCATGGCGTTGATGTTAACGTCCTGATAGTCCTCCTAGTGCAGCATCTGTAAGACTGCTGCAAGAGTTGTCCTTCTGCAATGACAGTGGAAAAACACTAAGGTTTTCCTCAGTGCTGTACTGATTTCCTGATTTCCTGGGCCTTTAACCCCTAGTGGAAAAGCTAGTAGTGTGTCCAGGTTTGGGGCAGGTGTAGGACTGTGTTTGCACACTTCTTTATATCTCTATGTCTCTCCAGTATGGTGTGCCTGAAGGTTTTTCTTGTGCACATGTGGTGCTTTTCTTCCGGAATGGAATGGACTCGTGACCTCCGTATTGCATTGTGTATGCGTTTTGAGCAGGGAAATGTTCCTTCTAACAAGACAAGCTCATTTAAGGAGCACGAGTCAGCAAACGGATCCCCCATCTCATTCATTGCACTCTTTAGTTCGTGTACTCAATCTCTGAAACGACTGTGCCTATTTTAACCTTGCCTTCTCCTGTAATGATGACCTTATTTCCCATTTCATCTCGAACAAGCTTACAGCATGTTATAGTATTTTTACATGTTCCTCCCCTGCCTCATTGTTCAATAGTCATTACTGTGTATTTGTTCTGAAACTGTCCTGTGATTCTGGAGCTTCTCTGGTGTTCATGGCATGCATGCCAATAGGGCCATATCTACAGTATGAGGGTCCTTCTCTTTCTCATGTCCTGCATGCTTTCCTATCTCTCCCGCTTGAACTGACCCATCTTGGTCCATCTGGCCTCGCAAGAGCCTTAGTACAGTGGCGTTCCAAGGCATCATTTTCTGCTGGCATCTCTGCAGCCTTATCTGTTTCATACATGCCTCTCACATTCCATGTTGCAATCTTTACCCACGGTTTCTTATCTTTTTTGTTTATTAGTCAGCATGGCAATCAGTGGGGCAGTTTTCTTTGTTTTCACTGCCCCAAATCATTTTTTTTTATCCTGGAAAGCCCCTCTGCCCTGGTCAAAGTTTTGGTAACTCTCCGCTAGCATTAGCCCAGTTTGGTGGTTGTTCTGGCCTCTGCCCTTTGACCTGCCCAAGAGGTGGGTGTCAGCTGTGAGCTCATGCTCCCATTGCATAGCTCTTCAGGTCTCTAAGGTAACAGCACCACATGCTAACAAACCAGAGGACAGTCCATGTGCAGTCAAGTGCATGTATAGACACTCATGCGCACACATACACCCAAACACACTCCCTTCTCACACAGTTGCATGCACACACACACTGTTCTCACACAGTCATGCACACACACACGCCCCTATGGCAGTCAAACACAGCTCTTGCCAGATGGTGAATCCTGTCCCCATGTGAACAAGTCTAACCCAGTTCTCAATCCCTACCCATTACATTTACATGTACATTTAAGGCCTTTAGCAGACGCTCTTATCCAGAGCGACTTACACAGTTTACATTTCTTTACATACAATCCTTTTATACAGCTGGATATTTTACTGAAGCAATTCAGGTTAAGTACCTTGCTCAAGGGTACAACAGCAGTGCCCCACCTGAGAATTGAACCTGCAACCTCCGAGTTACATGCCCAGCTCCCTAACCATTACACTACTTCTCGCTGTAAACCCCACCTCAAATATTCAATGTCTCTGTAACCACACCCTACCCTTCTCTGTCTTATGGGAACCACAGGGGACCAACACAGATGACAAGCTATCTGAGCGACTGAGTGTCGAGCAATTGCCGCACTGACAGTGAGACAATGGTGAGAGAGGGAGGCCAAGGGTCAAGTCTAACCCATTTACTTAGTATTTATCCCTGTCTCTCTGTGCTCTGTCAAAGCACTGATCAGATTAGGCGAGCATGCTGAGATACTCTGTGTGGGAATGCTGTTTTAAAGCTCTGAGCACCATTTTATTTTGCTGTATTGATTTTGTAGAGTTATAGTTGGGGAGTTCTATATTTTATGTAAACGCGAAAAATGCTTTTTTTTAGCTTTTAGCCTACATAAATTGTACTCTCTCCCTCTCTTGCTCACACACACAGACGTACACCAATGCACACACACACACACACACACACATATGCACACGCGCACCCCTACACAGAGGTAGGCTTGCGTCCATAACACGGTGATAAAAGTGGATAAAAGAAAGCGACTGTCCATCCTCATAAATTGAAGGCCGTAAAGCCAGTGTGAGCTAATGCTAATGTAGCTACTGTAGTCTAGCTGTTTTGCAGATGGGATAAAATGTCCTTTCCTCCAGTGAGTGGTGTTGGCTTGTGTTCGCTCGGCGCTCAGTACAGTAGAGAGCTCCAGCCTCAGTGGGATTCCAGGCTTTCCCATGAAATATCTCTCCTCTGGGGTCATTAATATTTTTAAGATTTTTTTTCTGCCATGTCCTTTTTCTGGTGGAACTCAGCATAGCAGCATTGGCCTGTTTTTCTGGTGAAGGTTTAAGCGGGTCAAATTCAGTGCCCGTTCTGGCCTCTGTAGTTACCCGTGGCGTAGCGCACTACCTCTCACTGTCACAGGCTTTGAGGGATGTAGGATGTGACAATATTCCTCCTCCTGACTTTTCCCAGGTGTGGTTGTTTTGCTTATGTCTGAAGAGACGTTTCTGGAGGGAATTAAATGCCCTTTATTTTCCCTTTTTGTTTTCCGTTTTTTCAAGTGTCGGGACCCCAGTGGGTTCGGAAATGCACCGTGTTTATGCGAGCAATGAGCCTGACAGACATGTCTGGTAAGTGTCCCTTTCTCCCCTGCCTGTTCATATTCTGCTGTACGTGTGTGGTTCTGCATGTGCATACATGTGCGTGTGCATATGCGTGTGTCTATGTACTTGTTTGCCCTGTGCGTGCATGCATGCATGCGTGCATGCATGTCTTATGTCAGTGTGATGTTGATTTGTGTGCTACCTTGACTGTGTTCTCCTGGTCACAGTGTCTGTTGAGTGTGTAATGTGGACTGCCTAGGTGTGGCTAACGGACATGCTAGTAAATATGAACTGGCTAGACATGGCTAACGGACATCCTGGTGACTACAGACTGGCTAGGCGTGGCTAACAGACTTGCTGGTAACTACAGACTGGCTATGTTTGGCTAACGGACATCCTGGTGACTATGGACTGGCTAGACATGGCTAACGGACATACTGGTAACCATAGACTGACTAGGCGTGGCTAACAGACGCATGGTAACTACAGACTGGCTAGGCATGGCTAACTGATGCTAGTAACTACAGACTGGCTGGGCGAGGCTAACAGACATGCTGGTAACCATGTACTGGCTGGGCTTGGTTGGACACGCTGTTGACGCTTTCCCGGGGGCTGAAACCACACTGCTGCTGTTGTGGATCCCTGAGAAGCAGAGCTGGAATACCAGGCGTAACTCACTGTTGGGTCAGGCTGGGACAGTAAACATGCAAACTATGCTGGTGGACTCATCCAACAAGGAGCTGTTTAAGGGCCCTGCATCACTTGCATGTTGCAATCTACTGTCGAGAGTCATATTGAGGTTGCTGGGGCCTCCCAGTGTATTTGATGCACATTATTTTTTAATTTGAGCCTTTTTGTGCTTTTTTTTGTGATGAGCTGCTGTGACGTCACATCCACGGGTTCCCACTTCAGTTTGGCTCTGATTGGTTCAAACCCAGGTGTCTGTGAACTAAAAATGAATGAGCTGCCTTGGAGCCGTGTGATTGGTCAGCTTTTGTATCCCTTCCCTGCCTGCTATTTCCCTTTGGGGGAAGACTGGAGGTGGTGACTACGTGCCACTCAGGCACAATTAACATGTTTTGTCACCGTTGCCTGCTGAATTTGAAGCTTTGAAGCTTTGCGATTAGGAAAGAACATTTGAAATGCGAGAGTGTCACCGCGGTGGCCCGCTGTTGTCTCGCCAGTATTGTAAGAGGTGAAAGGTCTGCCTTTTTCATACGCCTGGGGGCGTCTCGTCGGACAGAGAACAACTGAGAGCAAACTGGCACTGGCACTGTCCCAGGGCTTAGATCAGCATTCACCTCCTGAAATATTCAACGAGTGTGTGTGTGTGTGTGTGTGTGTGTGTGTGTGTGTGTGTGTGTACACACATACAGTGGGCAGGCAGGATATTGGTTACCTGTCCTGCAGGTGAAACGAGCGTTGGATGCGGGCGCTGGCCGCGCAGAGCTAACAATGGGTGACAAAGGTGACGATAGACGCGAATGGTCAGCGGCCCCAATCATGCCTCACCGGGCGACGGAGCGCCGAGCGCCTGAAGCAGAAAAGGAGGGGAGGGCCGCGAAGGGAAGCAGAGATGTTCAGGAAGAGGAGGATGGCGAAGGTATACCGAGCGAGGAAACGAGCGAGAGCGAGACGCTGAGAAATTAAGCTGGGGGCGGGCGCCCAAGCAGAGGAAGCCGTTGTTGCGGTTTGCATTTTGGAGTTTCGCGTTTCGAGCGCAAGACTTTGTTCCGCCGTTAAAGAGCGAGAGATGGTGTGATAGGCGAGCCAGCCAGTGGGCGGGTGGACGGTGGGCTGCAGGTCGTGTGGCTGTTCACAAGCAGGGCCAGCCATGGGATCAGCTTGCACCCGGCCTTTATCCCACCACCTGCTCAGAAACCCAAACCTGCCGCAGACAACAGGTGTGGGGTTACCAGCGGGGGTGGAGGGGGGGTTATTGTCCAGCAGGGTTTCCGTTGCTGCTCCGCCTCCCTCCTCCCGATGGCCATCTGTGTTTCATCACTCTCAACGGACGATGGCCCCGCACCAGGCGGGCAGGGCTCCTCCCCACGCCGTCTTCCCCTTTGCTGTCCGCAGGGTGCTGAGATCGTGCCCCAACGCGATTCTTTCTGTTCGGCGAAGTCCCGTTCTCTTAGGCAACTGCGGCGTGTCGCAATTCTGTACTGTTGGGGCTTTCGTCGCTGCGGTGCAGAGCGATCTATTTCCGGTTTCGCCCACATGACCAGGAGAGCCGAAACCACACCAGGAGGAGTCACCAGGTGGTGGACCGTTCAGGCGTGTCGCCGTGTTTGCTGTAAATTTGCACCGACACGCAGGCCAGGTGCACATTTGCATGTTGTTGCGTCGTGATCCCCTGGCAATAACTGTACGCTGTTTGTGGCTACTTGTTTCCTAGCATTTTCAATGTGTGCTGGCGCTGTGTGGATGTGTGGTTGCCAACAAAGAAATCAGTTTATGATAAGAATCTGGACAGATATTTAAAAACAGTTGAGATTGACTTTTTAGTTGATAGTACTCTGTGAAACTCACGTGTGTTTCTTGGAATTCTGAGCTCCGATTCTCTTCCTGACTCACATGGCTGTACAGAGGAGCTGAGCTCATGAAGATGTGAAAATTCATTGAGAAACAACCCCCCCCCCCCTTCCCTCCTCCCTTTCCCTACCCGATTGCTTACAGACTGTGACACACAACCGAAATAAGTGCAGCTCTTCAGAGCCATAACTCAAAGCAGTAACTTCACTATAGGTGAGCTGACAGATGGGGAATTGATAGTTAGGGGAAAGCCACATAACCATAACAATGGCATCAGTGGCTGCTGAGTTGTGTAACGGCATAAAGATTTATTTTGATTATTTTCCGAATCCTCTCACGGATGGTATTTCCACCTCTGGCTGAAGAGCAGACCCTTCTCTGTGACGTTTGGGAATGAGCGGAGAGCGCCTCAATCACAAGTTTTCCCTGTGAAAGAGGGGCTTAAGACACCATATCTTTAATCACTTCCTGAAATATTTTCCTGAGAGGGAATGCCAGTCTCCAACAGTCCGTTCATTCTTGCTGCGTGAATGACCCCAGTGTTGGGGGTCAGACCCGGATTAATGAAGTGCACAGGGACTCGAATTAATCTTTATTTGTCGATTAAAATTCCTGCCTATTTTGCATTAGCACATTCCCGTTTGTCCACGGGGGTGTTGGAAGAGGCAGCTTCACGTCTGTCAGCTCTGCGGCCGGTCCGTCCACCCGTCTGTCCTCCTCTCCCACGGTAAGGTGTGTCCGTTTGTCTTCGCCAGGAGCATTGTCGACGGGTCCGTAAATCTCACTTCGGCGCTGAAGCACCGTCCAAGGTGACGCTCCCGAAGGGCGCGAGGCAAATATTTGTGCTGCTTTTCATTTTTCTTCTTTTCTTTTTTTTCTGTCAGCATATCCGTGAGTTCAAAAAGGCACCCGGATGCTCCAACGACCGGCTCTTGCATCAGTTAGGGAAATAAGTATGTAAATTTAAAAGCAAATTCAGCAGCTTGTGTGTTAGTTGCCTCTTTGACAAAAAACGTTGTCCAATGTTACGGCCATGCAAAGCGTGAAAGAGAGGAGAGCGTGAAAAACTCCATGTGAAATTAAGAGTCAACCAGGAGCAGCCCGAGGATAAGTCTGTTAGACTGTGCTGCTTTGTGGTACAAGTTTGTAGTTTGTAGACTACAAGTCAGAGCCGAGCCAAAGGGGGACCTGGGTTTGATATCAGGTGAAATTAGGGGGAAATGGTAAACCCCCCAAACCTCTGGTCCATCTGCTGGGAAGGCTACAAAACTACTAACATGGCCATGTGCAAGCTGTAGTTTCAGCACATACCACTGCATATATTGACAGGGTGGGTTTGTGTTCATGCACCCTCTCCGTTAACAGAGGAGAGGCTAAAGTGGATTTATGCAGGGAGTGGGCTCTCTATTGAGAGGACTCATCACTGTTAGTGATGTCACTTCCTGTCATCGATCTTCATAGATTTTTTTCATTGTTTTTTTGTTTTCTCTCCTACCCTGTAAGTTCATGGGTTGGCTCGTGTAATGCCTTTGTTGACAGAGGAGAGGCCAAAGTGGATCTATGCAGGGAATGGGGTCTCTATTGAGGGAGCTCATCACTGCCAGTGATACCACTTCCTGTCATTGATCTTCATAGATTTTTTTACCCTGTAAGTTAATGGAGAGTCTCATCTGTGAGAGACGCATAGGCAAGGCTGGCCTCTGTATCCGTAAACAGCCTGCAGGCTCACCGTCTGCGGCTGCTGTTTCAACAGAGAGCTGTGGAGCTGTTTGCATGGGGAAAAAAGGGTTTTCTGATGGCGGCGGAAACTAAAAGTGTAGACAGTTGCGACAACACAATTTGCGCGCTTGTCAACGGCGATTGTTGTCCTAAAACTTGCTGTGCCACAAGAACCACGGTGAATGTAGCTCTTTGCGCTCCCCGATAGGAATAACAGACCAAAATATATAGCGGTGGAAGGATATTTTAGGCCAGCATTGTGTATAGTGTTGAAACCATGTTGTGCTTTTTATTTTTTTATCGCATTTTCGATAACTACCAATTTACAATGTAATTTTATTATATTTTTTACTGAATCTGACTAAAGCAAATCAAATGTTGTCTGTACAATAGGACCTGATTCACAAGGGCTATGCCAGTGCTGTGCTGTGCTGTGCTGTGCTGTGCTCTTACACACAGTATTAAATCTCGCTTTATTTTGTAAGATCGAAGTACCTTTGAATTTCAGCAAGAGCCATAACCAGATCTGACCTACTTGCTCAACACGTGTATAACACTGTGCGCACACTGCGAGTCTGTTTCGTATTAAACTGTCTGGTGAGTAAGGAAACGAAGCACAACTCCCTAGAGATCCAGCAGTGGATTGCTTGTTCTGTTGCGTGATGGGAATTGTAGTACATTGCCAAGAAAGCCTCCCTCAAAAAAAAAAAAAAAACAAATAGCCACCAAAAACAAACAGTTCCATATTTAGTTGCTGGAGTTAAAAGGCCCGATCTTCACATGTAGACTTGCTGACATAAACGTCCTTTTTCCCGACTGGATTCCTGCCAAGGATTGCCCTGGGGGGTGATTCCTCGTGTAGTCACCCAAACCCTTGCAATGCCATGTGGCTCACAGGCCAGTAATATAGGGCTGTGGGAGGGATCTTCTATACTGTGGCCCTAGCGTTTGCCCCTCTCTCCTCTCTTCCCTGGCCCTACAAGCTTGAAGTACCTTGGCCCTAATGTTGCTCTCTCTCCCCTGCAGGCTCGGAGCACCGATAATCTGGACAGTTCTGGGGAGCCCACCACCCGCTCAGTGGGCACCACTGCCAACTTGAAGGGGAAAATGAGCAAAAGGTAAGACTTCTGCAGGGAGACACTGTGTGTGCGTGTGCATGCGTGTGTCTGTGATGGTCTGTGAATGTGACTGTGTGTCTGTGCGTATACGTGTGATTTTGTGCATGAATGTGTGTGTGTGTACCATAGGGTAGTGTTCATTCATGACCAGTGAATACCTTTTCCTGGGAAGAATCAGATGGAAATACATTAGTGTGCCGTTCCACAATCTCCATCTCATCCTCTTTTAATTGTGACAGGCAAAATCTTCTTTCCCCTTCTAGAATCCACAATGAGCTCCTTGCTTTTCAGCGCATAAAGCTCCAAATAATTACTGTCACCCCATGGCACAAATAACCTTATTTTGGCATGGTTTTGCAGGCAAATCCTTCAGCCCCCCCCCACACACAATGTGCTGCACATTTTTGCACAATGGCAAGCCTTATGTTGTACTAAGCATCAGGTTCCAGTACTGACCCTTGTCTCACATTGTGCCAGAACAAGTGAATTGTTTCACACAGCGGAAGTGTCAGGGTTCAAGTACACCAAGCCAAGGACTCCTGACAGCAGGCTTGTCAGGACCTGTCAGGTCAATGTAATAGGGTAGTTGGAAGTGAGCGGGAGATGGGAGATTACAAGACCAGTCTTGCCAAGATTCTACATGTAGAATACTGAGCACTAGCTGGGCACCCCTGAACCAATCCAAGATGCAGATGTGTGTGTGGGGGGGACTGGAAAATTAATAGAAGCAACACACAACAAAGCTCACTTAATTTAAAAAAGGGACAACCCTTTGGGTGAATGATAGAGAGTTGGACTTAATTTGAAGAAAATCCATTTGATACAACAAAAAAGAAAAGTTTTTCAAACAGAATTGCAAAGTCCGGTACTCAGCTTGAGATAATTGGTGGTTACTGCATTTGTCTTGGTTTGATATTCACAAAGGAGAGGATAACCTTGAGCTAATTTGAACAGGAATCAACCCTTCTGCTCCTGAGTGTTAATTCTGTACTCCTCACACAGGCTCTGTGACAGTGCCCATTGGGATTGTGTGGGTAGATGTAATATGCCAGTCCTGAGCCATACTGAAACTCAAACAATCCTGACCAACAGCCTCCGGTAGTTAGCTTGATGTACTGGGGCCCTTGGATTTTCTCCGCCCCACCAAACACTCAATGTGAAAATTCAGCGAATGGGCTGCTTCTCTCTTAAAATCTTGACGCACACTGATAAATCCGTTGGGGTGTGTTAAACAGCCACCATGCAGGCTGGGGCGTGACCTGTGGTCTGGTGTCCAATCCTGACTGTGCTTAGGGCAGAAAGTGTACAGGGCGGAGCGCTATTGGCCGTAGCATCACCTAGGGAAGAGAGGGTTTCCGGTCGGTGGGATTGTCCTCGTCTCGCTACTCGAGCGAGCGCTCCGGTTGCTTGGGCGCCTGCGCCAACTGCGCATGGAGTGCAGTCCCGTAATGCACTGCCTGTGGACTGAAGTGAAGCAATGGCTGGCCGCTCTCTTGAATGTCACAGGACGTCTACGGGCCTAAGAGCAAAAATAGATTGTAAAAAAGATTGTTATTTATTTGTTTATTTATTGCCTGCAGTTGCCTGGGTGTAAAGCAGTCTCAGGCGCGACATTTCCTTAAATGTCCCTTTTGGTGGTTTCGATTCTCCTGTGATCCCCTGACAATGAATTGTGGATTTGCATACCGGTGGTGCCATGGTCACTGGCAGTCAAATCTTTTCCTCGCCTCCACCCACATTTCAATCCCACTATCGTTTGATCATCAGTCCCAGAGCTCCGACCACAGCGTCTACCCTCTCTCAGTGGACATGGTTCGTACAAAGTGGAGGAGGTGGCTGAACACACACGCACACACACCCACACACACACACATACCTCCCACCTTGCCTCATGATAAACTCAAAACAGGAAGTGTGTCAGTTTCACATCCTCCATTGTGTGGGCCGATACTGTGCAGCGTGACATATAGTTTTGCAATGGGAGGAATAACACTGTTGCGCTCTGCTCTTTGGATCTGACTCACAGCTGTCCTGGCCTGTCTGCTGGCTACACATGCAAGGATTTCTTCTGCTCTGGGGTGACCAGTCCAGTTCACTTTGGAACACCTAGGTCTAGTACTGTTGCAGATTGGCCCAGCAGCAAAACAGTGCCCCCTCCCTCCGCATCAATATCTGGTATATGAACCAGCACCCCCCCCCCCCCCAGCCAAACTAACAGATTTGTGTTTCATTTCAGGTTGTCCATTGTGAAAGGCCACTTCCCCAAGCTTGTTGACTGTGCTCACTTCCACTATGAGAACGTCGAGTTTGGATCCATTGAGGTAAAGTATTTCCCCAGAACGGATGACCAAAAGTCACCTCTCTGAAATCAGGAAACACAAAAACACACCCCTCACAGTAGATTCTTTATATTTACCGCCTCCGGGGTTAGTTTGACAGACGATGTGGTCTTTTTAGGAACATTTATTGTAGTCATTCAGAATAGACTCCTCTACATTTTAATGGTCTTGAGAAATGGGAAGCACGATAATGGCAATCAATTCATTCGTAAGTAATAATAGTATCGGTAGTCACACCTACAGGTTAAGCTCCTTGAGATCTTGTATGAAAAGGGCTTTATAAATAAAATGAGTTGTTATCATTATTATCAGTCAAAAGCAAGAGAGCCACCATTAAAGCACATTTATTGGAGTTTGTTTTGCACACATTCACAGTTTACACATAAACGAACCAATCCAACAAATGGGCATTGTAAGCACATGTGGTCACTCTCCCTTTTTATGATTATTATTTATTTATTTTCTTCATCTGTACCACCCCTTTGAGCAGCTTTTTACTGCTTCCCTTCTCCCAATTGTAGCTATTATTAGTGCCTGCCCTGGCACTAGACCTAGCACTAACAGTAAGTAGTAATATCATTAATACTATTGGAAGGGAGTGAAAGGGTTTAGTAGTTGTAGCATGACGAGGAGAAAAAGATGAATCCCCCTACTGTGGTACTTCTTCTCTTGATCCCCGTGTCAGAGTGTGGTTCTGTGTGCAGGGTGGAGCTGATATGCAGTGTGTGTGTGTGGAAGTGTGTGTGTGTGTGTGTGTGTGTGTGTGTGTGTGTGTGTGTGTGTGTGTGTGTGTGTGTGTGTGGTGTGTGTGTGTGTGTGTGTGTGTGTGTGTGTGTGTGTGTGTGTGTGTGTGTGTGATGGTGCGTGAGTGTGATTGTGTGTGTGTGTGTGTGTGTGTACATGAATGTGGTTGTGGTTGTGGTTGTGTGTGACAGGGTGCTGGATGTGGGTGGGGGTTGGGGGAGTGGAAAGCAGAGCAGAAACATCTCCAGGGCTGAGTTTGTGCCTGACCTTCACTGACACTAAAACACACACAAGCACTCGTGCACAGAGATTCTCCGCTGTGCTGGTGAGCATTGGGGTGGAAGAGTGACTTAAGCGAAAGCACACACACACACACACACACACACACACTCACATACTAAGATGAGCCACACAGGAAGATTTTTTTCATTTTGCTTTTCAAACAAAGACGCTGAATGCGTTGAATGAGTCCAGTCTTGCTGCCAGAGCTTACAGTACACCTGAACAGTAAATACACTGCTCTCAGCACTGCACTACAGCGGCTACCAGGAATAGCCGTGCATATGAAGAATAATCATAAAAATGAAAGCGCGCTGTCATTATTGTGCTGTCATAGTAACCGTAGTACTGAAACTCGTGACCGCTGCAACTGAATGACTGCCTGATGGCATTACTAAGGGGTAGCACTGCAAAATCTAGCACTGCCGCCACAAATTAAACGTGTGTTTGTCTTTGGTCCGCGCTGCTCTTAAACACCTGGAGCATCTGAGTGCGCTGGGCAGCAGAAACCTCACTCATTAGCCTTCAAACCCTGGAGGAAGAGGGATGGAGGGGGAGAGAGAGACCTTTTTCCCCTCTCCTTCACTGTTGTTGTTCTGTGGAGCAGAAAGGAACAAACACAAATGCCTCTCACTGCCCTCATAATGCGCTCCCGGTTTAAGCCCGTTTTAGACCGACCACGCGCACACACAAAAAGCTGTTCAACTTTCCAAGAGGATAATCTCAGAGAATGTTGTCACTCAAGATAAGGTGGATGTTTTTTTTAAACATTTTATTGTTTCTGAGTTTTTCCTGTTTTTCTCCCAATTTAGTGGCCAATTACACCCTCTGTTTATTTTGATTTGCCCTCCCCACACAAACTCACCGCCTGTCTCTACAGGGCAAGCCAATTCTCCAAGGGCAGTGAACTCCACTTCCTTTGATACGGAACTTTCCCACCCACTTTCTGGAGACACCCTTACGTGCTTCTCAGCTAGTTCATGCCGGCTCACCTTCCCCATGGGGCAGGCAGTCAAACGCCACCCCCAATTGGGGATCCCCACCAGGGCCGGTCTGACACAGTCTGGTTTTGAACCATGACCGTAATAGGCAGCTCACACTCTTAAACGGGTGCGTTAGACCGCTACACTGTCAGAGGCCCCAGGTGGGCGGTTCTTACCATCACACAGAAATAACTTTCTAGAGATAACTTTCTAGTGAACCGCTATTTGACCATTCTGACCAGTTATGAGCTCATGGCTGAGCTAAATAATCTCAGGATAAGTCATGCAAGATACAGTATGCTCCATTTTTATTCATACCCTTGATAAAGATTAACAAAGAGATTGTATAAAATAAACTTCATGTTAAAAAAAATCTGAAAATGATATTCTTTAATAATTATGCATTGTCAAAAACCACAAATTATAATTATAATGATTTTTTTCCCAGAAAAATCAAGAATCACAAATATTCACACCCCTGTTATCAGTACTTTGTGGTTCCTCCCTTGGCCATTGTAACAGCAAGTAGCCACCATCTGTAGTGTCGTACGTGGTTATGGAACGTCTTGGGGGGGGATCCTCATCCATTCCTCCATGCACAATTGTTCTAGTTACTTCAGATTCTTGGTTTATCATTTGTGGACTGCTTTTTTGAGTTCAAACCACAAATGTTCAATTGGATTCAGGTCTGGAGACTGAGATTGCCACATCAGGACATTGATCTTGTGCTCTGTCAACGATTTATTAGTTTATTTGGACGTATGTTTGGGATGGCTGACCACAGTATTTAAAGTGTGTGTTCCTTCCTTTTTATACCCTAGGGAAACAGGAAACCATTGTAGGCCACTGTTTAGTTCCATAGCCTTCCAATACAACTGAAGTTGTATATTTAAAGTATATTTATGAAGATTTGTTTTTGTTGGATTAAATTTAAAATAATAATTAGGGGTATGAATAATTGTGATCCAGATGTTTTCCCTAAGAATTATTGATAAAACAAAATATGTTTTTCTGAACAATTGTATTAGTAATGTAAGTTTGGAATTGTCCTAATTTTGGAGCATAAAATATACCACATTACTTATACAGTTTTACATTTTATACCATCTCTTTTGTTCATCTTTATCAAGGGTATGAATAAAAACAGAGCCTACTGTAAGTTATATATTTTTAAATAAAGCTAAATGAGTTATAATTACAACTCAGCTTTCTTTTCTTTTGATAGACTGTCCACCATCTTGTTAGGATATGTTGTGCTTCTCAATTCGGCACTGATTGGTTGGTAGTGTCTCTCCATTGAAAACTATGAAGGGCTAGTCGCAATTGTTCTTATTGCACATTCGGTATGAAAGATTGGTCATTTTCCACATGTGTCACGGTGAATAAAAAATGTGAGAAGCGGGTACAGTTCCCCCATCCTTTACCCGTCTCTCTGAGTCCCTCCCCTCAGAGCGTATGACTGGCCTTCTCCCTTTCCTGGTGCCTTTTGTGATGGTGTGGAGCAGGTTCTGACGTGAGTCTAGGCATCCGTAACCACAGGTCTGTGTGGCTCAATAGCTAGAGCATGGCGTTGGCAACGCTTAGGTTGTGGGTTCAATTCCCACTGGGACCACATATACTGAAAACAAAAGTATGCATTCACTACTGTAAGTCGTTTTGGATAAAACCGTCTGCTAAATGGCTTATATTATTATTAACATTATTAACCACACAGAGAGGGATGTTGGGTTATAATGCCCCCAGGGCTGCAAGTAAAACAATGGGATCGGTGTCCTGATGTCATCGTTTGGGAGAACAATTTCTCACCCAGGGCGTTACTATTGGTCATATTGCAGGCAGCAACTGATCTGTCGGTATAGCTATATATAAATATTTTTTTAAGAATTTGTTTCTGATTTTATCCCATTTTAACAATTTAGTAGACAAAGGCAATTACACCCTCTACTTTTCAAACTGTCAGTCCCCCACTCCTATTATGAGTTCCTGTCGTAGCCCTGTGACAAAGGCGAAGGTGGCACTCCCGGCCATGCGAGATGGCACTCGCCAAACTGGTCAGTGGCCAGCGTAACTCCGTAACCCAGAGCCACTCCTGTCAAAGAGCAAACTTCCTGGAAAAGAAAACACTCCCACCTCCTGTCGACGGGGCGGACAGCCAAAAAAAAGTTTGCACCCCTTTTGGCATTCAATTCGGCCTTATTATTTATTTTCCGAAACTGGCGAGCCGCAACATAAGGCTGAAAGAGCCGCATGGTGGCAGGTGGCCAGCGTCCCATGTTGTAACCACTAGACCACCCGGGAGGCCCCCGGCATAGCTATTTATATATATATATATAAATATGTACATACATACAGTACATACATACACAAGTAACTGCCAAAATAACAACACTTAAATTAAGGGGTTCTGGTGCGGCTGAGACAGCGTTTTCCACCACCATCAACAAAACCCCAAATGATGGAATTTCTTGTGGAAGAACATCCTTCCAATAGAGTTCCAACAGAGTTGTAGAATCTATGCGAAGGTGCTGTTCCCGCGGCTCATGGTGGCCCATCACCCAATTCAGATACTTTATTTTAGTGTTTATTTAGGCAGTTAGCTGTGTGTGTGTGTGTGTGTGTGTGTGTGTGTGTGTGTGTGTGTGCATATAAACACAAACGTTTTTGCACAGCTATGTTCACATTGTTAATCCAGTGAGAATGTCAAATGTAACAGCACAAAGTCCTGAGCGTCTGGCGTTCTGATCCATCTCCTCTTTGAGATGCAGAACTCTGGGGCAGGGGAGGAGGAAGTGGTGCTGACGACCACAGAGATGTGAAAGAGAATCATTTGGGTTTTTATCAGTATGCTCCAGATTGTAAAGCGGCATCTTCTCTCTGCGTGTGTGTGTGTGTGCGTCTGCGTGTGCGTGTGCGTGAGTGAATGTGGAGCTACTTTCACTGTTGCTTTGATGGGCTTTGGGAGATTAGAGTTTTAAATCGGAGTGTTTGTATGCTTATGTCTGCATACAACAAAGTTATGACACTTGCTTGTGCTGCGTGTGTGTGTGTGTGTGTGTGTGTGTGTGTGTGTGTGTGTATGTATGTCCATTTGTTGTGTGTATACAGCCTTGCCCACACGCATGCTTGTGTACATGAACATGTGATGACAGCTGGTTACGTTTTGTGTGGGTGGGTGCGTGCGCGCGCGTGTGTTCGCCGTCACGCTCGTTCTGCCTCTTTACCCTGGTGTTCCTGTGCCTGTAGTTGCAGTTTGCCAGCGAGCAGAGCGATGCCAGCTGGAACGCGGGTTCTGCCAAGGACCTGGTCTTCCTGGTGCAGGTGTCCTGCCAGGTGAGCCGGCGCGCGGGCGGGCGGGCGCTATTTTTACTCTTCCTCTGTTAGCCGTGTGCGGGTTAGCACTGCGTGTCCAACCACCACTCTGACAAGGTGAGAACGCATCGGATAAATCTCCTGTGCCACTTTAAAACAAGGCACTAACAAGGCACCCTCCTCTCTCCCGCTCTCTCTTTCTCTTTCCCACCTCCCTCCCTCTCTCTCTTTCCTCCTCCTCTCACTGATCACTCTCCCTGCCCTCCACCCTATTTTTCTCCCTCTCACTCTCTCATTTTGAATCCTACTCCCTCTCTCCGCGCTCTCTTTCTATCTCTCTTTCTGAATCCCCCTACCTTTCCCCCCTTCTGCTCTGCTTCTCTCTCCCCTTCTCTCTCTTTACCTCTCCTCTCTGTCCCCTCTCTCTCTTCCTCCCACGCTCCCCACCTCTCTTCTCTCTCTCTCTCTCTCTCTCTCTCTCTCTCTCTCTCTCTCTCTCTCTCTCTCTCTCTCTCTCTCACAGGGTAAGACGTGGATGGTGCGCCGCTCGTATGAGGAGTTCCGCACGCTGGACGCACACCTTCACCAGTGCATTTACGACCGGCGCTACTCCCAGCTTCTGCCTCTGCCGGCGCTGGCTGAGATCGGGGAGCGGGTGGAGGTGAGGCTGCTTCAGACACCGGAGCTTGGGAGTTACAGCTGCAGCCAAGCCATGCTGCTGCGCTGGGTGTTGGTTAGGACAGAGAATCTGGGGTTTGAGGAGTTAAGATTAACGCTGCTTTGTCATGTTGGTAGTTATTAGGCTTGTTAGTGACTGAATGCAGGTGAGAGTAGCTGGTTAGTAACTAAGTACAGATGAGATTAGCTGGTTAGTAATTGAATGCAGATGAGAGTAGCTGGTTAGTGACTGAATGCAGGTGAGAGTAGCTGGTTAGTGACTAGCTGGTTAGTAACTAACTGGTTAGTAACAGAGTGCAGGTGAGAGTAGCTGGTTAGTGACTGAATGCAGGGGAGAGTAGCTGGTTAGTGACTGAATGCAGGGGAGAGTATCTGTTTAGTAACTGAGTGCAGTTGAGAGTAGCTGGTTAGTAACTAAATACAGATGAGTTTAGCTGGTTAGTGACTGAATACAGGTGAGAGAGTAGCTGGTTAGTGACTGAATACAGATGAGAGTAGCTGGTTAGTATCTTAACAGGTTAGTGACAGTGGCAGCTGTGTGCACACTCACTGACCCTCTTCCTCCTCTCCTGCCCCCTCCAGATCTTCACGCCTCTGCTGTCCAAGTACCTGAGCCGTCTCTCCATGATCGTGGACAACAAGCTGAACTGTGGGCCTGTGCTCACCTGGATGGAGGTGAGAGCGTGAGAGAGACAAAGGGAAAGGGGTTACAAAATGTTCATATCTTATCCAATTAAATCCCATGTATATACCTAAATGTTGCATATTTTATGCTATTACTTGCTGTTGTTCAGTCACAAATGTCTATTGTATGGTAATGCATACTGGTTTGTATTTCATGCATTTAACACATTTTTAATTGAGAGAGCAAGAGCAAGAGGGCATACAGATGGAGAGAGAGAGCAAGAGGGCATACAGATGGAGAGAGAGAGCAAGAGGGCATACAGATGGAGAGAGAGAGAGCAAGAGGGCATACAGATAGATGGAGAGAGAGAGAGCAAGAGGGCATACAGATGGAGAGAGAGAGCAAGAGGGCATACAGATGGAGAGAGAGAGAGCAAGAGGGCATACAGATGGAGAGAGAGAGCGAGGGCATACAGATGGAGAGAGAGAGCAAGAGGGCATACAGATGGAGAGAGAGAGTAAGAGAGCATACAGATGGAGAGAGAGAGCAAGAGGGCATACAGATGGAGAGAGAGAGTAAGAGGGCATACAGATGGAGAGAGAGAGCAAGAGGGCATACAGATGGAGAGAGAGAGAGTAAGAGGGCATACAGATGGAGAGAGAGAGCAAGAGGGCATACAGATAGAGAGAGAGCAAGAGGGCATACAGATGGAGAGAGAGAGCAAGAGGGCATACAGATGGAGAGAGAGAGCAAGAGGGCATACAGATAGAGAGAGAGAGTAAGAGGGCATACAGATGGAGAGAGAGAGCAAGAGGGCATACAGATGGAGAGAGAGAGATGCCGAGAGCGAGAGGGAGGGACGTTCACGCACCTGCCTTTCAGTCATCACTCAGGGAGTATTTCCAGCCAAGTCGACCTCACGGTTCCTTCCCCTCACAGATCGATAACCGGGGGAACCGTTTCCTGCTGAAGGAGGAGGCCTCTCTGAACGTTCCCGCCATCGCCGCCGCACATGTCATCAAGCGATACACGGCCCAGGCCAGCGACGAGATCTCCATCGAGGTACAGGGGGGCGCAGCAAGCCCAAACCAAACTCTCCTAAACCTGGAGCTACTCCTCGGTCTTCTGTAAAACTGCTTGTGGTTGTGTATTTAGGTGTGTTTCACTGCTGAGACACTTGTTGCGTTATACTTACTTACTGCATGGCCTGGTTTTCATTTTGAGAATGTGCCGGGTGTTGATCCTGGGTCTCTGGCGTCCATTCCTTGGTATTTAAAGTGCAGGTTGCTGATGTAACTGCGTGATGCGAATTTACTGGGACGCCGATTTCGTTGCTGGGCTCTTCTTTTGCTCCTTTTTTTTTCGGTTCACCTCTCTCTTCCGCCCCCGTTCTCTCCACACCTTGCCCTGTTTGGCTGTCACACTCCTCCTCCATGTCTATTCCTGTCCCTGCTCTTCCAAACCCCCCCCCCACCGCTGCTCCACATACACGGCCCCTTTCTGGGCCAGCACGGCGGAGAACAGGGTGACCCGTATGCCTGAGCACATTTAGAGCCTCCCTCTGTCTCTCACTCGCTCTCTATCTCTTCCTCCCTCTCTATCGCTCACTCGCTCTCCCATTCCTTCCCTCCTTCCCCCATCTCTCGCTTGCTCCCTCCACTTGTTTCTCTCTCTCCCTCCTTCTCTCTCTCCATCTCTTCCTCTCTTCCTCTCTCCTTCCTTCCCTCCCTCCTCTATATCGCACTTGTTCCCTCCATTGCTCTTTCTCTCCATCCCTCTCTCTCTCTCTCCCTCCATCTTTCTCTAGCTCCCTCTTTCTCCCCAGTCTATAGAGAAACTATTCTTCTTCTCCTTCACCTCCCTGTGTTCTTATCTGGGTCAGATAAAAAAGCAGTTCAGAAACGTGGGGCAGGCAAGACGGAGCCTGTAGCCTGGACTGTGTTTATATTCTGTGTTTTGTTGTGTCTAAAAGGGGCTTTTGGCCTTGTGTTTGTTTGCATGTAGTGCAGCCAATAAGGGAGGTATTTGGATTATAGTGATGAGATAATGTGCTATGAACACAGTGACCTGCACCTGTGGGCTGATGAAAGTGTGTGAGGCAGTCTGTATTTGTGTGTGTGTGTGTGTGTGTGTGTGTGTGTGTGTGTGTGTGTGTGTGTGTGTGTGTGTGTGTGTGTGTGTGTGTGTGTGTGTGTGTGTGTGTGTGTGTGTGTGTGTGTGTGTGTGTGTGTGTGTGTGTGTGTGTGTGTGTGTGTGAGAGAGAGAGAGAGTATTTTTGTGTGTGTGCATGCAAGTGTGTGTGAAAGAGAGTGCTCGTTTGTGCAAATATTTAGAACATGCTTAGTAGAGAACTTAGCTACACTTTTATGTGTGTAATGTGAGCGTGTGTGTATGCCTGCTTGTTTATGGTTATATGTGCTTATTTGTGCATGTTTACAACATGTTTAGAAGATCATTTGGCTACACTTTTGTGTGTGTGTGTGTGTGTGTGTGTTGTGTGTGTGTGTGTGTGTAATGTGTGTTTCTCTCCTGAGGTGGGAGATATTCTGTCCGTGATTGACATGCCACCTAAGGAAGACACCAGCTGGTGGAGAGGGAAACATGGCTTCCAGGTATGAGACCAGTAATATCAGCAGCACCACACTCTCCATTAATACTGATCCTATACATCCCTGATCTTATATTCCTCTGCTGATCCAGTACTCTTGTTGCTTTTTTGCTGCTCCTGTGTTGATCCTATACACTTCTGTTGCTCCTTTGCTGTTCCTGTATGCTTCTGCTTCTCTGCCGATCCTGTACTTTTCTGCTGAGTGTCTGCTGCTCCTCTGCTGCTCCTGTACTCTTCTGCTGCTCCTGTACTCTTCTGCTGAGTATCTGCTGCTCTTCTGCTGATACTGTACTCTTCTGCTGCTCCTCTACTCTTCTGCTGATTCTCCGCTCCTTATACAATTTGGAATGGATTCAATAAACATTTGTCCTGGACTTTGACTTAAAAATAAAGTTCAAGTCTGCATTTTTTCTTCATACATTTTGGCGGGTTAAGTTTGTTTTATTTAGTTGGCAAACAAAGTTTGGCAAGTTCAGATACGACTTGCATTTAATTGTACTGTATATAAATCAAACATAAGGACAAATGTTGATTGAGTCCAGGCCTCTCTATCGTTCTGCCTCCCTGTCTCTCATATCTGCCGGGTGCCGTGTGGTTCCTGGGTGAGGAGGCTCAGTGTTCCCCTCTCTCTCTCTGATCCGCAGGTCGGTTTCTTCCCCAGCGAGTGCGTGGAGCTCATCAACGAGCGGCTGTCTCAGTCAGTCAACGCCCCCTCAGCAAAGCTTGGTGAGAAACACCTCCCCGCCATCGCGGCCGTCAGGGCTCTCGCTCGCTCGCTCCTCCCCTCCTCCTCCGTTCACGGCACGGCGGTGAGCGGGAAACGCAAGGCTCTTGCGATGGCTCTGATTGGTCCCTCTCTGCGTTTGTCATTTTCAGACGGAGATCCTGCCGGCGGCGCCAAGCCGTGCGTCATCAGCGTGACCGGACCACCCTCTCCCACGTCAGGTAAGAGCGGCGTTCTGCTCTTTGTGCTGCCGGTACCCTGCAGGTGTGGGGCTATCGGCTTCCCTGCTGGAATACAGTAGATTCCCTCTCATTCTCTCTCTCTCTCTCTCTCTCTCTCTCTCTATTTCTCTGTTTTTCTGCCTTCTGTCTTTTCTCTGCTGCCTTTTCAGCCCATTCCCTCTGTTCTTGACCATGGCATCTGTTATGCAGTTATGTACGGAACAGCGCTGCCGACTTGGTGCCTTTTTCGTGCCAAATCGAGCAAATCTTCAGGCCACATCAGTGTCTGTTTTTTATTTTTAAATCCTAAAGCGCCAAGCCACAGATCTAGCTTGTTTTCAAGACCAGTTTAGGAGCTTTGCAAAGTGAATGAAATAATCCATGGCATGGATTTTTACTATTTAGTTTTTTGTGCCATGTCACTTGCAAAATGATAGGGGCCTGGCCACCACTCCGTCTACATTAAATAGAAGGTTGACTGGTGGTCTAGTGTATTATGACGTGTGCGTAATTGTGCCACAGCCTTTAACACATGTCATGACATCAGCACACTCATGTCGTGACATATGTATGCATCATGATATGAGCTGGCACATTCTAGCATCAAGCCTTGATCTCCCCTAGCGAGATCTCTTGAGAAGGAGCGGGCTACAGTCGGACAGACTCTTTGTGGCAAGAATCACTTTTCCCACAGACTTAACTTCTTAATTATTATTATTATTTAATTTTTTTTGTTTATTAGGAACTCTTGTGGCCCTCAATTGGGATACTCTTCCAACATAATGAATACCATTGTATGCACAAACTATGATGATAAACAAGAGAAAAAGAAAACACAGCCCCCCCCACAAATAAATAAATAAAATGGGCCCTTGTTTACAGTTTTTACAGTTACCCCCGTCTTCTCTTGCACATTTATTATATTTAACACGTATATGACACCCATATCTGCACCCAAGGGCGTGACTGTGCACATACCACACACACTATGCAATTCAAAATACAATGCAGTAAACGCATATTGGCTTCTGAAGAAAATGGAAGGGAAGATTACACTGCATTCCATTGTGGTGGGCAGTGCACCGCATGCGTAATGTTGCAATGTGGCTTGGTCTGAGTCCAGCCTAGCAGATATTGCATGTCAGAATACATTTGTTATCAAATCCTGTCTTTAGTACTTTAGTGCTAGTGTTGGGACATGCCATTCTATGTGTAGTAGTAGTATGTGTGTCTAAGTTATGCAGTGTGTGTTTGTTTGTCAAGTCTGTTTAATGTTCAGGCTTTTGGCTGCGTTCTTCATCTTTTGTTTTGTTTCTATTGCGTTTCTTTTTTTTCTCTCTCTCTCTCTCTCCCTCTCTCTCAGTTCTTCAGCCTTGGTTCCTAAGACTCGCTGGTAACAACTTAAAATGGATTTACGTTTATTAATGTATCTCTCACCCCCTTCCCGTAACACCTTACTTTTCCCCTTGAAAACCGTGTGCCTGTAACTTGGTTTACAGCCATTTATACAACCGGCAAGAGAGATGTTTGGGTTAGCAGGTGAGGTGGAGGATGACATAGATGGGGGGAAATTAACTCAAGTCTAAGGGAAAAGAACTGTGTCCAAATTTATAAGACAAGGGAAACAAGCTTGTTGTATAAATGAAAGATGTGCATCATCACTGTATCACAAGAAGACCATTAGATTATGCTGCTGCTGTTGTTTTGATTATATTTTCCCTGCTCTAATCCTAATTCCCTTAACGCCTACCAGTGGTTTGTTGCTTTCTTAGTTAATTGTGGCTTATTGCTTTATAGGCAGTATTATTATTTCTTCCCCTATACTTTGAGTACTACTCAATTGAAGTTCCTGCTTCCAGTTCACATCCTGCTGATTTCATTTAATTACTGACGCCATTACATAAACACACAAACAGAAACTATAACCGATAAAAGAAATGGCTACAGCATGCATTCCTGTATATACACGTATGTCATTTATCATGTGTTTTTGACGGTTTAATTAGCTATTGAATAAAGAAGTATAAAGTTAAAAACGAATATGTTCAGGGAGAGAGAGAGATGGCGGGGGGAGAAAGAAAGAGAGGCTCTAAGCAACAATATAGGTAACTCTCAGGTAACAACAGCATGTGCTCAGATTTGTGGTTGCTGAACTTGTTATTATGTACAAGTTTTGGCAGAGCGATGACAAACGTCACATCGCAGCCGGCGAGCGTAAACCCACGCACGTGCCTCAGGCAGCCCAGCGGTGGCGTAATCTTTGTCGCAGCCTCTAGTTTCCTGCCTCCGGCGGCATTAAGCTGCCCACGCCTTGTCCTCTTTCCCCCCACACGTGACTCACCTGCTCTCTGTTGCCTCCTGCCAGTGTCCAAAAAGCATGGCAAGTTGATGGGCTTCCTGCGCACCTTCATGAAGTCCAGGCCCACCAAGCAGAAGCTGAAGCAGAGGGGCATTCTGAAGGAGAGGGTGTTCGGCTGTGACCTGGGCGAGCACCTGCTCAACTCCGGACACGACGGTACAACCAAACACAAGAGATATCACAAGAATTGGGGCTCGCCCCTGCAGACCTCATGTTCTGATCGCATTGCATCTTGGGTACTCAGAGCCATTGGGAATAATAAGGACATAGAGGGCAGATGCAATATACAGGAAACACTTGAGTAAATGAAGGGTTCTAGCAGCTCTGTTGTGTTGTGTGGTGCATGGTGTAAGTCCACTCAACCCCTTAGAGGGCAAGGTAAACGCTAACCTTCATCCTATGATGAAGCATTGTTATCCTGATGGACTTCCAGGATGAGTGATGCATTCCTCCAATACAGTTCCACACACTCCAGGGCTGACTCGGCATCTCACATAGAATCTAGAATCTATGCCAAGGTGCATTGAAGCTGTTCAGGGGGCTCATGGTGGCCCAACGCCCCATTAAGACACTTTATGTTGATGATTCCTTTAATTTGACAGTTACCTATATATTACAGCAATTCAGTTGAGGTAGTTTTGTTCCGTTTTTTTTGTTGTCCCACTTTAGGCAATTGGGTTGCAGCTGTTTTTAAAAAGGGAAAAACACAATACAAAATTTGTGGACAAATAAATAAACATATACATCAAGTGTGTAAAATGTGATGGTCAGGGGGCAGCAGATAGCGTAGCGGTCTAACACACCACATTCTGGCTGGTCCGATGTGTGCGCTGCCGGTCAGGGAGGCAGTTCGAAACCCGCGTCTCAGTCGGGTGCGGCATTTGGCTGTCCGCCCCAGGGGGAGGGGAGAGGGTGAGCCGGCTCGGGTGAGCCGTGAAGCACGTAAGGAGTCTCCAGAACGTGGGTGGGTGAATTCCATCTCGAAGGAAGCGGAGTTTGCTGCCCACGGAGAATTAGCTTGCCTCTTAGAGACGAGCGGTGGACTCGTGTGGGGAGAGTAGAATCAAAATAAATAGATGGTGTAATTGGCTACTAATTTGGGAGAAAAGGGGGTGAATCTGGAAAAAAAATTATAATAATCTGACGGTCAGTATTAAAATTACAATAGGGCTTGCTCCTGCCTACTTCCTGTTCTGATCGCATGGCATCATGGGTACTCCGCGCCATTGGGAATAATAAGGACATCGAAAGCAGATGCGCTCTATCAATATGGAACCAATAGGACTGGAACGCCACCCTCACCTTCACATCTTCCCCTCACACTCTCCAAGCATAGGGATATTCATCTTACCCTGTCCTTCGTTACCATGCCAGAGTCATCGATCGTTCTGCTGAAGTTAATCCACTCTAAAACTTTCTTCCCGTTCTTCATGAGGAACATTAGTTTAGTTTAGTTATTTGGTACAAGGACCTTGAGGTCTTTTGAAAGAAAGAAAAAATCTGCAGCCTAATGCCTAAATTGAAACTAGATTTAATGCAAAGCTATTAAAACTATTTATTTAGCTCACGCTAATTTGGACGCATTGATATATAACCGACTCTCTCAAAGAGGTGTCGTAATTAGAAAAGCTCTAATTAGCAGGGGGGAAAGTCTAATTAAAAGGCGGTGGGCATCCCTGAGAGCTCTAGTTTAAAATGGAGGAGGCCTCGGTGAAGCTGGGCCCGAGAATCGGAACAGGAGGGCTGACTCTGCGTCTCGCGTCTTCAGTCCCCCAGGTTTTGAAGAGCTGCTCGGAGTTCATCGAGAAGTTTGGCATCGTGGACGGCATCTACAGGCACTCGGGCGTGTCCTCCAACATACAGAAGCTCAGGTCAGGCTGCTGTCCTTCTTTTGAATTTTCTGTGTGATTGATTGGTCATTTTAAGTTTTAATTATCAAATAAATCAATCGGGCTGTAGTGTAGGACAATGATTGGGGGAGGGGGGCTGGGTTTGCAGGTTCAAATCCCAGGCGGGGCACTGCCATTTTATCCTTGAGCAAGGTACTTGACCTGAATTTCTTAAGTAAGAAAAAAAAAAAAAAAAATCCTGTCTTATAAATGGAAAGCGTGTAAAAATGTAAGCTGTGTAAGTCATACTGGATAGGGGTGACAAAGCAACTTAATATCTTAATAAAAATAACAGGAACCAACCAGTCAATCTTTGTTATAAAAGTCAACATTTAGCTTCCAAGGCAACAAGCAGTGTTGTGTGCAGCAGTGCCTTGTTGGTTGGTGTCTCACGTGCCCCTCTTCCCCTCCCACAGGCACGAGTTTGACAGTGAGAACGTTCCGGATCTGACCAAGGACTTGTACATGCAGGACATCCACTGCGTGGGCTCCCTGTGCAAACTCTACTTCCGGGAGCTGCCCAACCCCCTCCTCACCTACCAGCTTTATGACAAGTTCGCTGTGAGTGGCACGTCCCTGATTACGTCACCTATTACTTACCCTCGTCTTGGCCTTACTGCACCCTTTCATTGCTCACCCCTATCTAGCCACCAACTCATTTTGAACTATTGACATTTGTCAGTGGAGATATTCGCACACCTAGTACAGTAAACCACAGGTGCCTTGAGAGGAGATGTTGAATATTTTGAAGAATACTCCCACACACTGTGTTTCTTGCAAAATTCACCAGAATTCATCAAACTATTGCCATTTGAAAATTGACCAATTGACCGTTGTTGGTCACTACCAACTCGCACCCTGAGCTGGCCAGAGGAGGATGGGCTCCCCCTCTTGGGTCTGGTTCCTCCTAAGGTTTCTTCCTATTTTGTCCACCAAGGGAGTTTCTCCTTGCCACTGTCTCCCTAGGCTTGCCTTTGTGGGGGTTTAGGCCTGGCGCCCTGTAAAGAGAACTGTGTCTCCACGAGAATTATGCTCCTACCTTTACTGATCCCCGATAACCTGATGTACCTTCTGACTGCATTCCCTGATTAAATTTCTATTGCTTCATAGGAATTGGCTCTCTTGTCTCCTAGGCTGAGCCACGGGGTTCAAATTGAGGTTGCTCCGTGATTGGCTCGCAGGTCTCGCCGGTGGTTTAGCGCGCACTTGCTAACCGTGTTAGTCCTCTCTCTCTCTCTCTCCCAGGACTGTATGGGGGAGATGACGGAGGACGAGCGCATGGTGAAGGTTCACGACGTCATCCAGCAACTTCCCCCTCCCCACTACAGGTATGTCCTCACGTCGCTGTGCATGTTCTAAACAGAGGCTTCATTTCACTGCGTACGTTTGCTTTCATGGAACAATGTTCCTCTGATAATGTATGCGCATCATACAATTGTCTTGTCTGCTCTTAAGTATAATTAATAATAATCACATTCATCGAGAGGTTTTAAAACTGATGTCGACTTCCTAATAAAACTTTGGTGAAATTTAGAATCGTCGCAGTCATAAAAAGAGGTTTCAAATCTCAATTTGACTTATTTTGCTTGAATTTTACAATAGTAGAACAAAAAAACAATAAAAAGTATGGCCCCCGGGTGGCATAACGGTAAAAGCACTCGCCTGGAGTGCAAGTTGCCCACTGTGGCCGGGGTTTAGTTCCCTGGCTGCCCCAGTCTAGCTTTGCCTGGGAGTACCGCTAGGGGGCCCAGCGGGGGAGGGAAGCCGACATGAGCTCGCTGCAGAGAGCTTTTCTAGCTGCATCGGAGTCACGGTCTGAAACTGGCGAGTTTCGTCTCAGAGGAGGCGGTTTGTCACCCATGCCACTACCGGTATCAAATAGGCCAGCAGCAGGCTTGTGGGGGGGATAGTTGGAATAACAAAGGGTACAAATCGGCCCCCAAATTGGGAGAAAAACTGGGGGGGGAATTTGATGAAAATGATAAAAAGAAAAAAAAGTTCTAATAATAATGAACATGTCCATCAAAAGAGACACAAAAAAGGCATTGCATCGAGGTACTGTGTCAGAGGGGAGTCAGACGCAGAGATGCGTCCGTATGAAGGGACCCCTATAAAGTCACTGAGTTATTGCATTGAGACCGAGAGCTGACTGGATCCTATTCATGTGTTTTTATCTTCCTGCCAGGACCCTGGAGTACCTGATGAGGCACCTGGCTCGTCTGGCCACCTGCAGTGGGGAGACCAACATGCACATCAAGAACCTGGCCATTGTGTGGGCGCCCAACCTGCTCAGGTGAGCCCACGCCAGTGTGTCTGACACCTGCTGATATACATATGCTTATGTACTCCCGTACAGAACTGAGAAGCAGTTATCACATGACAAACACAAACAACCAACAAAAAGCAATTCACAACCATCTTATGATTGGTTAATGAGTTGCTTTTTTTTGTGATGTCATAAAAATTTTCCTTTTGTGAGTCGTGGCTTAGAAACCTGAAATCTGTTGCACTGTGTTCATTGACTAATGCTCGGAGAGGTTAGAGAAAATGGCTTGGTGTCAAGTTGTAATTTTATACGCAATGTGAAATGTGAGATTGCTTTCTTTCCCAGTTGTAAAATGATTGAATGTGCAGCTGAATTGTCATCAGTTGAGCTCATCAGTCAACAGGACTGTGGGTGTAAGTTTCTATAAATCGATTAAGACAGACCTGGTGAGACCATACATAGCAAGCCAGGTTAGCTCAGTCAGCAGGCCACAAAGTGGTCAAGTTCAACATGCATATAACATCAGATGATGCTTTCATAGAGGGAAGGTAAACTGAAAGGAGAGTACTTTCAGTTTAGGTCACACAACCACAAATCTATTCTTGTAAATGTTTTGAAACTGTGCTCCTATCTCCCAAAATAATATCATCTAAAACGTCAATACAGCATGAACCACATGGCTGAACAACTTGGTTAGAAGTTCCTGGGAGGTTATTTTGGCATGCAGTTTCGATGTTGGTGGATTTACTGTTCGTGTAGACAGCAAATTTGAAACTAGAAACTCTTCATTTTGATGTGTAGACATGTATTGAAAGGAAGAACAAATATTAAAAGGGAAAAGATTATACTTGCCTCGATTTTGGGTGAACTATCACTTTAAAGGCCCTATGGCTTAGACATTCCTTGCTTGAGTTGCGTAGTCCCCTGCATTTTGGAACAGTGCATAGCTGGACCAGTTAAAGCAACCCCTACCAGTGCTGTTTTAACTAAGGCAATGCTGCTCAATGTATTGTTTGTGTGTGAACGATCGGTCAAGGTAACCTGGATCGCATCCAATACAGACCAGGCTGCTGGAAATGATTCCGGGGATCAAATGATAGAATTGGCCTCAAAGGAGTAATGGACGGTCATTGTTGGATGTACTTATGACCTTCACGTTGTAATCTGCTCTGGGTAAGAGCATCTGCTAAGTGAATGTTATGTAATTGTGAACGTAATAGGCCTGTCTTGTCTGTGTGTGCCTGTTTGTGTGTGTGTTTGTGTGTGTGTGTGTGTGTGTGTGTGTGTGTGTGTGTGTGTGTGTGTGTGTGTGTGTGTGTGTGTGTGTGTGTGTGTGTGTGTGTGTGTGTGTGTGTGTGTGTGTGTGTGTGTGTGTGTGTGTGTGTGTGTGTGTGTGCCTGTTTGTGTGTGTGTGTGTGTGTGTGTGTGTGTGGCAGGTCTATGGAGATCGAGGCAGTGGGCCTGAGCGGTGCCGACCCGTTTAAAGAGGTGCGGATCCAGTCTGTGGTGGTGGAGTTTCTGCTGAGCAACGTGGAGGTTCTGTTCAGCGACTCCTTCACCTCCGTGGGTCGCTTCAACACAGGTACGCTCCCGCTTGCCCTCCCTCACATCCGCCGCTGCTAGGAAACAAGACCACAGACCACAGCGCTTTCTGTTTCTCTTCCTGATTCGCTTCTTCTTTTCCTCTGCTGTCCGTCACAAGACCCTCGCACTAACTCTTGATTGTGTGACCTAATACCATGTCACTGTTGTTTGAATGTCTAATTATTTTACACTCATTCTGTTTTATAAGCCCGATTGTATTGGGTTTTACTCACCGCAGACGATCGTAAAAACAAGCGTCAAATTATCTCGTTAATTTATGGCCACATAAAACTCGCCACAAAACGGAACACGCCGTTGGGGATCCTTGCTCCACAAGGTTCCGCGTTGAACAATTGTTTCATTAGCGTAGTGTTGTGCTGTGTTCATCTCTTGTGACTGGTAACGGTGCTTAAATGGATGACGTGTGGCATGTGGAAATTTCAGTCAGTTTTAGATCATCCGTATTATAGTGTAGAATGCAATAGTGAGAAACATTTCTATCCTCGATCAGAGTTTCCAACGATATGAGGGTGGGTTGAGGTGAAGTTTACCTGTTACGGCTGCAATTATAGGCTCAACCTGTGAAATCAGTTCCCCGGAGTGCAGGTTGCCCACTGCGGCCAGGGTTTGATTCCCGCAGGCGGCGGGCTTGTGGGGAGGGTAATTTAATCAATAGAGGGTACAATTGGCCACCAAATTGGGGGAAAATCTGAACCAATTTTTTTTTATTTAAGGCTGCAATTATTGTGGTGTCAGCAATATGGGATAGGGAGGAGCTGAAAAGCGTATGGACACTTCACTGGCGTAGCATCATGGTTTAAGTATGGCCGAGCTAGGCCGTGTGTGCCTTTTTTGAATATGTATTCTGAACTGAAACATAGGAGGTAAAATGGGTTCCTGCCTTTTAATCATTTTGTAATGATTTAAAACTACTGTACCGCCGAAGCCTGTGGTGAATATGGATATGCATTCATTACAGTAAAGAAACGTGAGTCTGCGCAAAAGGTTGAACTAAAGGAGAGTCCATGCAAACAAGGAAATGGGCTTGTAGATGCAGGCAAGACACGGACAGATAATATTGTTTGTCTTTGACTAAAATAAAGATGAGAGCCTGTGACAAAGCTGTGAAATGGCAGAATGTTGTCAGGAAGTGGAAGCCTTGGTCTCTCTCCCCCTACGTGTGTCTGTCCACAGTGGCCCTGCCTCCCTAAAAGGGCTCTGCTTTTTTTTGTTTCTGTGCAACTTTTTCAACATCGGCAAGGCTCTCTTCCCCCACCATCTGTTTTGCGGTCCCGCAACCTTTACCTCACGTTTACATTTACATTGAAGGCATTTAGCAGATGCCCTTGTCCAGAGCGACTTATACTTACAATGAGCGCATTTGAACATGGTAAGAACAATCACAGCTAGCGCAAGAGCTCAGTAAAGTAGCAATGCAACAGACATTACCGCTGCACACTGTACCTATAACACAGGCAAAAAAAAAAGGTGGCCATTTTTTCATTTTTTTTAATTTTATAGATTATATATGTAAACAGTGGTCATTGAAATTAGTTTAATTATATAGAGAATCAGTAGTGGAGTGGAGTCTGAAGAGGTGGGTTTTTAGTCTCTAAATTCTGCGATCCTGACTGAGTGCAGAAGATCATTCCACCACCAGGAGGTCAGGACAGAGAACAGGCGAGACCGCGAGGAATGGCTGCCAGGCGCCTGAAGGGATGGGACAGTTAGTTGGCCAGAGGAGGCAGAGCAGAGGTGTCTAGCTGATTTGTGTGATGAGTGTGCGTTACCGTTCCTCTGTCAACATATAAACTGTGCATTACTTTGAAGAGGCCTCAAAAAAAGCCAAATAAGTAATTCGTGTTATGCTGCAATTTACAATTTGGTTATTTGGCAGATGCTTTTATCCAAAGCGACTTACAAGAGTGCATTAATATGGCTAGAGATCATTGCTAGATCTATTGAAGAGTAAGCTACAGAAAGCTAAGCGAAGTCATTACTGCTTCTGCCTAACTTCTGCGTCTGTCACCTGTTGCATTAATTAAATAACGGTTCTGTCTATAAGACTGATTCTGCAAAGCAAAACACACAGCCTTTGTGCAGCCGCTGTAACCTTACACGAAGTAATGAGACTAGTGTTTCTTAACAACACTGTCTCTCAAGGCACAACGCAGTTCTTATAGCTTTGACTTGCTGCTTGGCACCACTGCCACCCTGGCAGATTCTGCAGCTAAGCGCAAAGTATCACTGAGATTTAACGCTAACGCTAACAAGATTTAATGCAGACATCGCTAATGGCCTTTTACATTCATGCTAAAAAAATGTAAAAAAACAGAACACAACAGGTGAAATGGCCTCTGGGTGATTGAGTCCGGGCTGTGTGTCTCCATAGCAAAAGGCGGGGCAGTGCGTAAGATCCCGCACCAGTATAGGAGAAACCGGCTGGTGAGTCTGCGGGAGGCGAGGGGGGAGCTGCCGGGCAGAGTCGCAGAGGATTTGGAGGGGGGGGTCCCGGGACCCCTCTCTCTGCCACCGCCCCAGGAGGGGCGACGCTACTCCTTGTTCTGAGCCGTTGCCATGGATACTGCCACACCCAAATTTTGCCCCAACCCATTTGATTTGCTCTATTGAAATATATATATATATATATTTTTTTTCCTTTCTTTCTTTCTTGTCTGTGAAATTTGGGGATACCATGTGGAAATAATTATGCAAATTGAATGTGCCTGTATCTTCCCCAAAGCATTTTGTAGTATCTTTTTTTTTTTTTCCATGTGTGCTTGCTGGCGAGCTGGGATAAGTGCAGCATAGAGAGACACGTGTTCATACTGTTTCTTGTACACCCCTCAGGATGGGATAAGCTCACACGGCAGACTATGTACAGAAATGCTGTTTGTAATTTGGAACTAAACTGAACTCAGTGGTGATGTTTGAATTGTACAACCTGCTTGGCTCTTGCTGTAGTAATAAATGTGTAAATCAGTCCATCTTGAGTTGAACTTGAAACCACCATGATTCACTACAGTGTATGTGTGTCCATGCATGTGTGTGTCCATGCATGATGCATGTGTTTCCATGTGCATACATGCATGTATGTGTGTGCATGTGTGTGTTTGTGTGGGGGTGTGCGTGTGCGTGTGTTTGTGTGTGTGCGTGTGTGTGCGCGTGTTTACATCATCTGTTCCCATGTTTTCTAAGCATGTGCTGTGAATGTAAGGCCTTCATTTTGGTTACAGGCTGCGTTGAGCATAGAAGAAGGCTAGCCCAGGCTGGTAGTACCATGGAGATGTTTATGTGTTGGGAAGTGGGAAGTTTGTGTCTCTTTGTCTGTCTCTTTGTGTGTCTCAGTGTGTGTCTCAGTGTGTGTCTCAGTGTGTTGGGGTGTGTGTCTCAGTGTGTTGGGTGTGTGTCTCAGTGTGTTGGGGTGTGTGTCTCAGTGTGTCTCGGTGTGTGTCTCGGTGTGTGTCTCGGTGTGTGTCTCAGTGTGTGTCTCGGTGTGTGTTGTGCGCTGTGGAGTTTAAGGGGACGTGTCTAGACCTGAGACCCAGCGAGCAGGTAAAACCTCCCTGATATTTGCCGTTTGCCCCATCCCTCTTGTCAGTGTATCTGCTTGTTGTGATGACATGCAACCCCAGTGCATACAGCTCTCTTACTCGGCTCGGCAGCTTGTGTCTCCGATGTCGGCTGCCCTCCTGTCCCGATGCTCCGATTTCTGCTCAGCTCGCTCTACGCCCCCTGTATCCCCGCCCTATGACCCGTGCCCACCCCCTGTGCACTGCAGTTCCGTTAGTGTTCTTCACAGACAGCCTGCACACCTTTCAAATGAGCTCAAATCAACCCAGGCTTGGCCCCCCAGCGAAGACAGTAGCGCCCCCTGCAGGTGTGTGACCGAGTGAAGGGCTTGTTTCTAAGCAGCAGAGGCCGAAGGCAGGGGGCCCGCTGACTGAGTCGTACATCGCTTTCATAACGCAGCAGCCTCTCGTCGCTTCGCCTGGAAAGGGCCGCTAGTCCTCAGGCTGTTGGGTCCCTTCGATGTGCGCTCACTTGCTCCCTCGTGTGGGCGAGACCGGTCACTGCGTAAAATGGTCAGCTGGTGGCTGTGAAAAGCCTGCTCCTCCTGCTGTCCCTTTAGCTGCTCCAGGCCGCCACGCTGCACTTCGGGGCCTCGTTCGAAACACCGATGTGAGATCTGCGTGACTTCCCCTGTCCTTGCCCCCGTCGGTGTGCTTCTCTCTCTTCTCCCCTACCCTCTCTCTGTTTCTCTCTGCTCTCCGTGTGTCTGGGCATGTACTGTCTGAGTCTGTCTACCCCTGCTGTGGCTACTGCTGTGGCTACTCTGTCACTCAAAATTGATCTCTATCTACAACACTCTCTTTCCCTCCTTCTCTCTCCTCCCTCCCTCCCTCCCTCTCTCTCTCCCCCTCCCTCCCTCTCTCTCTTCCTCCCTCCTTCCCTCTCTCTCTCTCTCTCTCTCTCTCTCTCTCTCTCCCCTCTCTCTCCTCCCTCCTCTCTCCCTCCCTCCCTCTCTCTCAGACCGGCGCTCCCTGACAAGGCCTAAGTCATTCGTGTCGACCAGGCTGCTGTCCTTGGAGGAGGCCCAGGCCCGTACCCAAGCTCCTCTCCTGCTGCAGGGGGGTCCACTCTCCTTCCAGGGCAAATTCCACACCGTGCTGGACCTTCCCGTGGACAGGTGAGGCTCCCCTCAGTAACCATGTCACTGCGCTTACCTGTGGCGCTTCCTGTCCTCCCAAACGGAATGTGTGAATATGTGCCCTGGTGGAGTGCTTCCAGAACATTCTGAGACTACATTCTCTGTGACCCATTGCTTATTAAAATGTAGCCTTTTTAAATGTTTCTAACTGTTTTCTTTGAACTGGTGCGAGTGACTATGGAGAGTGTATTACATTATAAAACATACATTGTATAATTCAAGATTATATAATGTATGGTTTTTTTCCACATGCATCTCGAGAGTCACCTTACCCGTCTCATGACCCACAGTATAGGAGCCGCTGTGTTTATTCACTACTGTCTTATGTATTCAGAAATTACAATCCCCCCTTGATGCTGCAAACGGCCTTTTCCCACATGACTGTCTTCCTAACCCCCACTTCTCCTCTCCCTCACACACTCTCACGCAGGAGGAAGAGGGGATGAAGGTGCGGAAGTCGGCAGGAGGGAGCTGGAAGACGTTCTTCGCCATCGGGAAGCCCGCCGGGTCGGGTCGTCGCAAACCCATGAGGATCAGCTCCCTGTTCCAGCCCGCTACCTCCCACGCTGGTAAAGCCACACCCCTTTACTGCAATTCACCCCCCTCCACACCACCTCTCACCATGCAGGGACATTTTAACTGCCAAAATAAAGGAAACCCCAACATAAACCCCACTTAAAGAGCCACTTTGAGCAAACTATTGAGTTGGGTAACTACGAGCTGCAGAACAGCTTCAATGCACCTTGGCATAGATTCTACAAGTGTCTGTAACTATATTGGATGCAACATCATTCTTCCATGAGAAATTCCATCATTTGGTGTTTTGTTGATGGTGGTGGAAAACGCTGTCTGAGGCGCCGCTCCAGAATCTCAGTGTTCAGTTGGGTAGAGATCTGGTGACTGAGACGGCCATATGATTTACATTGCTTTCATGCTAATCATACATTACATTACATTACATTACATTACATTACAGGCATTTAACAGACGCTTATCCAGAGCGACTTACAGTTTACATTTCTTTACATACAATCCATTTATACAGCTGGATATTAACTGAAGCAAGGTTCAGGTTACCTTGCTCAAGGGTACAACAGCAGTGTCCCACCTGGGGATTGAACCTGCAACCTTAACGTTACAAGCCCAGTTCCCTAACCATTATACCACACAAACCATTCAGTGAACACTTGTGCCCTGTGGACTGTGGATGGGGGCATTGTCATTCTGGAAGAATAGAAATGCTCCGTAGGATGAAGTTTATTACTTAGAATGGATTTGTATTTATTGACGTTTACCTTTCCCTCTAATGGGTTGAGTGGACTTAAACCATGGCAGTAAAACGAACCTCACACCAAAACAGAGCTGCCAGAACCCTTCATTTACTCAAGTGTTTCCTTTATTTTGGTAGTTGCCTGTACCTTTTATTGTTTTTTATTTTATGATCCAGAAAGCTGGAGTTGCCCCATAACCTCTCCATATTTTTTTAAAGCCAGGAAGTTTCCGCAGCACTGTCAAATCTGCACAGAAATGACACACAGGACCTTTTTGGCACATTGTTGCTAAATGGGTACAGTGGACTCCTGGTATTATCAAAATGTTTCATTTGTTAACTTTCAACTAAGCAGAGATTGTTTTAATCTATAGTGGTTTTAGAGCTATATTTTCACCCATTTTGCGACACTGTCATCTTTTTAACGTTGACATTTTATGTGTGACAAACGAGTGTAGTTTGCCACTCCCTTTATATCGTAAATGCTTCCTGTTGAATCAGTGCTGGTGTCTTTTCTGGACAATGTGTGTTCGGTTTCACCACTTAAGCCCAATACATGAACTCAATGTGCCATATTTTTCACTCTTCCCCCATCTCTCTCTCTCTCTCTCTCTCTCTCTCCTCTCTCCCTTCCTCTCTCTGTATCGATCGGTCTGTCTCTGTTTGGCTGCTGTAGGTTGTCGGGTGGATAGTGTTACCTTGCGATCGGCGAAGAGTGAGGAGTCTTTGTCATCCCAGCACAGTGGGGCAGGTAGGACAGTCACTCTGCCGCTTGGACAAACAAGCTCCGCCCACCCCCTCACTCCCCTGAGTCCCATCTCTTTGAATCCTCATGCTCCTCAGAAATCTGGCAACCCTGCACTCAATGTCATATGCGATTAAGAGAAGCAGCTGGAATTGGACGCGTGGCAGATTGTCAAACTGTCTCAAAGCCTGTTATGACATTGTGAATTGATGTCATTTCCGAACACAATTTTTTCCTCCACACAGGCAGATTCAGTTCAACAGGGGCCTGAACCCCCAAAAAGCCAGAAAGTGAGGCAAAAAACTCCCCAGTGGGAAGATAAACTCTACCTTCATCCCCCCCATCCAGACATGTTATTCTTTCCTCATCCCTCATCTTCAAACCTCTTTCTGCCATCAGCTTTCCAGAGAGAAAAATCTTTAACTCTCTCTTTCCATTGCTCTTTTCCTCTCTCTTTCCCCTTCTCTTTTTAAGACTGTACTTAAGTTTCGTACATTGTTACCTTATATTTTATATATTTATTCTGTATGCTCATTTGCACTGTGTTGTTGGGTTGTTGTTGATGTAGACTTAGCACGGACATACATACACACACTCACACACACACACACACACACACACACACACACACACACACACACTACCCACTTTAATACTGCTGCTATCTGGTTTTCAAGCATCATTTGAATACCACTGCTGCTATTCAATACCATCGCTGCTTGAAATACAGTGCTGCTACTATTCTTATTGTTATTGTTATTGTTATTACTATTCCGGTTATTACTTTTTTTTTTTACAATGTGTGTTATTTCTGTGTGTTATTTCTGATGCTGCGAAGTTGAGGGGCCAGGCCCAAGATTTTTACTCTGGTGTACCTAGTATCACAGATGTAACAATAATTACCTCCCCCTCGCTCCGTCTCCTTCCTTCTCTCCTCCATCTCACTCCTCCTCTCTCTCTCTCTCTCCCCCTCCCTCAGGTCAGTCTAAGCTCCAGAGGCTGCGCAGGCCTCGCTCCAGCAGTGACGGTCTGGCCCTGGCCGCCTCCGTGGAGCCCCAGCTGCTCCCCCAGCGGCCCTCCTCCCGCCTCCCGCCCAGCCGCTCCTACGACAGCCTGCTCCCCGAGGAGGCCCGCGACCCCGAGGAGGAGGAGGACGAAGAGGAGGACGAGGACGACGAAGAGGATGAGGAGGGCGTCTACATGCTGCCCGACTTCTCTCAGGACCCCGCCTCGTCCTGGATGGCAGAGGACGTGATCGACTTCAGCCCCACCTTCCTGGAGGACGGGCCGATCGGGATCGGCGGGGGCGGGGCCGGGGGCGGCAGGGAGTCGCGGCCCGCGGCCACACCCCCTCCCTACCGCTGTGTCAGCCACCAGGGCCACGCCCACTCGCGGTCCCACAGCCAGCGCTCCATCACCGAGGACCCGGACTCCGTGCTTAATCAGTCAGAGGCGGCGGCACGCAGGAGTCTGATCCTGGCGGCCACGGCCCCGCCCCTGCAGGTGTACTGCCAGCACAGACCCCCCGCCGCCACCGGGCCCGCCGAACCCAGCACCAGCCCCTCCCACGGCCAGCCTGCTAGCTCCGCCCCCCAGCCGCCGCCAGAGCGACGCTCCTTCACCCGCAAAGTGGTGCATGCGCTCTCCCCCAAGGCCCCCAAGTCGCCACCGTTGGACATCTCGGACCCCATCGCCATCAGCGTACCTGCCAAGGTCTGTCTTGTCTGTCTGTAGGTCGGTCTGTGTGCCTGTCCCCTCTGCCTGTCTGTCTGCCTCTGTGTATGGCTGGCTGTAGGTATTACATCTCAATGATTTGCCAGACAGACATTCATCAGTTCTCAGTCTGAATGTGAGTAGTTGTGGCTTTTTCAGTGCTAATCACTCCAGCCCAGTGTGTTAGGAGCTTTGTACATATTTAAGGCCCTTTTCTCCATTAGCCGTTTTTGCCTTACGTCAGTGTGTATGCATGATAGTATTTCTAAAGCACGTCTCACAGAACGGCAGTCACCGCATACAGTGTGAAGGTTGAAATGTGGTCTGTTTCTTGTTCCCCGGTCGTCAAGGTGCTGGAGATGATTGGCGGGCGCGCTGGTGAATTGCAGCCCGGGCCCCAGGGCGGTGGGTCCACCCAGCCGCCCCAGATGATCTCTATGCTGCTGAGGTCATGCGACTTCCAGCTGACGGACAGCTGTCAGCAGGAGATCCGCAGCAAGCTGGGGCCCGACCCCAAGGTCAAAGGTCAAGGTGGGTATGCATGGTCACTGACTTTATCTGCACAGATCTCTCCCTGTTCACCGCTAATGGAATTTGGGAAATGATACTATCGATTATAAGTAAATACATAAATAAATAAGCTATCTGAGCTATCAAGGAAAGGTCATTGATGATAGTCCAGTCATGATGGAGTAACCTCTCTGGATTTTATGATACAGCTGTGCAGCATAATAAGAGACTTTTGAGTATCGCAGAGCGCATGGGCAACATGGAGATAGTACATCCGGGTCAGAGGGCAAAAGGCTGTCGGAAATACTGTGTTAATGCTGTAAGTGATGTTCCACATTTTATACATGTGGATATGTAGTACGGTCGTAAGGCCTAAAGGAGGGACTAAAGTGGTTTTCCCTGATGGCCCTGACACCATCCTTGATCTTTAACATCTTTTAAGCCTCTGTTGATCTGTGAGTTTTGCACATCAAATGAGGCTCTTACTGAAGCGGAATGCTAATTCTACATCCTCCCCACCCTCCCTCCCTCTCTCTCTCCCCTTCCTCTGTCCCTCTCTCCAGGTTTCATGTTGCCCACTGGCCCCTCCCTCCCATCCCAGCAGCCTCCCCCCCCCCCTCCCAAGAACCCTGCTCGCCTTATGGCCCTGGCACTGGCTGAGAGCGCCAACAAAGCCCTGCGTCAGGGCGCCTCGCCCCCCTACCGCCCCCCCCAGCCCAAACCCCAGGAGCCCCCAGAGTCCCGCTTCACCAGGTCGCTCTCCATGGACACAGGCGAGGTGCTGTCCAGCTCCTCTCCCACCGAGGCCAACCAGCTGTACTCCACAGTGCGCCCCCTGTCTGTGTGGATGTCCGAGGGCGAGAACAACGGCGGCGCCATCGCCACCACCACCACCGCCGCCGATGCGTCCGAGGGGGGAGAGCAGCAGAGTGGGAGGAACCAGGTCCAGGTCTGTCTGTCTGTCTGTCTGTATGTGTGTTTGTCTGTCTCTCTCTCTCTCTCTCACACACTCTCTCTCTCCCTCTCTGTCTCTCTGTTTGTATTTATACATTTTTCAGTATATGTGGTCCCAATGCGAACCCACAACCGAAGTGTTGTCAGCGCCACGGTTTACCTACTGAGGCACACAGAACCATCTGTATCTGTCTGTCTGTCTCTCTGTATCTGTCTGTTTGTCTGTTTCTCTCTCACACTCTCTCTCTTTCCAGCTCTGTTTTCTGCATCTCTGTCTGTCTGGTTGTCTTTCTGGCTGTGTTTTGGCGTCTCTGATATTCATATCTGTGTCTGTCTGTTTTTCTGTATCTGTCTGGTTTTCTTTCTTTCTGTCTGTGTTTTTGTGTCTCTGGTGTGCCTGCGCGTGCTGAAATATGCTATTGTGTGTCTGTCTGACACGTTCAATCAAGCTCCCTACATAAGAACCTCATGCAGCCTTCATATGTACCACATAACGCCTCCATAAACACTGCATAAGCTCTCATGCCAGCCAGCACTGTCTGTCATATGGCGTGCTGCTCATCAATCGTGCTCTAAGCAACATTACTGTGACAGTCGTATTTAGTGTGTGATGGTCATTGGTGTGTCAACGGCCAGAAATGGACATGAACATGGGACTTCATATGACAGGCTTATTCATTATTATGTAGTGCTTATTAAGGCTTTATGTAGTTTTTATGTGGGGTCCCCTCACAGAAAGAGTTACCATTGGATCCTCACTCAAGTTGGAGCATCTCTGAGTACATAAGATATGTGGCCAAGCTATTTTCAGTTAAATCTTCATTATCTAACTGTATCCAAGTGGCACGTAAGTAACTGAGTGGGCAAAAGACGACTAATTCTAACGCCCCGACTATGCCTGATTAAAAAACGAGATGGGAAAAGCGGTCAGAACATTAAGCGACTCGGTCTTAATGACCGTAATATGAGTAAACGGGGATTGACGTTCTTTTGGCTACAGTGTCACAAATAAAAAATAAAAATAAAAAACGGGTCATCTCTCTGTCAGTTTGTGTATTTCTCCGTGTCTGTCTCTGTTTCTGTATTCTCCGTCTGTCTGTCTGTTTCTGTGTCTCGGTTTCTTCGTGTATCCTCTCTCTGTCTCTGTCTGTGTGTGTTTGCGTGTGCTGAGCTGCGGTGCGTTTGCCTGTAACTCTTTTATTTGTGTTCTTCCCCCCGCAGGACACGGGCACGCTCTCCTCGTCGGTGTCCGGTGAGTCCGGGGGCTCCAACTCGGAGGTGTCGGCCGGCAGCTCCTCCGGGGACACAGACCCGGCGCCGAGCCCCGTCTACAAGAACCAGGAGGAGGCCCAGCCCGGCCCACCGCCCTTCCCCGAGGACCGCGCCACCGCCGCCGAGGCCCAGGCTCAGAGGAAGCCGCCGGCGTACTCGCGGCAGTTCTCCGCGCCCCACCTCCAGCAGAAGGGGGCGCCCAGAGCAGATCGCCCCCGCAGCCGCACCTCCTGCACTCCAAGTCCGAGTGCTCCCCCCTGGCCCAGGTGCGTGCCTTCCAGCCCACCCGGCCCAAGGTGCCCCCCAAACCCCTGGAGCTGGCCCCGCAGCGCGCCCCGCTGTCCCGGGCCGACAACTACATGCGGCGCTCGCTGGACGCGGCGCGAATCCGCCGCATCATCGCACAGTCGCAGGGCGCCTCCCCCACCGCCGCCGCGCCCGCCAGCCAGCCCCTGTCCCGCGCCTTCTCCGAGCGGCTGAGCGGGACGTCGGACGTGCTGTCGCGCTACCATGCCGCGCGGGCCACCGCCGCGGCCCAGGCCCAACCCCAACCCCAACCAACCCCAGCCCTCCCACATCCGCCCCGCCCCCCAGGCCGGCGCCTCCTCCTCCGAGGACCAGGGCAAGATGGAGAACTTCTACTACGAGATTGCGGCTCCCGACCATCCGCAGGCTCCTCCCAGCTACGCCTGGCACAGTTACCAGAACATGCGGCTGGAGCTGGAGGGGAACTACCGCCCGGGCCACGCCGAGGCTGCCCAGCGCCCGCTGTCCAGGGGGGGGCAGCAGCAGCAAAAACCCCCACCCAGCCCGCCCCCAGCACCCCCCTCACCAGCACCCCTCCCAGGGGTCGTTAGTGGCCCGAGCGCCGCAGCTCTGGTCCTCCGAAGCCACTCGTGCTTGGGCGGCGGCCCACTCCCACTCCCACTCCTACTCCTTCTCCCACGGCCACTCCCACCACCACCCTCAGGACGGCTCGCCCGCCCAGCCCCACCCCCCTCACCGCCACCCCCACCCCCACCCACACCCGCACCCGCACCAGCACCAGCACCGCCACGCCTCGTCGGTCCGGCTGTCCCGCAGCGAGATGCACCCGGCCCTGGCGGGCAGCGCCCCCTCCCCCGCCCCCGGCACGGCCTCCGCCCTGCCCCTCTCCGTCCACAAGCAGCAGCGGAGCGGGGGCCTGCACCACTCGCAGCGCTCCCCCTCCAGCGACCTCTCCTCTTCCCAGCTCCACCCCTACTTTGAGAACGGCAAGGTCTGCTACCGCTACCTCGAGGCCTCCAAGCCCGGCGAGGAGCAGCTCCCGGGCTCGCGGCCGGCCGCCCACCCCCACCACCCCCACCACAAGCCGCCCCTTCCTCCCAGTCTCCCCCATCCCAGGCCCCCAAACACCACCCCCACCCCCAGCCCGAGCCCGTCTACGTCAACTTCCCCTTCGTCAGCCCCGCCGCGGCCAGCTCTGCCAAGAGCTGGATGACCACCGACCTGGACGCCGACTCCCAGCAGGCGTCCGAACCGCCCGCCCCGCCCCCGGAGCCTCCCCCCGAGGGGAAGCAGGAGCCGCCGTCGCGCCCGGAGGACGGTGAGAGCCCGGGGGGGCCTGAGATGGCCGGCTACGAGAGCCCGGCCCACGGCGACCGTGCCGCGCAAGACCCGCTCGGCCACAAGGTGGCGATGTCGGCGTCTTCGTCGCCCGCGGCAGCGGCCATGGCGCACTTCCGCAGCCGCTCGGACCCACAGAGCTCGAGCACAGAGCAGAGCCACAGCCCGGGCCTGGGCCTGGGCCTGGGCCTGCTGACGGGGAAGGACATCGCCTCCCTGCTGATCGAGAGGCTGGCAGAGGACGAGGGGGAGAGCGCCTGCGCCGTCACCTCCTCCTCCACCTCCTCCTCCCCGCCGCTGGAGCACCCGCCCAACCCATACCCCAGCCAGCAGCCGCACCAGCACCAGCCCGCCTACAACGTCTACACCCCCGGGCCGTCCCGCAGCCGCTTCGAGGGGGGGCCGGCCACGCCTCGGGGCGGGACCTTCCACCGGCAGGACCCGCTGCGCCGATCCTCCTCCTCCTCCTCCGGGGCCCAGTACCGCCAAGCCTTCGATGTCATGCCGTCCGGCGACCAGGTCCTCAAGTTCTACCGCACCCAAGATTTTGCCTCCGCCTTCCAGGGGGAGAACCCCAACCCCAACCCGTACCCCAGCAGGCCCCTCTACCAGGACCCCCAGCCGTACCCCGGCCGCAGCCCCCAGGACCCCCACCCCAATTACCCTGCCCCGTCCCCCTCGGACGCCCCCCACCCGTCCTCCACCTCCCCCTCCGCCGCCATCTCGAACCTGACACTGGGAGGAGGGCCGCGGGGCTACGGGGTCCCGGCGGGGGGGTTGCAGACGGCAATGGCGCCCCCCTATGGCCAGTACCAGTTCCAGTCGGTCCCCATGTTGGGCCAGTACCCCAACCCTCCGCGCAGGGAGCCAGTCCTGGACCCCTCCCTGCGCGCCCCCGGGCTCCAGAACCAGAGGGGCCTGACCCGACAGGGCAGCCTGCCGGGCCCCAACTGGACTATCCACTCCGAAGGGCAGACGCGCAGCTACTGCTGAAGTGGGGGGGGGCAGGCCACGTTTTTTTAGGGGGGGCAGGGGGGCGAGAGAGTGACAGCTGTGAGAACGAGGTGGGCAGAGCCACTTCACGTACGTACCGCTGGACTGAGGGTGTGAGAAAGAAAGTTCCGTGCGAGTGGGACAAGTATGAGAGGAGAAGGGGGGAGGTTATCGGAGACTGATAGGAGAGAGATACAGTGATACAGGCGGCAGAACCTGGGACTGGACTGAGGGAAGGTTTTATAGAGCGTGCGGATACTCCCAACCCCACCCCCACCCCCTTTTAATATTGGAACTATGTTCAAAGGACATTACGCGGAGACAAAAAAAAAGATCAAAGTGTGGAACCGAAAAGTGGCTTAGATTTGAAAACATTCCAGCGCAGAGAAGTGTGTTTGCCGGCAGAGAGCGAAAGAGAGAGAGAGAGTGAAAGAGAGAAAGAGAGCAAAGAGATGAATAGCTGCTATACTTTTTTGGTTGAGTATCACAGGTATTCTGCACAATAGGATCTTTTTTTTCCTGTACTTTATTCTGGCTTTTGTTTGGTCTGTTTGGTTTCTCTTGTATTAAGTGTTGCAAGACGGAGAAGGTTGTGTTTAGAGGTATTTCTTCTTTTCTTTAAACCAGAAAAGCTGCTGATAGTTTTAATGGTCTGGGAAGCTCGTTATCATTTTATCATTTCAGAATTCAACGACGTGCAGAAAAAATGTGAAATTGTGTTTGTTTTTATTTGAATTGCTTTTTATTTATTTTAGTTTTTATTTCTGGATTATTTTTTTTTGAGTCTTTTTGAAATGTTTTGCGTTAATTTTTTTTCCTTTTGACAGTGTTATTGAGTGTGCGTGTGATGTCTGTGTGTGTGTGTGTGTGTGTGTGTGTGTGTGTGTGTGTGTGTGTGTGTGTGTGTGTCTAACAACACATTTTTGTCTGCAAATAAAAGAGAAGCACATTTTACAAAAAAAAAGAAATGAATAACGGAAGAATAGCCGTTAACACTGCCTTTTGTTAAAGGGATAATGTTTCTTGACGGTACTCTGTCCTCTCCTTTCCGACTTGCGCTTTGCTCTGACAGTTGGAATACTCAACCCATGTGTGTCTGGTTGGGTGAAGTGTTCATATGTCTTAATCCAATGCATCTTATCCTTGAAGGATGTTTTTGTTTTTTTCTTATTTGTAATAATTCTAACATGCTTTTATCCAAAGCAATGTGCTGTAAATATGATCCTAGAACCACTCATACTTTTGTTGTTTTTCTTCTCCACAGATGCCATTTAGGTTGAGAACCTTGCTATAAAGGCACTGTGGCAGTGAAATACTTACCCTCTTTTGGGAAGAACCAATGACCCAAGTGATCCCCCGTTCCCCCTGGGATAATGGTATATTCCTGAAAATTACTAAATAACTGCAACGTTAGGTATTAGCTGGGTTGGCCAATGGTGTAGGACCAATATCTCCCCATCGTTACTGCTGACCATTCTGTTAAAACCTGTGGCTTGTTTTCACCACAGGTAGGCAGTACTAGTACTGAACAGCAGGGGGAGCAGTAGTGCCCTGTCTCCAGGCAGAATTCAGACATGATAATTTTTTAGCAAGCAGTTTTGCACAGATGCGGTCAGTGGAGCGGTGTGTGTCTGTGTCTGTGTTCGTGTCCATGTCTGTGGATGTGTCTGTGTGGCTGTCTGTGTGTGTGTGTGTGTGTGTGTGTGTGTGTGTGTGTGGTGCATGCATGTGGGTGTGGAGATTAATTTGAAGGACAGTGCTGGTAGTTTCTCTGCATTTGCTTGCAGATTTTTGCAATTTTGTCTGCTGTACACTTGTTTACATGTTACAAGGTAATGGCTGGTACAGAGCTGATGACAGAGTGTGACAGAGACTGTCCTGAGGTACATTGTCTTGCGTTTCCTCATGTCATGGCAGAACGTGTGCTGTGCTTAATGAGTGTAGATATATTTTTTAACAGATTTTTGCTGTTGCACCAACTCTTAAGGCAACATCCACCACTCTGTTGTGCTGATATTAACATGACATGCACGCACTGCACTACATTTAGCAATTTAGGAAATGAGAGGACAGAGGGAACCATGTGCTACTGTACTGAGGGGGCAGTAGGATTGATTTGACCATCGCACCGCTGAGCCTTCCTTTAGTTGTGCCACCCTAGAGCGTTGTGCTATACCAGGTTTAGATTAGGTACGATGAAAACGCACTGAGCCCTGAACATCTCTGAACACTGGGGTAGACACTACAGTAGCTGGGGTAGACACTAGCTACTCTCCATTCCGTTCTTAAGCAGTGTGCATGTTGCTCTACTCTACTGTAGAGATGCCCTCAACCCTGGTGATGGAGAGCCACAGGGTGTGCTGGGTTTCGGTGTTACTCAGCACTTAATCGATCAATTACAGCAGTTGATTACAGTTATCTCACTTCACCTGGTTTCTTGGGTCTAAATTGTTTGCTGCTTTTAAGGTGAAAACAAAAACCAGCACACCCTGTGGCCCTCCAGGACCAGGGTTGGGGACCCCAGCCCAACTGTAATGGTACTGTGTGTTGAGTGGGGGTGTAGGGTGGGCAGGCTTTGTGTTGCAAGGTGGCGGAAGACGCAGTCCCCAGAAACTGGTGTCCTGAAATGGCTCTTGGGTGAACTTGACACAACCTCATGTTATAGACTTTCCCTTCCTACTAAACAAATGATACTTTAATGTAAAGTTTTGAAGGGTATATGCTAGTGTACGAGTTTGCCTCTATGAATGTGTGTGGGTGTGTTCAGTGTGGTGTGCACGTTACCATCTCTCCCTCTTTACTCCATATCTATGCAGTCAATAAATACATGGAAATGTTCCTTAAAGTCAGAAGCACTCCTTTAAAATGGCTATACTACCTACTTGTGCAAAAAGGTTTGTGTGTAACCTGAACTTTCAAACCAATTCTCTCCCATTCAGCCTTATAGCACTTTGCAAAAGGCAGTACATCTTATTTTGTAATATTTCCAATGTGTGAATAAAACCTGAAAGTTGCATCAAAGATGAAATGATGTGTTGTGTTTGTTTTGTTTATCTGCTGTTTTTTGTAACCTGCCTGCCACGACTAACAATCAAGTACATTTCTGAACATTTTTGTGTGTGTGTGTGTGTGTGTGTGTGTGTGTGTGTGTGTGTGTGTGTGTGTGTGTGTGTGTGTGTGTGTGTGTGTGTGTGTGTGTGTGTACAACAAACCTGTGCGAATGAAATGCTCAAAGAAACTTCAGGGTAAAAAAATGCAACTCTGCAAAAGGTGTTTATGATTTCAGCAATAAATATAATAAATTTTATTTAGCTGCCATTTTTAATTTTGATGAATTTGTTTAGTGGACCTCACTACGTGAACCTCCATTTTAGGTGGCAGCTGCTTCCTAGTGATATGAAAAATCCATTGAAAAAAACGTTTTGGGTGTGTGTGTGTTTTTGAGTGCACTCGTGAGAGCGTGCAAGTGCGTACATGGTTGTGAGATGGTGAGCCTAAAATGAAAATGGTGCATTATGACTTGTGATCTTTATAATATAAATACATTTCATTACATCATTTTTCTTCACTTTTCTAGACGTTGCAAAATGTGGAGACTGAAAGCCCACCTCTTCAGACTACACTTCCACTGAATATATTAATAAAAAAATACTGTCATATCAGTAAATGTGAATATATTAAATTAAAAAGTTATAACTTTTCTCTCACTGTTTTATAGGTGTCGTGTACATCTGTCTACGATGGCATCTGTTGTATTGTCGCTGTACTGATACCCTGCTCTAGCTGTGATTATTCTTGCCATTTTAAATGCACTTATTGTAAGTCACTCTGGATAAGAACGTCTGCTAAATGCCTAAAATGTAATTACATTTACAACTGATATCATTCAGCTATGGTCAATACATTCTCATAGTGTAATCCACTAAGCTGTGACAGGACGTTAGGAGTGATAGCAGTGAAGAATGTGTAGCCTGAAGCAGTAGTATTTCATTCAAACCAGACCTCCAGGGTCCAACAGAGTACACTGGTCCAATAATATATATATATATGCCATTTAGCAGACACTTTTATTCAAAGTGACTTACAGTAGTGAATACATACATTTTTCAGTACATGTGGTGCCAATGGGAATCGAACCGACAACGTAAGCGTTGTCAGCACCAAGCTCTATCTACTGAGCCACACAGAACCACAGGACATGATATATGATCTCGCTGAACATGCCCTTGCTTGGGGTCGAGGGTTTCTGAGGAGAGCAGACGACTCTTATGGGGAGCGCCTTGCCATCTTACACCCGACTCATCACGTTTCTGTTTATTTACTCCTTTCTGTGTGTGATCCCTCCGATTGATTGCGATCCTTGAGTAAGCACAATCCCATCTCCAGAAAATGTAGCCAAACTGGTTGCTCTGCATTCTGGAGTGTCTCGAGGGAGAAGGGGCACAATGAGCTGGAGGAGAAGAAGAAATGATAGCTGGGCCTGGATTTTAGATGGCAGGACGAAACTCTCTTTTCTCACTTTTTCTTCTACTCATGCTATACCTTGCATTTCTTCTTGCTTTTTTTTCTTCTTGTTGAATGTTTTCAATCGGTAAGGTTTGCCCACCTGCTCATTTTTGAGAACCTGGGGCTTAGAGAAGAGAGTGTTATGGATTCAGAGAAGATTTTCGCACACAATGTACAGGTAACTGCCAAAATAAAGGAACCACTTGAGTAAATGAAGGGTTCTGCCCATGGTTTAGGTCCACTCAACCCCTTGGAGGTCAAGGTACACATCAATACAAAGCCATTGCGAGCGATCACCTTCATCCTACGGTGAAGCATTTCTGTTCTGATGGGAGTGGTCTCTTCCAGGATGACAATTCCCCATCCACAGGGCACGAGTGGTCACTGAATGGTTTGATGAGCACTCAGTCACCAGATCTCAACCCAACTGAACAGTTATGGGAGCGGCACCTGATAGCTCCATCTAGATTATTAGAGCAACAACGCCAGTTATGAATGCTCCAGAAATGCGAAACGCGTTATCCTAAAATCTGTGACCTCAAAAGACTCGTCCCCCGATTTGATGGTCAGGACTAGTGTTTTAAGTGAGGAAAGATCTATATTTATTTAATATTTTCAATAAAGACTGCTTTGATATCACCTGCCTCGGCTACCTCGGCAGAGTGGGTGGGCTTTGGGGTGGAAGACCGTTTGTGTGACTACTCCCACATTCCACATCTCCGCCTCAGATACACCTGTGCAGTCTGGCGCAGGCTGTAATTTGAGTTTGAGGCATTTTTTATTGAATTCAGTGCAAGTCCTTCCTGTTTGTCTGGTCTGTGGCACACCCTTAATATGCTATTGCAGAAACTACAGCCTTAGCCATTATGGGCCTGCGTTTATCAAGGCACTCTCTTGAAGATTTGGCCAATTGCGGGACAGATCCCGGGGGGTGCAGCATTCCATGCGCATGTGAAGGCAGACATTTTGTGTGAGGGTGGTCTGCTTTTCTTGAATTAAATGAAAGGATGAAAACAGAGGAATGTAGAGAGAGAGGACAATGCAAAAGTGCAAATTTAAATGAGTATATTTATTATGGATTACATTCATACAAACACATAAATACATGCTCTATGATGGGAACAGTTTGTCACATAATAATATGATAATAATTTGAATATGAATAATTTCATTCAGTTCATAAATCCCTTATGAGTATGAATCTCATTTCATCAATAAATGTAATGGAGTTGTGGACTCAAGATATTCTATGACTATTGCTATATTCAGTACCAGCTTGGTTTAATAATGAATAAAATACAATGAACAATTATACAATAATGAACTGTACAACACAACCATACCAATCCTCATGGACTTTGGGGGTTTTCGTACGCATCCCCAGTATGAAACAGAATTTATTTAGACCTTGAAATGTATTGAAAATACAAAAATTTTCTTTTCTCATTGTATGTACTTGAACATACTAAAAATAGTATTGCTGAAACAGAGTGGTTTGTGTAGCTTGTGTAAGTGTAAACTCTGTAATCATCCTCAAATACAAAATGCCGCTTTCTATCTGTTATTCAAGCACAGCAACACAGCCCCGATCATTATGTCATACTTAATTTTCTGGAAATGACTGACAAGTTTCTTTTCATTTTCTTTCACCATTACAGAATAGATCCCCGGTGATTGGTTGAGGTTCTCTTTGGGTTTTTCTAGTCACAGTGATGCAAAAAGCAGCTGAATATAGACATTTTAGGCAGGAGCTGAACTTGATTTGGGGTTGGGGCGGGGCGGGGTGTTCTCAGAGCTTCATGTAATATACCATGGCGATCAGCAGGAGGAAAAACTGACACAGAGAGAGAGAGAGAGAGAGAGAGAGAGCAAGGCATATTAGATCTCAACTGCTATTAAATCACATCATTAAGTGATCCTTTTCAGCAACGTCCTGTCAAACTGTTATACCAAGCCCATGCTGCGTTTTGTGCCGCTGAAAGAGCCAGGTTGAGTCACAGACTCTCGACACGCTCTGTTGGGCGCGTATGAACCGACAGACAATGAGGGGAGTTTCCCAAACAGAAAGGAGAGGGTAAAAAAACTAAACAAAATTAAAAAAATTTTACAGAAATACACCCAGAAACTCACCACAAACATCAGGATGGAGAAGCCATACCAGCTGATGGCCCAGGTGTAGCGGCTCAACACGGACTCAATGTGCTCGAAGCAGCCCTGAGAATAAAGGAAGGGAGTGTCCCCGTTAGCGTTAGCATAGCGGTAATGGCGTTTTAATAGTGCTGAGGTGCACAGCACTGTCTTGCAGTGACTCTGGGCCAGTAGCTTCGCCTTTGAACCTTAACTCATGCAAACATTCTGTTTTTCCCTAACACACAGGTTTCCATGGAGAGATTTCAGGCTGCATGTAGATGAGAAAAATGGTGAGGTAGATGATCCATCATTTATGACTGTGATGATTAATGTATTATATAATATAATGCTGATTAAAATGAATGCTTTTGGGGAGGTGGGTGTGTTTGTGGTAGTGATGAAGTTTACTTAAAGGAAATTCAATTTTAAAAACTGCACAATTTTAATGACTGAATAAAAACAAACTCAATAAAAACTATACTGCACAGTTGCCCAAACTGAATGTACCTTAGCAAATTCTGCTGGGGGAGACACTTTGCTATAGGCGAGACAATTTTAATTAAACTCTACATTTCATGTGGGTACAATTCTCACTTGAGTCGTTGACTTCATTGTCAAACAAGGACAATGTTGGTTCTGAAAAAGTGCAATCTCCGTGGTTTGTGACTGGTTTGGATATAAGAAGACCAATGCCTGTCAGAGAACTGGTTCTGGAAGCTGTGATTGAAGCCTTTGGCATCATAAGAAAGAAACGCTGTCCTGTCATGTCATTTTGGAAGCACCTGCCTGTGTCCGACATGTCCCAAATTAAATGAAATGTACAAAAGCGAAGCCTTTTATTTTCAAGCTTGAGTTTTAGAAGAAATCAGTCCAGACGGGATGAGTGGAGGCTGCTGTTCATTTAAAAATAGATCTCGCTGTCCAATTTCCTTGATAATTTGGTTTTGGAAACATCAATGGTGGGGCTCAACAAAGCCAGTTATACAACTATGATTTTCTGGTCAGGGTGCCGTTACCTATCCTTGTGGGTATAAAAGCATTAAAAAGCACCGTGTTTGGTGATAAGCCCACCTGAATTACAGGAAGGAGCCCACTCTCAGTTATTTCTTATGACAAATCATGATCGAGTAAACATGGATGATTGAGAAATCATGGAGTGGAAATCAAAAACATTATTCAGAGGACATGCCGAGGGCTGAGACAAGGGTGATGTACGGCTCCGTCCACCCTATATATAATATGTTGTAATCTAGAGTGCCCCTGTTGTTGTTTTTTTGTTCATGCCCCATCAATGGTTATGCATGTCCTTCCTTTTTTTAACATATTAAATATAAAATATCAAAACTGTTGTAACATTTATCGATATCGTCATAAAAGTCTGCAATCATTAAAATGTGATTTCTAATCTGTATCAATCAATCTAAGAAATATCAAGCTAGAAATAATAGCTAGCTAGAAATAGATGAGTGCACTATTTTTGTCTTAACCCAAATGGTGATGTAAGTTACATCATTGAAGGCCTCAGAGAACCCTCTGTGTTCTGCATTGGGTGCCACACAGAACCATATGAATGGGGTGATTAACACAACAAAGTACTCAATTTAATAGAGTGATTGTGGTCAAATCGGGTGCTAAATGGCTGTAATGTAATGTACTCACCTTGGTGAAAATGCCGCTGGTGTGGCCGATTTTGCAGGCCTCTGGGTTCGCCACCTCAAAGTTGCTGTTCCTCTTGCAGCAGCGGAGAGGCCATTGGTACGTGGGGCCAAACTTCTCGCTGAAGGTGGAAGTATAGGCTATCCAGTCCATAGGGCTATCTGTGCCACAGCACTGTACCTGGGGGAGGGGGGGGGGGGTAAAGACAGTGCTTGTATCCTTACATAAAATGTAAAGATCACATGAATTTCATATGTGAAATGTAAAGAAAACCCACATTTATACACTTGAATACCTGTGGACATTTGACACACATGTAACAATGTGAATCACATGAGATCCAAAAAAACACATGTGCAAAATTCATGTGATTTTCCCATAACGGGACGGATTAATTAAATCAGGGTTTGAGTGTACAGCTCATTGCCAAATTAGCCCAGGGTAATTTGTTGAAACAAATCAGCACACACAACCTGCATTCCAGAACTGAGCTGTGCACACCCTGCTCGACACTCAGATTCTACATCACACTCCTGTAACTGTAACCGACTTCTCCTCCCAGCACATTGTCAATCACAGTGCTGACACATTCATAATCCCAGGCGGAAAAAAAACCAACACAATGAAAAACTTTGTTTTCATTGGCTGGCTCTCACTGCAGAAACACTCCCCGTCCTATCTCATTCCCACAGCCAAGGCCTCAAAAAACCGGTCTGGCTACAGTCAGGCTGTTTGTGCTGTCAATGACATATATGGGGCGTGTTGAATAGGACATGTCATCATGTCAGGCACTCAATGTGGTACAGTATAGAGGGTATGGGTGTGTGTTTTGTGATTGTAAAACATATGCACTGTGTTTGGTCCCTCTTTTCTGTTAGGAACTCATTTTAGTTTGAGTCTCCTTGGAAAAAATAGGTAACTGGGTAACATAGATGGGTAACATCCACCCGCGCTCGCAAAACAAGGGTCAGAGGTCACGGCGGCTGTCGGCCTTACGTCCTCCATGACTCTGTTCCACGTTTTTGTGATCTGTCCCCCGGCGTAGCTGTCATCTGCATAGTATTTCAGCATCTGCTTCTTCACCAAGTTGCTGTTACCTACCAGCTGGAGGACGTGGGTTCGAGGAGGTCAGGAGGAAGAGAGAGAAAGCGAAGGATGTGTCACTAGGATATGCCACAGCTTGCCAGGTCATGTATTGGAGGTAGAAACACTTCTGGTATTCAGAATTCAATATTCAAGTCCAGGCTTGATGTAGGACCGTATATTCTTTAGACTAGATAAATGAGCCAAAATGGGCCTAGATTAAGGCATGTGGGTGACATTAGAAGCATTATATGTCATACATTATATTGTTATATGTATTGCAAAATATATTTTATATCATAATTATAATATATTACACAATATACAGATGATTTCTGCTTTTCATGTATTGTAAAAAGTATTAAAATATATATAATACCATAATATATTTTGGAACAAAAAAAACAATATATTGCCATGTACTGCAAAATATATGTGGAGTCATTTTACACAAATTATTTAATATATTTTAGGATATGTTTCAATATATTTCACTATATTGTTGTTGCGTAAGGGTGAACAGCCTATTCTCATCATTATGCACTCTTATATTCTTCTTATGTCCTTACTATATTTAAGACCTGTCATATATAATATATTATATATATAATACCTGTCAATATAAGATGTGCAGTTTACACTTGCACAAAATTACAACTGGGTATTAAATTAAATCTATACCATTGGACTCTCCTCTGGAGATAACATATATTTGATACACACTTGGTGCACTCACTGATATCAAATATACTTAGTGATATAGCCATATAGTGTTAGCTGATAAAACAAAAATAATAAGGTTCCTTAGAGGCACTATATCGTTTTGGTGAAATTCACGTAGGTACACTTTAAATGGCACAAATCTATATCAAGTAAACATCATTTTATTAACTGTAATTTCTGTATCTCGTCCCTGATTTGCTCTTTCAGACTGCTTGCTTTATGTGGCAGGGGCTCTTGTTGCCCCATCCAATGGTAAAATGTATCAGATGATGTGTGTGGCAGTGATTGGGGGAGTGATATTTCATGTAAATGAAAATGGGCAGAGCTACCACATCACTCATTTGAACCTATCACTGTGCTTTGCTGTGGAGAGTAAAATCTTTTGATTGGTTCAAACAAATTGGTGATTGACATCTGATTGTAGCTCCACCCATTATGGGGTTGATAAAGCCTCACTATTCCATCACTAGTGTGTGGCATGTTAGAGCATTTTAGGGTCTCCGTCCTCACTCACGTAGTCTCTGTGGGTCACTGCTGTGATGCACGACGCACATTCAAAAATGTAGATAATCAGCATTAAGACCAGATACTGCGGATAAACAGACAGAAATACATTGTGATTAAAGTGAATATATCCCTAAAACAAATTCACCAATTGGGGGGACAATGTAGTATCCTTCTTTATGTTACAAAAACACTTCACACCAGGGTTAGGGTCAATTCTATTTAAATTCAGTGAATTTAGGAAATTCATTGAAATTGAATTCAAATTCATGAATTTAAATAGTGAAGTTCAAAAAGGATTTCCGCACACTGTCTCTGCTTGTACTGACATTTATTAGTAAGAAAGCAGAGACAGTGTGGGAATCCTTTGGGAATCCTTTTTGATCCTTTTTTCCACTTATGATTGATTTTCTCCTATGGACCTGTCCAAGAAACTGTTACTCAGGTGAGGTGTGCAAAAGCTTTTTTCTTTCAATGAACTTTGAACTCTCACCAGGAGCATCTGGCCACGGCTTTTCCTGAGGGCGGCAAAGATGCCATAGATGGCGGTGCAGAAGAAGGCGAAGCCCGTGAAGATGGCGATCCAGGACCCCGCGAAGATGTCGTCCTTCCCTGACACGCCTGCTATGGGGTAGAGATCGTACGCGTCCACCGCCACCCAGATGGCCACGGCGAACAGGGCCACCCCAAGCATCTGTAGGGGAGAGAAAGAGGCAAATGAGTGACGATAAATGAGAGGAGGCATAAAAATGATGGGAGGGGTAATAGGACAGGGAGAAATGGATGAAAGGAGGGAAGAAAAATAGGTGAGGCAACAGGCAACAGAGCAGAAAGGGGGAAAGCAAATGGTATTAGGGAGAGAGATCCACAAAATCAATGATTTAAACATAGGTCAGCACAGATTGCATATTAGAATACGCTGATTGACTGGTCAAATTTAAAAGGAAAGTGGATAAACAAATCTTGCTCCTCTTGCAACAGATGTGAATCTTACAGCAGTAAACACGTTTCCGATGACGAGAACGATCATGAGTGCCATAGTGCCCTCCCCATCTGCCATGGTCCTCGGTGTGTATGCACACAAACTGCACAATTCTGTAACAAATCAGAATTTTTCACAGATCAGTTTGATTGTACATAAATCTTAAGAAACGAAAAAATCTAGATGCAGTATTCTATCAAAGGGAGTGGTTAACGGTCGCCTCCTGTTACACTGCACTGCTAGTCTGTGGACAAAACACCTGACTAGTCAAACCAGTTCTGTTTACGCATGATACAGCGGCCCAACACGGAAAATATTTCGCGGTATACTTTCTGTGTTAACGGTATTCCAAACCAAATATGTGGTGATTCACGATGTTAATGTTAGACTGTATTTATTTAAAGTCCATTATTTTATTATTATTATGAAAAGATAATCAAACCCTGTTAAGCGCGTGAATTGTCGCAGTGTTTTCAGTTAATAGGATACCTGGATATCGATTTGATTTGATTTGCACAAAAGTAAGAACATTAGAAAAACAAGAAACATAAAAAGGAATACATGTGCAGGAGAGTTCAAAAACAGAAAGAGCAGCTACAATAATACCAAAGCATATGAATAGGCGTATACATAAATAAGTGAACATAGCTATTTAATAGACAAATACGATGATAAACAATCTCTAGATGTCACGTGTCATTTTGTGTCAATATAAAATAACGTTTACTTAAAATGAAGTTTTCCTATCGCCTCTTTTGAGAACGTCTCAGTTCACTCATCTTTAATGATTCCATCAACTCCCCAAAACAGGTTATGGACTCATATGTTTTAGCTAGCGGATTATTAAAGTCCGCTATTTGCGGTTCACCCACTAAAAAAATGTCAACTCTATAAACAAGGTACAGCAATTAAGTATTTTCACACGGAACAATATACAGTGAGTTCGATGTTTTAGACATACCCGAAATGAAAGGGTCCGAGGTTCAATTCCAGCGCTGGAGACACAAGCACCTGTTTCACATGCAGTCGAGCACGCATGTATCGGCTTGCACCTGCTCAAAGTAAAGTTATGTTTGAACTCACATGACGTCACGTGGGCACGTCCACACCACGGAATGCCTATTTTTTGGCCCGAAAGCAAAAGTTCAATTATCAATGAACAATGATTGGTATGGCTCAGTACAGTGCTAAATCTACTTATTATTTATATAGAATAATTTTTAACTATAACACAACTACATACTTAACTTGTAGCTATCGGCTACTTAATTTGTAGCTATAGCCTATGGACACCCGGGTTTGGAATATTAAACGGAATTATCTCGCAGTTTCATATTTCATTTTCAGGTTTACGTAAATAATACAGGATTATTTGAATTATAATCGTGTGGGGAAACATAATTAATCTCAAATGAAAACATGTGTGGGAAAGAAAATTACGATTTACAGCGATACTGAGATTCTCAAGAGTGCGGCTCGGAGATTTTTAGGGAGAGAGCATCCAACTGATAATCACTGAAGTTAATTTTGCTCCTCCTGGAAAATAGATTTGAAAGTACGAACAATGCTGCCATCTGCTGAAGAATGGTGGCGTTTCCTTTGCGCTATGCAAAGCAAATTAATGTGTAAGTACAATCACTGGTCTACAAAAAAACTATTTTTTTTTCTTGCATGGACTTTGAAACTGGTTTTGGCTCATTTTGGGCTGCTGAGCTCAAATTTGCTCTATTACATCAAGTTTTTGTACTATCTATGCTCCATATTCATGGATTTTACAAAGGTTGACCATCCAGTCTGGCAATCTTGGTGGGGATAAAACAGCAAAAGCTTGATTATTCTTACCAAAACTACTTCATTTAGGGCCTTAAAATAATTTTACAAATGTTTTAAGTCATAAAAACATGTTTTACATAAGTTTATGTTTCTTGTGATTTGCAGCTGTGAAGACTCTACCTAAATTGCTGTTAAGACTCTACCTAATCTAAGTTTTACAATTAAATATTGTAATTGAAGTAGGTACTTTTCATTGTAAACATTGTTGCATCTATCGATCTTCTAATGCAACAGTGTTTTTCAACTTTGAGTGTAAAATTGCTGTTTTCTCAAAAATAAAGATTTTTCATAGTTCAAAAACCTGATGTGATAGGCAAAAACTAATGCCAGATTTGGATTCAGCACCCAAAAGTTAGCTAGAATCCATTGAAAAACCCCATGCAAGAAAAATTGTGTTGACCAGTGTAATTGTTTAGGGGGGTATTATGCCAATAGGCCTACAGGATTGTTATGCGACCGTTATATTTAGTTTAATAAAGCATAGGGGTGACATCAGCTAAATTGGGCCACTTTTTGGTTAATCGCTTGGGAAACTAAGAAAAAAGCAATGTATGACATTGAATTGTGTTTTTATGGTTAATAAGGACTGTTTTTAATATTTTTGTGTTGAATTGATGTAATAAAATATAATTGTTCAGGCCCTACAGCTTTTGAAAACATCAGCTGTCACATTTTTTTAGATGAGCAGTGTTCAAGTAAAATGGGCCGGCTGATCAGCTAAAATGAGCCACTCAAACTGTAAAGCGAAACAGAGTCATTTCTCATAAAATAATCGAATCATCTTTAATCTCAACACACTAAAACATTGCATTTATATAACATTAAATGAACTCATGAAGAATAACATTAAAGCATTAAGAATTCATAAAGAATAACATTAAAATTAATTCATAAAGTACCAATTACTTTAGGAACTCATTTTGGAACATGAATGTGTCTGTGCATGTGTGTGTGTGCATGTGTGTGTGTGGTGTGTGTGTGCCTAACTATGCAGGCTTACACATGCATATCTGGAATTAAAAATACTCTCGGAACAACTGTAAAGAAAGTAATATTAAAACGGGACACAAGGCTACTCTTTTAGAATGATGCTTCAGTAAATCACTCATTCATCACACTGTGTGTGTGTGTGTGTGTGTGTGTGTGTGTGTGAGCGCTAGATAGTGAGAGCTGTGCTCACGATGTGCCCTGGACCAGAGCTAACAGAGCACACATACATGGATTAGAAGGAAAATGTGAAAAGAGGCATGTAATATATACAATAATATAATATAATAATATATTAATAGCCTACTTTTAATAAGAGGAACCATCAAAATATCCGCTAAAACTCAATTCAGAAGGTGGCTCATTTTGGCTGATATGCATGGCTCAATTTACCTTAACACATTGAGGTAAATTGAACCACTAACAAAAAATGCTTTTTTATAAATAAATACGTTTATTAACAAACTATCAGCATTATATCTGATGGAGGCCATCAGAGCATGTAGTATACATAATCATTTATAGATGTACATTTGTTTTTTATTGATTTATCAACCTTATTATTGACAAGTAAATTTTCATATGTCAGGCCACTCACCTTGAAGTTCTCCTCAGCAGTCTCAATGTGAGGCATTGCCCTGACCACCATGGCAACCATAGACCAATCAAGTCAATTGTTACCTGTCAAGTGCAGTTGTGGCAACAGTTTAATATCATTTGCAGTCATTGTCTGTAAAGATTTTAAGAGCTGAGATGCTCAAACCTTAAATGGCTCATTTTACCTGATGGCCCAATTTAGCTGATATCACCCTATATATGTCACATTATTTTATATTCTGTATATTATGTAACCAGAATTTAAAAACAGGATAAATTAGTTTCAGAGGTCAATACTTGTAATGAAAGCTGGGAATGGGTCACACACCACTTTGCCCTCTGTAATATCCATATAAATGTTATTTTATATGTTGTCTGTTTTCTGTGAATGAATGGGACTGAGAGCAAGACTAATAAGCTCATCCCTGAAGCTGCCAGCTTGCTCATCCTGTAAAGGCACTGTTCCAGTGTGTGGATGAGCCCCACGGTCTGTGGCCAGAAACACTGCTGGCCACTGAATCCCTCCCTCCCTGGGCGACAATTGACCGTGACGTCGCCCATGGAGTGAGGGATTCAGTTAGCTGGGGATAACCATATCTCATTGCACGCCAGTGACCTCCAATGTGTAATTTGGTGCCCACAGTCTGCCGGGAAAAGGCTGCACATGAATTGTCTTCCTCCTTAACTTGTGCACCGTGGAGTGATAAAGAAGTAGCAGCTGACATCATGTGTTTCAGAGGAGAGCACATGCTTGCCCGGTAAACTGCAGGGCTGCAGAAAAAGCAGCCAAAGGCTTGTACTCAAAAACGTAATAAATAACTTAGGAAAATGAGAGTTAGTAACAATAGCAAACATTTTAATAGGACATAAAGGTGCAGCTGAAGGTACACAAAAAGAAAATACAAAATGTTTTCAGTCAACCAACCATCATCAGTGCTATTCACAAATTATAATGACACTCAAACAGACATAGGTTGTAGGTAACGAACACGGGTAGACATAAGTATCCTGTCGGCACGTATAACATATCCAACAATCTAAGGCATGGGCCGGTAGGTAATTAGGTAAATAATTATCCAGTAGGAGCATACAGAGTCTCCACATGACATATACAGACAAGGTAGAGCATAACACTGAAAGCTGCACCAAGAGGACCACCTCAAGCATACAATTACATGTATTCATGTGGCCGATGCTTTTGTTCAAAGTGATATACAAGGCCATTATGGCACAACACACACAGAGTGCAAATAACAAGGGTAACTACAACCCAACCAGCAACACAAGCCAATTCAATTTGATATTAAGTGCACAAGCACATGACCCAGTGCTCTTAGCACTATATGAGCATACAGAAATACAGATAGAGCTAACATAAAATAGATAAATAGCTACAGGTAACTGCTCAAATAAAAGCAACACTTGAGTAAATGAGGAGTCATTTAAACAGGTGCAGTACCAAGAGTGTTTATTGTGTACCGGTGGATAGGCCTGGCCTCTCCCCCATCCAGCTGGGACTCTCCTAGCCCGGGCCTGGGCCAGGGCCATTTGAGTGCCCCCGGGTTACCTGTGTTGCCTTTATTTGGGCAGTTACCTATACATTAATGAATAAATAAAGCAATAAATAAAGCCTTGTTTTTGGTGCGGTGGTAAGAGGAGGGGGGACAGGGCCTTGTTTGGGGGATGGGGGTGTAAGAGGAGCAGAAACAGGCTTTGTTTTTGGTGGGATGAAACAGCATTGATCTTCATGTAGGGGTTGTTATAGTGATTGTTTTGGGACTACTCAGGTTCACTGATCTTAATACCACGTGATAGGATCATGTAATTCACTGTTCGTACTTCAGCTGATGCAGATCAATGGTAAAGATCAATGGATCGGGCAAATTCCTGAACAACATGCCGGCATCAAATAGAACAAGTTGTTTATTCACGAGCATCACACCAGAGCAGGCGCTGGGTCTGATTAGCTGATCTGTATATATACAGGACAGGCTAATAGTAGCAGACTGTCACATACCCCGATCGATATACTGTGTTATGCCTTCGTGCGTTTGAGCAGCGCCTGCCGAAAGCCTGATGCACGCGAATACACTTGCCCACCCATTCGCTACAATGAAACTCCCTAGTCTGCGTTTGATTGGCTGGCGCTGTCTGTTTCGCAGTCGTCCATATGACGTATGTGTGTGTGGACGCGAATGTAAGCACGATTTTTTCGCTTATTTCAATGCCAGAGTGAACTGTGCGGGTTTGAAGTGGTGATGTGTCTATTCCTCGGGGGAATTAAGTGTAGCGCAGTGAAGCTGCGAAGCTAACATTCCGCACACGAAAAGGTAAAGAGAGTCAGTGTCTTTCTTCGATTTAAGGTGTTGAATCCTCGTCAAATGTTGACATTAGAGGCGCGGCATCTCATTGAACCCATGCCGTGTTATGTAGCGAGCTGGCTCTCTAGCTAGCTATGTAAGTTGGCAGTAGATACAGCAACTTGTGTAGCGAGCGTTTACGTCAGGTTGCGCGTCGTGCATTTATTCAGGAACAACAGAACAAGCTGTATCCAACAACATGGTAGTATTGTTATACTGTATCGCTGGACTCAAATGTGATTAGTTAGCTAACGTTATCTATGTCTATTAACTAGCCTAGCTAAGTTACAAATGGCTAACTGACTACCAGAGAGTTGGCTAGCTAACGTTATCTACCCAAGTGTGAAATTCTTTAGTTAGAATGCATCATACAAGTTAGAGGATTATCCCTTACCACTCTAGTTAAGCACTGATCCTGCTCAATGTGCTGTTTTCATTCAATGTAATAGTCATTGTAAATATAGTACGTGACCTATCGCACAGATTTGGCCTTCTTGTTTTATGAGCTATTTCTGGGTTGCAGCAAGCATTCACTCGGATTGAAAGAAAAAAATGAATTAACTTGCGTATGGGATATGACATTATGAGCCTGTCTCTCAATAAATGAGAGAGAGAGACAGACAGATAGACAGACAGACAGACAGACAGACACACACACACACACACACACACACACACTCACATTTTTATAAAGCGCCTCTCCTACATATTTGTTAATTTGGGGAAACTCAACAAGTTGCACACTTTTAGTTTAACGTTGCTCAGCTCAGGGGTAAATCGCCTAACCCCAACCTTACAGCATAACCATTGGCTCGCGCCCTTTCTTTGCGAAGCGGGCGCTTTTGTCAGTTTGTCAGTGCGCCAGGGCGTTTGCGGGTGGTACGGGGACACAATCTTATCAGAGCTAACCACGCTGGCCCGCCCTTCTTTTTGATCACCACCTGTTAAAACATGATTTTACTTTCACTGGCTGTGGAGTTGCTCACTGTTCCTCTCTCTGTTGTAAAAGTGCCTACCCCCTCACAATACTGCTGTTTTCTCCAGTATCCACTTATTTCGGTTTTCGTCTTTCAGAGATTGCCTACATTGGTCCTGTGCATTTTGAACGCTCACATCTCTTCTTGTAATATATCTGACAAGTCTTCCACTGCGTTAATGGAAGTGTGGCAGGCAATGTAGGTTACAATCCTACGAGTTCACAACGTTTTTGGTCATCTTTGATTGTGCCTCTCCCTGCCCCAGCTGCCATCGGTACAGCAAAAGTTTTGATGCTGGGCACACAGTGGGATTTGTGCTTATTTGTGGCAGCATGGCCTTTCAGATCATTATGTTGTGTCCTGATCTCTGTGTTGCAATACATGCAATGGGCCTTAGAGCCATCTTCTGGGACAGGGGCAATCCAAGTATTTAGCTCAGGATCGGTCTCCCATTCTTTTCGGTACAGTTTCTCATATTTACCCAACTTTGGTATGTTAACAATGCTAGCTGCTAGATGGTCTTGATCACCACCAAATTAGGAACGCACTAATGTCTCCTCCAGATCCATCAGGTTAATATCCTAGTAACCGTGAAATGCTACAACCAACCACATTTGATTATGATGAGGTCGTAGCCCCTGCCTTATCCCTACTATGATTGAATACAATTTGTCAATAAAATATTTTTCTGAAATGAAATAAATGAGCAGCATAATATAAGTGGACACAGTGTTTTTGGTCATATTGTTTTAATAGATCAGTTGCATGATCCAGGGGTACAAAACGTATCCAGTGTATAAATTGGCAAAAAAAATGTACAAAAGAAAATAGCAATCAAATTGATACTTTCCACATAAGTTACTATATAGCTAATCTACTATTATGCCAAGTATTATAAGAATAAAGTGAACATTTTTTTTTTTTGATTTTAGTTTTTATTTTTGTTAGTTTGCGCCAAATTCCTTTGTAACACGTAACATGCAATCGACTCAGCAACTTTTACTCGCTGTTTCAAAGAATGCATCAAATATCTTCCAAATTTGACTGAATTCCATACTATAGCTGTTGTACTAAGAATATAGCTCACAATTAGATAATATGGATGTCGAGAAAGAAAGATTTCAAGCAAAATACAACAAGACACATTATGTAACGCTGTTTATTAATGTACTCAAATGAAACAGAAATCCATACATTTTTAATTTATATAAACCACATTTCTCTCCGAAAAAAATACATGAGACCTCTCATAAGATGTACTTACTCTTTGCAAATTTCCAGCTCTCTTGCTTGAATAGCGACTCCAAAATTACATTGAATCCTCAACCCCGAACTCAAAATTTGAGATCCTGCACTGTTGTTTTGGAAAAAGCTTTCTTAGGACTGTGTAAAATACAAGTTAACTATAGCAATGCTTGAACTGTCATTCTCATATCCTAAGTATTCTTTTGGTACCAAATGTTCTTGATTTCTTGGTAAATAACTCTCGAAATGTAACATTTTCTTTCCCCGAACACATATTTTGATCATCGATAGCTGTCGATTGTTGTAGTGGTATCAGTTTACACATCAAGTTAGCGTGGTGAATATAAAATGCTTGAACTCTCAAATTGACCAAAACCTTTGTTCTCCTAATCAAGGCTTACAAATGATTAATGTTCTGATGATTAATGAGTGACTTTGTGAAGTTGTCATTTTTTCCTTATGTTACACCTTTGTACCCCTGGACCATGCAATTGATCATAATGTTTTAAAAAACCTATCAAATGCTGACAAAAGCAGCCCAAATTTTATCTACCAGCACAAGGCAATTTTTCCCAGCCCAAAGTAATCCAAAGTAGCCCAATTGGGCAGAACACAATCTGGCAACACTGATCTGGACTACCTTGTGCATCTGTGTTTGACTGAGTATGCCTGACTCTCTTTGAGTGTCAACCATCTGTTCTTTCATAATCCTCTCCACAGGTCTGTGCTGCGCACAAGACGTGGGTGTTGCCCTCCACTGCTGAATGCAGAAGACTGTGGCAGTCCTGGGAGGGGGCATTGGTGGCCTGTCTGCCTGTTATCACCTCAGCAAAAACCCCCAGGTTTCCAAGGTGACAATGGCCTTTTCAACCAATAGCTACTAGGGCTGGGTATTGGCAAGTACCTCACGGTACGATTTGTATCATGCTTAACTATGTCACGATTTCTCAGTTGGAACGGGATAACAACAGAATTGCCATACAACTCCTCAAATAATATTACTATAATACACTTCAAAGGACAAAATTGAATCAAAAAGCCATTAACACCCCATAATAATATAGCATGAGTCAATTTGAAATAACTTTCTATTCTCTTTTTTTGAGCCTTGAGACATTTAATGGAATGGAAGGATCTTCTGCACCTTCAGGTTTAACAGTTGAATTAAACATACAGACTGGACAACAGTGTGTAATTATGCAATCTTGACAGAGCAGCATACATAAAATGTCAACCTCTGTAATGTTATTACAGTTCACATTAGGATAATCGTACTACTCTGTGACGATTTTTGGTGACATTTTCAAATAAAGTATGATAATTGTACTACTCAATATCACGGTTTTTGGTATATCACGGTATCAGTTTTTAAGCTAAATAAAGTATCACACAAAGTTAACAACTCAACCTGTTTATTGTATGGCTCTTTGCATTACATTACATTACATTACATTACAGGCATTTGGCAGACGCTCTTATCCAGAGATACCGATTCATAAATTCTAATTTGGCATTCACAACAAAGTGTTAACCGTTTTTAGTCAAGAACAGTTTATGTTGAAAGCCACCCTAAGCTGGGAAGTACAGTTCCAGGTGCTAGGAGCAACCACATGAGTTAAACTAGGACCCTCTGTAGGTAAATCTGTAGCCACAATTCAAAGGTAGCAATAAAACAATCAGTGCGTGAAAATAATGCCTAAGACTAATACTAATCAAGTCATCATTCATCATTCGCTGCGGTACTCGCTATAACTCTTTCTGGTTATATAAGGTTAAAATACATATTTTGCCCTAACTAATGTCATTTAACTAAGAAGGGCTATTAAAATGTGATTCAGATTTTTTTCTCATATATCGTGATATCATATCGATATCGTCTGGACAGTGGAAAATATTGTGATATGAATTTTAGCTCATATCGCCCACCCCTAGTCTCAGCTGTTCTGACTTCCACAGGAAAGTAATTATATATGCCATTTAGCAGACGCTTTTATCCAAAGCGACTTACAGTAGTGAATGCATACATTTTTCAGTATATGTGGCCCCAGGGGGTAATTCCACCATCGTGGAGCCAGAACCGACAGGAGACGTGACAGGGAAGCGCTGGTGCGGAGGGGGAGGTGCTAGGCGTCCTGAGGTAGCAGAACGGAGTGGTCTGGCAGGTGTGTAGGGTTTGAAGATCTTGAGGAGGTATGTTGGGGCTGATCCCTTGACTGCCTGGTATGCTAGGACCAATGTCTTGAATTTGATGCAGCTATAACAGGCAGCCAGTGGAGGGTAGTGAGCAGGGGGGTGACATGGCAGTGTCTAGGAAGGTTGTAGACCAGACAGGCTGCAGCGTTCTGGATGAGTTGCAGGGGTCTGATGGCAGATGTGGGAAGGCCAGCCAGGAGCGAGTTGCAGTAGTCCAAGTGGGACAGTACCATTGCTTGGACCAGGAGCTGGGTAGAGTTCGTGGTAAGGAAGGGACGGATTCTCCTGATGTTATGCAGGAAGAATCTGCACGCCCGGCTTACCGCTGCAATGTGCATTGATAGGGACAGCCTGTTGTCCATCACCACACCGAGATTCTTCGCGCAGGGTGATGATGTCACCAAGGTGTCACCTAGAGAAATGGAGAAATCAAGAGTTTAGGGCAGGAAAGAAGATTAGTTCTGTTTTACCTGGGTTGAGCTTTAGGTGGTGACTGTCCATCCAGCTCTGAATGTCCCTCAGGCAAGCAGAGATGCGGGTAGAGACCTGAGTGTCTGATGGGGAGAAGGAGAGAAAGAGTTGAGTGTCATCAGCATAACAATGGTAGGATAAGCCGTGGGCAGAGATTACAGAGCCAAGGGAGCGGGTGTACAGGGAGAGGAGAAGGGGACCGAGGACTGAGCCCTGTGGAACCCCAATGGAAAAGGGCCTCAATTCATCATTACAGACCGCCTCGGCATCGCAATCAGCGTCGGACATGGCAAGTTTTATAAGGGACTGCAAACAGAGATTTATGCCATGTAGCTTGCTAGCTAACAACAGCTGCTGCCAGCATTGGGAATGCGAGGGAGCTGTCTGCACGTGCGCAATTGTGTTGTAAACAAAACAAAATGCAACAACAGCCAAAGAGGTGGTGGGATTCAATGACATTAGCAGACGTTCTTTTTTCCCCCGCATGAAAATAGCTTTTGCCACGTGATTTACTATCACAATATTATATTAAGTTTATGATGGTACTATTTCATATTTTAATATCATGGTATACTGTCATACCGGTGTACTGTCACACCCCTAGTTCACATATTACGGGCATGTAAGCCATACTTAGGGTCAGAGTATCGATAATGCATTGTGAAAAAATGGAATCCCCCCCCCCACCACCACCACCACCACCCCCACCCCTGGCCTCACCTCGGCTGTCCCATCCACCACACATCAATCTCGACCCCAGAGCCTCTAGAGCAGTGCCTCAACGGCATGAGCCACCCAGCAGGCCCCCAGAGCTACGTTTACACTCAAACCCAACCCTGGCTGAGTCATGGGGGATGATTGCGAGTATGGGGCTGTCTTATCTGTGTCAGTGCTTTTTGGCACCATGGGTGGTTGATTACCATAGCTAACGGCAGAGGTTTTTTGTGGATGCAACTAGCAGGTAATAAAAAGGCAGTGGCCATGGCAACACGGATGGAAAAAACAGAGGTTAAATGGCAGAGAGAGTGAGAGCGAGCGAGAGAGAGGGGCGGGGTCATGTAGAAGTTTTTTAATGCTCTCATACCGGCGTTAGCGACTGCAGGAATGGGAGTCTATAACAGAGAAATGGAAAAGCAGGAGAGTTGGTACATTTATAATGGATCCACACTCGGCGTTGAATTGTTTATTTATTTGTTTGTTTGTCAGGGACATGGCAAAAAGTATTGTTACAATATTAAAAATATTTTACAATATTGCCTGACAAAGGTCTGTTGGACTGAAATGTTGCATAGCATTAATAAATTGGAAAAATGCAAGCATGACAGTATGCAGGATATTTCCCTTCTATACATGTGACAAAGTATCAGAAAAAAAAATTTAAGCATCAGAATCATTGCATTAAATCTTAGCTAAATATAGCCAAAGGCTAATCTCCAGCACCTGTCCCCCATAAGATGGCGTTAATGTGGAGATGGCGTTAATGATTTAAATGTTTAGACATGCGGGCTTCATCAGGGAAGTGGAGAAATAATTTCACTTTGCGCAGCATGAATGCAGTATTGCTTATTATTTAGCCTCATCTTTGTATGTAAATAAAAGACAGTGTGCATTTATTTGAGCCGAAAGTATCAATTATTTTGGCTGGTACACTTTTACGTCTGACATCATATGGTTTAATCACCTCAATCTTATAGGATTTAACAGAGCTGTGAATTATGACTGCATTATTCACCATATTGCGTAACCCCTTGGTTTCTTTAGATTTATGGAATGATACATTTGTGCTTCAAGATTCTAAATTGATGAATGATGTTCCTTTAGCCTTAATGAGTTTATGCAGTTATCATTGTGTGCTTGTTGTTCTCCACTGTTATAGGCCATGTTGTTGGTGTACAGTCTGACAGTCTGACAGTGTGTGTGTGTGTGTGTGTGTGTGTGTGTGTGTGTGTGTGTGTGTGTGTGTGTGTGTGTGTGTGTGTGTGTGTGTGTGTGTGTGTGTGTGTGTGTGTGTGTGTGTCCGTGTGTGTGTCCGTGCGTCCGTGCGTGCGTGCGTGCTTCTTCATTCTCCACCGTTTCTGTATTTGTGTCTCACACAGTATGACCTGTGTGTGTGTGTGTGTGTGTGCGTGCACACGTCTGCTTCTTCGTTCTCCGCTGTTTCTGTGTTTGTGTCTCACACAGTATGACCTATGTCTGTGCGTGTGCGTGCTTGTTCTCCACTGCTTGTGTGTTTGTGTCTCTCCTACAGTCTGACCGCTGTGTGTGTGCTTGTCCTCTGCTGTCCTCTGTAGATTGTGCTGTTGGAGAGCAGCGGTCGGTTCGGGGGCTGGCTGCACTCAACCCGGCGGGCAGATGGGGCGGTGTTTGAACACGGGCCCAGGGGGTTGCGGCCCAACGGAGCCGTGGGCAGGAACACACTGAACATGGTATACGGGACTCAGGCGTGCATCTGTAATGAGTGTCTGTATCCGCACGTGTGTCTGTAACTGCACTCGTGTGTCTGTAACCGCATGCATGTGCATTTGTGTGTGTCTGTATCCGCGCGCATGCATGTGCGTGTATGTGTTTGTAACCGCGCGGGCGCGTGTATGTGTGTGTCTGTAACTGTTCGTGTGTCTGTGTGCCTGTAGCCACATGCGTGCGCGTATATGTGTGTCTGTAACCGCACGTATATACGTATGTATGCGTGTCTACAACAGTCTGTGGGTGTGTGCCTGTAACCACACGCTTGTGTGCGTGTGCGTGCGTGTTTGTGTGTTTAGAGGAGTTGAGTCCATCTAGTTTTGGTCTAGAGTGCCGTATGAGTTTCAATAGTGTGGTCTAATTGTTATTGCTTTTCTTTATGTATTTATTCATTTGACAGATGCTCTAAGGCAATGCAACTTACAGAGCTAATATGGCAAGATATAGGCCTACTAAATACACGAGAGCAGAAACAGGAACAACTACAATATTGTTCAGTACAGTCAGCCAGAACCACAATTACAGTACATAGGCATTAAGAAATACCTGATAAATAACAACATAGTGCTTAACAATTATTTTGAAGAGTAACTTATTTGTGTCATAGTGGACTGAATGCAAAGCTAACCTAGATCTATGAAAGCTTCCTTACCTGTAGTCACTATGTTTACAGGGTGCCAAACAGTAATTCATAAGAGCAACATTTCCTTGCATTGCACTGCCATACTTGTAGCAAATAACCATGAACATGAAAGAGCTATCAAAATTAATTTAAGGATTGGATGGATCCAATTTTGGGTTGTTTGTAAGACTGGTCCAAAATCCTTGGAAGTTTAAGGTTTTTAAAAAGTTAGAATTCAAAGGAAGCTAAGTGATGTAGTTTCCTGTCCCCCGTCCCTCAGGTTTCGGAGCTGGGGCTGGAGAAGGAGGTGCTCCCCGTCACGTACGACCACGTGGCCTCAAAGAACCGCTTCCTGTACGTGGGGGGGCAGCTGCACAAAATGCCCTCCAGTCTCAGGTAAGGGCGCCTGGCATTTGGCAGGAAATGCGCCGCGTTTAGTCCAGACCACTGCTACGAGTGTGAACGTGCTCTCGCTGTGTGCAGCTCAACCGCAGATCTGGCCCGTCCTTATGTAGACCAGTTAATTTTTTATGTTTTTACCTCCTTTTTTCCTCCTAATTTAGAATGCACAATCGTATTCTTAAGCCACGCTTGCTAAAACCGTCTTTGTCAATCCGCAGACAAGCACGCGCTCTCCTCCTGAACACTCCAGCCGGCACTTATTTTCATGCCAGTCTACAAGTTGAACTCGCACGGATATGAGTAGCTTTATACTGGCAGACTGCGGGTGTGTGATCGACCAGCGGGGGTTGCTGGTGAGCAACGAGAGGTGGACCACCCAGCTGACTGAATCCGTCCCTCCCTGGGCCACACTACCGCCAATTGTGCTGGCCACAGTCAGCACTGGCACGGTCTGGATTTGATACCAGACCGTGGGGCTCATCCACACACTAGAACGGTGCCTTAACAGGATGCAGACCTTGGGGCTCATCCACACACTAGAACGGTGCCTTAACAGGATGCAGACCGTGGGGCTCATCCGCACACTAGAACGGTGCCTTAACAGGATGCAGACCATGGGGCTCATCCGCACACTAGAACGGTGCCTTAACAGGATGCAGACCGTGGGGCTCATCCGCACACTAGAACAGTGCCTTAACAGGATGCAGACCGTGGGGCTCATCCGCACACTAGAACGGTGCCTTAACAGGATGAGCCGCCCAGCAGCCCGTCAATGTAGCCCAGTTCTGAAAATCACATTCATTCGTGTGTGTCATGATAATGTAGTCTCATTTCTGCCAACCTTTCTCTGGCTGTGAGATCACTTAAGCCCAGCTGGACTTCCTCCTCCCTCCACCGCCTCCTCTCTTATTCTGCCCCTCTTTCTCTTCTCTCCTCTCTCCCCTTAGCGGGGTGGTACGCACGGTCCCTCCCTTCTCCCGCCCTCTGATCCTGAGTGTTCTGAAGGAGATGGTGGTTGCGCGGGGGGAGGAGGAGGACGAGACGGTGCACTCGTTCGTGTCGCGGCGGCTGGGCGCTGAGGTGAGGAGGGGGCAAAGCGTAGGATCAGAGGAGACACAGAGCGCCGCATTACAGACCAGCATAGCTACTGATATTTTATCGATTTCGTTTGTTTATTTGTTAGGGACAGAAAAAAATGTTGAAAATGGTAAAAAATACAAGCAACAGATGCATTGCATTAAATGTTTACATTACATTACATTACAGGCATTTAGCAGACGCTCTTATCCAGAGCGATTTACAGTTTCACATTCCTTTACATACAATCCATTTATACAGCTGGATATTTACTGAAGCAATCCAAGTACCTTGCTCAAGGGTACAACGGCAGTGCCCCCACCTGGGATTGAACCTGCAACCTTTGCGTTACCAGTTCCTTAACCATTATGCTAACATTGCCGCCCCACATTCACTGGGCTATAAATGTTTATAGCCCAAAGGTTATTTCCAACACTCGTCCCCCCAAAAAATAGAAGCAAACGAAGCAAATCACATCCACCAAATTTACAAAAATAGAATAAAACAAAATAAGCTGTTAAAAACAAATCACATGTACAAACACTTTAGAAAAAAGTGCATCCAATTTACACAGCACAGGTAGACAGCGGCAGTGGAGATGAGTCACAGTCAGGTAGAGAGGGAGGGGGAGGGGAGTCACAGTCAGGTAGACAGAGGGAGGGGAGTCACAGTCAGGTAGAGGGGGGGGGGGCGGGGAGTCACAGTCAGGTAGAGAGGGAGGGGGAGGGGAGTCACAGTCAGGTAGAGAGGGAGGGGGCGGGGAGTCACAGTCAGGTAGAGAGGGAGGGGACGGGGAGTCACAGTCAGATAGAGAGGGAGAGCGGGGAGTCACAGTCAGGTAGATACGTGAGATGAGTCACAGACTGGGGGTTCTTGACTGGGAGGAAGGGAATCTGTCTTGCTGCAGTGTGATGGTGTGCCTCTCTGAGCGCGGGCCTCTCTCTCTCCCTTCAGCTGGCGGACATCGCCATAGACTGCCTGTGCCGGGGGGTGTTTGCCGGAGACTGCCGGGAGCTGAGCGTGCGCTCCTGTTTCCCCCTGCTGTTCGATGCAGAGAGAGCCAGAGGCTCCATCGTTCTGGGCATGATGCTGGGGTCAGGTGAGCCCCGTCTACAGTCAGCACACACAGCAGCTCCCTCTCAAACCTTCTGCATCTCTCATACAATGAGCTTCAGGGTAAATATATTATTCAGCTGGTTTTGTTAGCTGGGTAGTTGTCATCATTCTGTAATAACTTTGGTGTCAGAAAGCACATTTTTATACGACATGTTCTGAAGTCTGTATAAAGGCCCATATATTTGTGTGTGTGTGTGTGTGTGTGTGTGTGTGTGTGTGTGTGTGTGTGTGTGTGTGTGTGTGTGTGTGTGTGTGTGTGTGTGTGTGTGTGTGTGTGTGTGTGTGTGTGTGTGTGTGTGTGTGTGTGTGTGTGTTTGTAATCCCTTTTTTATTTTTTATTTTTGCATTTTCACAAATGAAGAGCATGGCAATTTTGCATGAGGAGTCAGTGCTGGCCTGGTACCTCACTCCCACAGTAAAACTCCCCCTTGGTTCCCTGCAGGCAGTCGACCTGATGTGCCTCCATCTGCCCTCGCCAGCACAGCTCAGAGTGCAGTGGTGTGTTTCTCTGTGTGTGTGTGTGTGCGTGGGGGTGGGGGTGGGGGTGAGTGGGTGGGTGCGTGTCACTCCTCCAGGCAGCGGGCCTGACGTGCCCCCGTCTGCCCTGGCCAGCAGTGCGAGCGCTGGTGTGGGTGTGTGTCACTCATCCTGTGAAACTCCTCCTGATTCCCTGCAGGCAGTGGGCCTGACGTGCCCCCGTCTGCCTTGGCCAGCAGAGCGCAGAGGGAGCGGTGGGCGCAGTGGTCCCTGCAGAAGGGCATGCAGATGCTGCCAGATGCGCTGGAGGAGTGGCTGAGGAACGGGAGCCATGTCCAAATCCACAAGCACACCGCCGTGAAGGAGCTGGCAACAGGGGGCAACGGCTGGGAGGTAGGGGGGGCAAGCGCCTTTGCTCAAGGGTACAACGGCAGTGCCCCACTCAAACCTACAACCTATGCGTTACAAGCCCAGTTCCCTAACCATTATACTGCACATATGGTCTGCTAAATGCCTGTAATATAATGTCATGTAATGTAACAATCCCAAAACAATGACCCCTGTCTTCACACCTTCTGGTTTCAGATCAAAATGGAGGACGGCACAGTGAAGGCTGACCACATAATATCAGCCCTCCCTGCTCATGGTAAGGACAGAACACACAAAACCAAGTCATGTTTCCTCAGAAATCCTCCTAATTCTGGGCTCCTTAAAGAGTTCACTGTTAAGCTGTCGTCTGCAACCTTCAAGTGGACAAAGCCAAACGATTTGGTTATTATTAATTCCAAGAAATGTCTATCCATTTAACTTCAGCTGTGGAAAAAAGTGACCCCATTTGGAACCTGATACATGTGTGTGTAATAAGCTCACTGGCTGCTTTGTGCGTGCTGTGCTCATCTCTTTGTGCAGCACTAGCCTCAGCTCTGCCCCCTGCTGCCCAACCACTGTCCGAGCAGCTGCGCAAGATCTCCATGGTCACTGTTGCCGTGGTAAACCTGGAGTATGAGGGTTCCATCCTGCCTGTTATAGTAAGAGCACTCCTGGCTGTTGTATTGGAGAGGGAGAGGGAGAGGAATAGTGGGAAGAGGTGTGAAAGGATAAGAGACAGAAAGGTGTGGGTGGAGAATTTGAGGAGTCAAATAAACTTTTGTGATAAAGTCTGTCTTTCTGTGGTACTTTACATCTTTTGTTCCACCAAATCCACAGGTCATTTATTTTATCCTTGCTAAATTCAAAGAACTTTGAGGTGTTTTTCATGGCCAGGCGGTATATAAACCACGTATGATTATAATGAATAGAAGTTGCCGAGGCAGGCCATTTAAAAGACTGTGGTAATGAAAATAGAAACAGTATTTAATAAAGTAGAGCAGGTTGAGTTAGCTTCAGCATGCAGTACAGGTGTGCTGAACACGGCTGCTCTGTAGTTCGCTGATGTTGTGATGTTGCGCTCGCGTGCGTGTGTGTGTGTATCTGCTAGGTCTATAAACGTGGTGGGTTGTGGTTGACTGGAGTGTTCGGTGATTAGGTGCATCTTTGCTGAGTCTAAACACGGTTGGTTTGTGGTTGACTGGAGTGTTTGGTGATTGTGTGCGTCTTTGCAGGGTTTCGGCCACCTGATCCCCTCCTCTGAAGACAGAGGTGTCCTGGGAGTGGTGTACGACTCTGTGCCCTTCCCCGAACACAACCGCACTGGGGCGCCTACGACCAGGCTAACGGTGAGAGGCATACACACCCACACACCCACACCAACATACACACACGCACACCTACAAATGCATATGTACACATGTACACATACACACCCACACCAACATACACACACGCAAACCAACAAATGCATATGTACACACGTACACATACACACCCACACCAACATACGCACACCAACAAATACATATGTACACACGTACACATACACACCCACACCAACATACACACACGCACACCAACAAATACATATGTACACACATACACATTACACATAATTGAAAATTGAATCTTGGATTCCTCAAAATAGTCACCCTTTGGCGTGAGAATAGCCTCACAAACAGGGGCCATTTGGTTAATACGTTTTAGCAGGAAATCACCCGACATGTTTTCCCAGCTATCCTGCAGCAATTCCCAGAGAAACTTGTGGGTTGCTTTGCTTTGACTCTTCCTTTCCAGTTTGTCCCATACAAGTTCTATGGGATTGAGGTCTGGACACTGGGCAGGCCAGGTCTTTAGTTTGAGTTGTCGTTCACGTTCCTCCTTCACCAGATAGTTCTTGCACAAGAAGAGACCACTCCTATCAGGATAGAAATGCTTCACCATAGGATGAAGGTCACTCAGAATGCCTTTGTATTTATTGGAATTTACCTTGCATAGTTACCAGTACATATGGGCACACACACACACATACATACTTGTACATGCACACACACTTGTAGGTGTACACGCACAGATACATTTAGGTATTAAACATAGACTGCTAACTTCAAGCTGAACTGTCCTTGTATATGCAGTGAAAATGAATCCCTTAACATTGGCGATGGGTTCTTTTAAAACAGTGCAGTAGTAACTGATCTCATGCTGTCGTATGAAGTGCTCATCTTGTGTCACATCTGCTCTGCTGAACACAAAACTAGAACTTATTCCACCTTTCCCTAAACCTGGCCCATATAAATACTGCAACATTCAGAGTTCTGCAACTTTGAAACAAACTGTTCCTGAATTATAAAGGCCTCTGCGTGAGTCATCATTTATTTACCGGGCACTTGTCCTTCCCTTGGAACATGGGTAAGGCGTGCGAAGGACTGAGGCAAGGATGGTGTCGCATGAGGCCACAGCACATTAGCCAGGCTGAAACTGTGCGTGCGTGCGTGCGTGCGTGCGTGCATGTGTAGGTGTGGGGGTTGCTGTTTTGTGTTGTCTAAATTATGATCAATAGGTGAGCCACAAACATGCTAACCGCTCACCCTAAACCAGTCACATTGCGCTTCCTGTTTGTGGGTCTCAGGTGATGTAGGTGGAAGTTGTCCGTGAGCGCTGGTCTGAAGTCAGTTTTGCGTTTTTCTTCCGCATGGTTAAGGTTCAGATGTGGGTGAAGTTAGCTGGTCTGAGCGCTGATTCTTACGGGCAACTTCTCCCTCGTTTGTCTCAGGTGATGATGGGAGGGGCATGGTTCCAGGAAGTGTTTGGGAGTGTGGAGGAAGTGACGGAGAAGTGCTTCCTGGACAGGGCGACCCAGGCGGTGAGCTCTCACCTCAGGGTGAGCGCACAGCCACTATGGAGCTCCGTGGCCATACTCAAGGTATGATAATATTCGTTAGCGGTGGACTTTTAAAATAAATAAATAATTGCAATTTTTCATCTCAATTTTGTGGCCAGTTGTACTCTCTGTGTACTCAATTACCTTTACTGGTTGTGCCAGCCAGGGGACCAGCAGTGGACTGTTAATAAGGATAATGATAATGGTTATTTTATTTAGCCTTTATTTAACCTGGTAGGTCAGCTGAGATAAATATAAATAAAGGCTTGAAGGTTTTGGCGCACTGCCTCCACAATTTAAATGGTGTTATTCAGCTATTCTGTATGCTCAAGGTAACTCTTTTCAGAGTTTAATACACGCCAGTGAGCTCAAATTTCCCTGAGGGCACAAGGTGCCATTTATTGCCATGTATTGGAGATGAATGAATTTAATCTGATGAAATGAAGCCCCTATATCTTAATGCACTGGTTTATCATGCAATTGTATAGCACAAAAATATGGTAATGGACGCTCCCTATGGAATACATCCATGCATTATGTTGTGTGTGTCCAGTAATGTGCTAGAATAGACAATAAATAATCATATATAACAACATTAAAAGGAAGTAAAACCATAAGTATCAAAATACAACGTTTGAGTTGCTTTATCCATAACATAACATAACATAACATAACATAACATGTATTATATTTGTTTTTAATTATGAGCTTACAAAGCATGAGCTTGATGACATACCCTTTCCCTGCTGTTGTGACGCCTTCTCACCACTGGGGGTCCTCGTTCTCTCCGGTCTTGAGCGCTGGCATGAACCTGCCGTGTATGCAGTTCGGCTCCACATTGTTAGTCACAATTTACAACATTCCCAGCGGTAAGGACTGGAGCAAATAGACCAAGCCTGGAGATGAATATCTCAACAGAGGGATGGATCCCTTTTGATTTATTTCTCCGTTCATTCTTCCTCCCTGTCTCATTTGCTTATCGGCAGCCGAATTCGCTAAATGGCGAGCAGGAGAGCTCCGACAGAGATGGGCCTTGGCACGGTCTGGTCCCAGTTTGTGTCCTCCGGCACTGGGCGATCACTTGACCCCCCGCCCCCTCCCACCACCCCGGAAATGAGTCAATTTATATTTTCCCAGTCACAGCCAGAGGAATAATTCAGAACAGGAATTCCCCCTTGTCATGCCTCTGTACCCAGGGATTTTGTTGTCATTTACCCAGACAGTATGAATAAATCCCTCTTTTTGTCAGCTTTCAGATTTGGATATTGTGCGCAGTGTGTCTGTGCTCCCTTATTACCTCCAAAATGGGGCAGGGGGGGTCTTGCAATTCAAAAATTAAAAGAAGACACAGAAAGGAAGTTGTTAATGTAGAATTGAAAGATTGAGGGCAGATTGTGAGGGATTTCTGTGGGAAGATCGGGGCTTTGCATACGAGTGATTTAATTTGCATTTGGCTACATATACTAAATGCAGTGTATCTGATGCTTGTCTTTTTAACATTGTAACAATGCTTGTGCGATGTCCCTGATAAATAAACAAATAAATACATTTTAAAAATCAGAAGTTTGAGCCATGTGGCATCCAGGTAGTGATGGCAGAATGGGGCTTCGTGAAACCAAAAATGGGTGGAGCCGTCATAAGCTATCAGTGACTCACTGACTTGAACCAATCATTTTGTTCTGCTGTGGAGAGCAAAATCTTCTGTGGTTCAAGCACATCAGTGATCGACAACTCGCTGTAGCTCCTCCCACTGTGTTGTACATGAAACCCCACACTTCCTTCACTCAGTCCAGGTTTTTACTAGAGCAAGCAGGTTAAAGCGCATAGCGGAAACTAGTACGCTAACCTGCTCAAACTAACATGAATTGGGTGTGTTATGTCATCTCTGCTGGGGCATGTTAGCCACAAGCATAGCTGCATGGATGATTCAGAATTGACATTTTTCTATTAATACAAATGTACATTTGCATGAATGTTTATGTAAGCTAGCTGTGGCCTTCTCAGAAACCAGCCTGGAAGTGCAGAAGGTTTGAGTGTGCTTCTGTGTTTCTTCTTATAGGATTGCATTCCTCAGTATCATTTAGGACACTGGAAACGACTTGGTAAGAAGAGATAACCCCTCTGCATTTAAAAAGTCATTCATGCGTTATGGTAGAATTAATCTGGACCACCTACCACATGATATTCACATGTATTTATACGGTATAGCTTGATTTCACTGTATACTACTGTAATGAATTGTTCAATCATTGGCAATTTGATTTTGTGTGTGAGGTCATGAATAATTGCCTGTTTATGAATTATGATTGTATCATTGTATTGATTGAATTTAATGTTATTCTGTACAGCACATTGAGTATGGGAAAAGTGCTAAGCAAATGCAATTTATTATTAGTAGTAGTATTATTACTACATATATGTTTGTGTGTCTGGTGCTTTTGATTATTTAACACACAGTTGGTAGCCTGTGCCCATGTCACCTCCACCACCTTTCATGTCACTCCTCTTGAATGTTGGCTCTCTCTAAACCTGGCCTTTTGTTTTTACAGAAAATATCAGGCACTACATTGGCCACCACAACTTGCCCCTCACCCTTATCGGGGCCTCTTACGATGGTGTCTCAGTCAATGATGTCATCTTCAGCGGGCGGAAGGCTGCGCAGGGCCTTGTTGGAGAGGTGTAGTTGGGCCCTTGTGTCATTCAAGACTGAATGTTCTACTTCAGTACCTTTTGCCTCCGGGCACACAGCCATGTTTAATTATCCTCTCATGTCAGAGCAGGGGTGTCCAGCCTTATCTGAGAAGGGCCAGTGTGGGTGCAGGCTTTTGATCTAGTACCTTGATTAGTTGATTCAGGTGTTGTAGTGCTGAGCTACAACAAAAGCCTGCCTGATGAGATTGAACACCACTGCATTAATCAGGTTGTACATGCATTCTGTACCATTTATTTGCCATTTTGATGTTATATTCCACCCATAATGGTAATGGGGACTAAAAAGCACTATACGTGTATTATGATGGTCTGAAGAGCTAGAGGATGCTATGCACTAATACTCTAATGTGAAAAATAATTCCTCACAGAAGTTGCTGGTTCTAATATGAACCCGTTTTTGTTTGCAATGCTGCCAATGAGCGCTTATTACCAGGAGTGATGCTGCTTGAGTGTGTGGATAGAGAGATTGCGTGCACAGAGATAAAAGGATCTTTAATGTGTCGTTGATGTTCTTTGTGTCATTTGATTGAACGGGACCTTCCCAGTTTTGTAGTTGCCCCTTTCGGGAAGGGAGGGGGAAGACCTCCCTCTATGCTGTGAATGTACAGGTAACTGGCAAAATAAAGGCAACAGTTTGGTAACACGAGAGGGTGGGGGGTCATCAACACTGAAATGGCCCTGTCCCGGGCTAGGAGAGTCCCAGCCAGGCGGTAGGGTAGCTTTTTGGAAAGGGGAAGGACGGCTGCACCCGTTTAAAGGATTCCCCATTTACCCAAGTGTTGCCTTCATTGTGACAGTTACCTGTACATATACCCCCTTGTAAGTTGCAATGTAGATGCAGTGAATGTGGTGCAAACCTCTATCTTTACTGCAGGGGTGGTCAACCCTGGTCCTGGAGAACCACAGGGCCTGTTGGTTTTCCTTGATACTCTGTCCTTAATTGATGGGTTACAGCAGCTAATTACAACTCACTTAACCTGGTGTCTTGGGTCTAAATTGGTTACTGATTTACCAGTGTACCCTGCGGCCCTCCAGGACCAGAGTTGGCTACCCCTGCTTCACTGTCAACCACAGCCTGGTCATAAAATGGCAGCTGACTGATCAGATTAACTTGTTTCCATTCTGTCACATCAACACCCTCCAGTGCTGTTTGACACAGTGTAAATCCATGATCAAATGAATGTTGCTTTAATTGAAATAAGTATAATAGAATATAGTTTGAATTTAACTTGAATTGATCCATCATTGATTTTTTTAAATGTTTAAATATATATTTTTAAAAGAGAGAGAAAGCCTCTAATTTAAAATGCTTTATTTTCAAAATGATTCCCAACAATAAAAAATGTTTTGTTATAATAATGGTATTGGAATGTTTTTAACTGATTTCTAACCCAGATTTTTGTATTTTTCTCCCAATTCGGAGTGTCCGATTGTATTCATTGGCCTGTCTCAATGCAGGCGCTCAGGCCAACTGAGACCTGCAAACTGGATAATGCTACAGCCAATTACACAGCGTCCTGCAGGGGTTTTCCAGCTACCCTTGGCACTGGCAGAAGTTAAATACCAGACCATTCACACTCTGGATCAATGTTTGAACAGAATGAGTCACCCAGCAGCCCCCAAAAAGTCAGGATACTTTGTACATTTTATCATGTGTTATCATATATAACACACATTTTCTTATCCAGAGCAACTTGGAGTTTCCGTTTCTTTACAAACAACCTATTTATACAGCTGTACATTTACTGAAGCACTTCAAGTACCTTGCTCAAGGGTTCCAAAGACAATGCCCCACCTGGGAATGGAACCTGCAACCTTTTGCGTTCCAAGCCCAGTTCCCTAAGCGTTATACTACACTGCCGCTTGCCTTGAAACAATGGTTTCTGACAGTGGCCCAAGGTTATGTCAGTTGATAGGCCCCCAGGGAAAAAGCACAACTTGGAGAGAATATGTGGCGAGAAGAAACCTAGTTAATTTCCCTTACATGACACCCCTTTCAGCGAAATTGCTGATAAACAACTGAAGTGGCAAAGCCTTTACTCCACAGAGATGGCAGAAGCCTCACCTTGTCAATCATCGGCTCACTGACGCAGAGGATAAAACCATTTCCTTTGTTTCCCCCTGACATTTACTGAGCTTCTTGGCGAGAAAAATGTGAACTGCAAATTGATCTCATCTCATCAAAGGAGAGGGGGGAAGGGAAGGGAAGGGAAGGGAAGGGAAGGGAAGGGGGGTGGACCCCAATATCAATGCCTTGATTGAAGTGTTTTATTTATTCCCCCCCCCCACCCCCTCAAATTGGTTTCTTTCCTTTTATGCTAATGTTCAAGGACCGCGACTATTCAACATCGCACTTAAGGTGCCAGAAGATTTTCTCTGCGTGTCATAGACGAGGACCATAGTGGTCCTGATGGGTTTTCCCACTGTTGCTCTCTGGCCTTCATTATTTCAACTTTTTAATTTGTTTTCAAGCCTGCTGTACCCTCGAACAAAAATGTTTTGTCACAGTTGCAGCTGGAATCACAAGTGTATTTTTCCAAGTCTTGTACAGCAATATCCACAATTGGTGGTGTCATTTATCTAAGGTCTAACGACGGGTAGTTGTACTTGGAAATAATTCCAAGTTGTTATTTTATAAGCGTATATATTTTATTTCCAGTTCCATAATTCATACTCGTGTTTATGTGCTGGTTTCATATGGTCACCTCCATAACATTAGCATATGGTGACAGAAGAGTACGTGGAACCACATAAAAGAAAGACTTGCATTATTCTCGTATCAATTGACATGGTTTGATGACATCTTTTAAAAATCCGTCAGGCTCTCCTGGCTGCGTCCCTGGATCCCTGACAAGCTGCGCAAAATGAAAGCTTTTGGCACCGTTTCTAAAGGAAGGATGATAGCAGAGCGCTTGGGCCCATCCAGAGCTGTGAAAAGAGATTCTCTATGGAAGAGATTTTTTTTCATCTTTATCTTAACCGTGCACACCAAAGAACTTCAAGACAAACCACAAAAAAGTGAATGAAAATGAACATCGATCTGTACAAAAAAGATAAAGAACAAAAAAAAAAACATGCACTTGTCACAGCGCAAAAACCAATATGAAAAATGTTCCAGACAAGAATAAAAATAAATAAATAAAAATAACAGAACCAAAAGCAAATAAGCTTTCTTAAATTACCCTGAAATCCACCATGACTGGATTTAATCATCCTCTGAAACTCGACTACCTCCTGTCGGCCCTCTCTGTTCCTCCATGTTCCTCCTGCTAACATCATAAATTGCCATTTTTGCCTGTCTCAAAATCAAATGTATTACCTGGCATTTTAACTTTTTTTTTTTTTTTTTCATTTTAGGCATTTAGCAGACACCCTTATCCAGAGTGACATACATAGTTTTACATTTTCTTTACATACAATCCATTTATAGAGCTGGAGATTTACTGAGGCAATTCGGGTCAAGTACCTTGCTCACAGGTACGATGGCAGTGGCACACCAGGGAATAAAACCTACAACCTTTGGGTTACAAGCTCAGTTCCCTGAACCATTATACTGCATTGCTGCCCTATTTGTATTTCCTTCCCTTGATATAGTGAAACCCCAAAATAAAAATCTTCCCCCAGTGCCCTGAAAAACTACCTAACAGTAAAAAAAAATACCTTGTAATCTAACACACTCAGAAAACCAATGGAACACAGTTTCCCTGTGGTTACAGAACAGGCAGAGGTGGAACACTGCAGGGTTCACCCCAGCAATAGAACTATTAGCTGCAATGACCCCGTGCAGCACCCTCCACTGCAAATCACCAAATCACTCGGTCAATGGTGGTTTGTATAGTGACCTCCACTCTGGTTTCTCCACCTCCTCTAAACCAAGGTTAGCCCTCCATGGAGTATCCATGTGCAATTGCGAGTTGATTTACTGATTTCATTTTGCAAGCTGGACTAACTAGTCGAGATGGCGAGCTCTCGGAATACTAAATAAAGTTTATCTTCAAGCCCTTCCTGTGTCTTTCCATATTTTTACCACATTTGGATGGAAACAGAACAGCGTAGGACAGGACCACGTGTTCACCCAACTATCATACCTGACCGCCGTGTTTCTGAATATGTACGTACACATAACGTTTGGGAAATGTCTCATGGACGTTTTGTTCCTAGCTTCTGCGCTGCAATTTCCAGGTCCCTGGATGCATGTTCTACAGTAATGACGTGCAAACCTTGGAGAAGGACAACGGTTTTGGCCATCTTCCTCACATGCTGTGAGAAAAGCCCTCTAGATAGGCTGCCAGGCACGAAGTTAGCCAGGAAGAAAAACCCTGAGCTTATCAAATGCTTCCTCAGGGAAGTTTTAGGGCTTGGAAATGATCTTCCTCTTGGTGGTGATTTAATTTGAGCCAGGTTGTTCCAGGGGGAAAAATAAAGGCCTCGAGATTCTTCTACAGCTCCACATTAGATGGCTACTGAGAAACTACCAGCTTGGGATATGGTTCCACTAGGCCTGCTTTAAAGGTGCCCTGAAGCAGAAATTGTGAAAAGACACACATTATATACCTTCTGCAATACCTTAGGTATGGATATTGATCCTGGTCAGAGAAAATGTACTTTTCATGTTCATGTTTGTAAGATATTGCCATGAAACCAAAGCTACTCAGTGCGCCCCCTATCTCTGGTATGGTATCAAATCTGTTTTGACTACTATTGTTGCTGTCATAAATAATATCCATTGAGAATACACCTATCAGAGTAGTCCCTCCTAGAGTATGGTAATAAGAATATTAACATACAGAGTGCCGGTTGGCCTATATATGAACATTGATGTGAATCTATGAATATGAATGTTCTAAAAGGCACGCCCAACCAATCCTCAGACTGTGTGAGGTCAAATTGAGCAACGTCCTATAACATTTATTTTTGAGAATTTTAAGTTGATTTTACATTTTAAAAATGGACGAATGTTATTTTTTAAGTTGTTTATGATGTAATAAGATTAACAATGAAACCACTTCAGGGCAACTTAAAAACATACAGGTCTGTATTAAACAAGAAGACCATACATACATGGAGCAAATGTGGATGAAACGAACAATCAGATGAATTGTGCCCCGCAACTATAGTGCAACAACATTGCCGCAGATAACCTCCCTTCACAAGTTCGGCATTGTGCCTCCACACCTAGTGAATGGCCCCGTTTCTCCTTTCATCCTCGGTCTCTCTCCCTTAATCCCTCGACTCTGTACACTGGAGCAGAGCATGACAGGGAGAAGAATGAGATTGCATGGTGTGTGTGTGGGGGTTGTCACAGTGGTTTGGTGTGCACAGGCATCACGTTTTCTAGTTTGCTAAGCAGAACGGCGGAACGCTAGCCCTCATCCACAACAACATTAACGTTAATTCCACCAAGGCAGGTGCAGAGAGTGGGGAGGTGACAGCCCTGACCAATGGGGTTAATTGTCATGGCTATCCTCCCCCTCTATATTAGACGGCCGGGGCGTAGAACATTCTCCAATAAGTGTCCTTTCGGTGCGCTCTGCATGAAAATCAAGATCGGTAGTGTAGGTGCTATTTTAGTCACCCCCTTTTAAACATTGTGAAGTAGGAATATGAATCTACATTCCACAGTCAATCTGCATTAATGTGTATCTGCCTTGTGCTCCTGTTCAGTTCAGTGGTTATATTACATAATTTGTTTGCATGGCCTTGGTCCTTGGGCATTGGTCAAGCAAATACAGGTAACTATCAAATAAAGGAGACACTGAGTGAATTAAGTGTTCTGATGGCTCTGTTATGGTGGAAACTGCATTTTCCTGGCATGGTGTAGTTCCATTCAACCCCTTAGAGGGCAAGGTAAATGCCAATAAATATAAAGATATTCTGAGTGATCACCTTCAGCCTGTGGTGAACCATTTATATCCTGATGGGAGTGGTTTCTTCCCGTATGTCCCCATCCACAGGGCACAAGTTGTCACTGAATGATTTGTTGAGCATGAAAACTATGTAGACTATATGCCATGGCCGTCTCAGTCACCAGATCTCAAACCAATGGAACACTTATGGGAGATTCTGGAGCGGCGCCTGAGACAATGTTTTCCAGCACCATCCACAAAATACCAAATGATGGAATTTCTTGTGGAACAATCAATGGTGTTGCATCCCCCCAATAGAGTTCCAAACACTTGAAGAATCTATGCTAAGGCGCATTGCCAAGGCCCAACGCCCTATTAAGACACTTAATGGTGTTTCCTTTATTTTGGCAGTTACCTGTACATTTTATGTAATTATTTCTTGGCTTGCATTTTCTGGCTTGCATTACACAAAAATAGATGCATATCAGATCGTTTGGTTTTGATCTGTTCCACACAGTGGACGTACCTTGCATGGTTCCTCTTCAGAAGTGAAAGCGTATACGGAGTTAAAGTTCAAGTGGAGCAAAAAGTCAATTTTGATTCCTGTTCTCTCTCCTTCAGGTGATGCATTTGTTTAACTTTTTTTGGTACGAGTCATATCTTCATTATTTATAAAGCCCAGTCTCTCCTGCAATTACAGTGCCAGACAGCGAGGCGGAATTCTCTGCTTCTAGCAAGGTGCGTCGTAGCAGAAACTCAGCTTAGTTCAGCTCCCCGTCGCGCAAAATCATTCCACCTCCCTGCTCAGTCCATTATGGTGTCATTCCTCCCTACCTTTGCGTTGTTTCTGCATGTGTGTAAGTTGCCCACACTTGTTGTCTTCTGTAGTGCAACCTTTATTGAATCCATTTTTGAATATACTTGTTGATGGTCTCCCTGACAGCAGCAGAAATAGATACTTGATGCTTTTCAGGCCTGGAGATTTGGTCTGGGTCGATCAGGTCTGATGCAGGATATTTACCGTCTGTTTCTGACTTTGCCTTTCTTTCCTGTGCTGTCAGACAATCTGTTTTATTATAACACATGTCTCCCACTCCTGGACCTGCCAGCCACCTGCACACACACACACACGCTCCTGCTGCAGCATCACCGTGACTTACGCCCCCTCACCAGGGACATCAGCGCATAGCGCGGCGGCACAACAGTTGACCTTAGCTCAGCCGACCTTACAGTGTCTCAACACGTTGTGCAAACAGGCGTGAGATAAAGCTCTCCCTTGACACCTCATTAGTTGCACGTCATGGGCGGGGGGGGGGACAGATGTACACAGATGTACTTTTGATTGTTTGAAAGAAAAAAGAACGGTGGAGCTACTGTCGGCTGGTAAGAGGATGGAATTTGTCAGCAATTAAAAATGCAGGCCCCCCCTTTGCTCCATAACACCTTGCCTCCCAAAACCCAGTGTTGCACAGCAACCTGCCTTTACAGCGTGCTGGTGTCCCCGACTGCATGTGGTGCATGCATCTTAGCATGCAACCCTGCCTTTACATACCTGAAAGGGCTGTAGTCTTCGGTGCGTGTTGCATGCATGTTTGTTGCTTCCCAAAACTGTAGCGACGTGCCCTGTCCAGCAGTGTGCTGGTTTCCCTCACATGCATCTAGAAGGTGGATCTCAGGCTATAGCCTCACCATCTGTGTTTACGCGACACAAATCGACCCAAGGGCCCTCTGCGTTTTCCAGGCCAGTGCTGTAACCATGTGGCACGAGTCTTTCCCTTTTACGATCCCCTTAAAGAGGCTTTCATGGCTCGACGTGCGGCTTTTATTGTCAGGCAAAACCCGCTGTGTACGTACTTGATACACAACGTCTGGCAGAGTTAATTAATCACTAAATGACATCGTTTCAGAAATGGTGCCAATTTAGTCCGCGACAGTGGATGAATCTTGTCTTTTGCCTACGCTGCTCACGCAATGCTGAAATATTAATGTGCCTCACGTCTTTGTAATGAATGTGTATCACCGCTGCCAACCCCGTCAGGCGTTATTAATGTTCTTTAATCAGAACTATGCCCCCCCCATATCAACCCCCCCTGCAACCTCTTCATATCTCTGGTCTTATCTGTCTTTTAAAAAGTGTGAGGAGTAAACGCCTGGGTTGGTGATTAATTGGAAGCTATGGGATAAAGGATGAAGGGGATGGGATATTTGCAGGGAGATTTCAGCTAAAAATCGATGTAGACTGACCTTTAATGAGGTATCATCCCGTTCTTTTTTTCTTCTCTTTTTTGGTAACACCCCATTGCACATCTCACTGAGGGGATTTCTTTTCCCTCCCATATCTAGCTTCATCCGCTCTCGTCTCCGCATGCCCGTGTTGTTAATCCAGGCTCAATAAGGGGTTGTGCTATATTGGCACAATTCTCTTGGTGGGTTCGGTTCCGTCGACTATCTCGCTGAAGCAGACTGAAGACGGGGGAGGAGGATAATTAATTTAACGCAGGTGAATTAGGTATATCCCCAAAATCAGATAATGAGGGTATCTCGCGTTTCCAGGCTGCAGTCTAAATCCCTCTGTGTTCTCAGCGTGTAAGTGATCTGAGATAATGATGTTTGAGTTCCTCCACTACGTGTGTTCATCTCCAATGTTAAATGTGCACAACTTTAAAGAGGGAAAAGCACCTGTTTATCACCAGGGTGGAGAGAAGGGAACACACTGACTGACATTAATCATAGAAATCATATTGTGTTTTTTTTACATTTGTATCTTTTTTATTGTATATCATTTTAGTTTCTTATATCTATTTTTTGTCTGTGTCACTGACAGATCTGTTCAACTGTTAAACTGGATACGACTGTCTTACCGAGGAAAGGTAATGGAACTTGGAGAAATGACTTTATTTCAACGTTCAACAATCCAATGATATTTTTCCAGAAGTTTCTTCAGCCTGAAACATCTCTTTTCAATGTGTTACTAAGTTCCTGCATTTAAGATGAGAATCCCTTAAGGTGTTTTTTTACATGAGAGTATAGGCTGAAGTGGAGTTACTTCCACTCAAAAATATTTCTTGTCTTTCGGATGGTAACTTACGTGTTGCATCCAGGGACGGATGCAAACTGGAAAAGGAAGCTCATGTATTAAATTTTTACCAGTCTAGTGCTTCTGGTATTCCTCCTGCCTTTAAGCCTTTCTGTAACTTCAATTCCTCTTTGGGCTCGAAGGAGGAGATGGTTATTAATGTTAGTCTTTAAGTACCCCTGATTTCAATTTGGACTTTTAGTTCAAATCCCACTGGCCCAGGGACTGTTATGTAACCACCTAGGAAGTGTGGACCCATGCTATTTTTATTTTTTAGATAAGTGTAAACCCCACTCTGAGCTACTTGTATAATGAAGCTGGGGATTTTAATTTGTGTGTGTGTCGGCGTGTGTGTGTGTGTGTGTTGTGTGTGTGTGTTTGTCAGTGAGAGCTGAAAGGAAACAGCAAATTAGTCCAAACTATTAAGTGCACAGTTGCATTGTGTTTACAAAGACCAATCTGTGTATTATGAGTTCTTTTCTTTGGCCATACTGCTGAGCAGTTCTTTTTGCAGTAAGATTTGGAACTGGGTGAAGAAATGGGCTCACATCCCGAATGGAATATTGCTACTATATATTTGAATATGTTCAGCCGCCTGGCATTTGATATGGTAAAACCTTGCTGCGCTGCAGCATTTTATCAATTGCTTTGAGTAAAAGTGTTTCACAATGAATGTTTTGCCCCTTGGCTTAGATACGGTGGATCAAGCAGACTCTCCTCTCTGTGATAGCATCAGCCATTAATATTCCTGCAGCAGCCTCCTCTTAACTTCTGCTGTTTAGCAGGGTTTTACTTTTACTAAAGAGCTGGCTTTATGGCACATTAATTCCATTGAAATCATAAAACCTATTAAACAATTTCATGATTAATCTGGATGTGGATACAGCAACCAGAAAAATAATCTATCTACCTGCCCTCGGTAGCTGACAGTAATCCTGGTGTCCAATCTTATCTGAGAAGGGCCTGTGCTTGCTCTTGATTGAAGACCATGATAAGTTGAATCAGGTGTTATGGTGCTGGGGGTTTTGCCTTTAGGTAAACCACACCCTAAATGGGACATGCTCAATCAATCAATCAATCGATTGATCAATAAATCTTTATTGGCACCCAGTTATAGGGCCACATGTTGTAAATGACAGCCTTTTAAAAAATACTAATAACATATATATTTTTAATTGAAAATGTAGGGATTTAAATGTCGATGACTGGGAAACCCATTATGCCCCAAGGCTGGTCTGCTGTTTTTGGATTATGAATGGGATGGTGATTCTGGGACTGGGGGTGACCAGATAAAACTCCAACTGGTTCAAGGTGCCATCTAACGTTTTCTGCAATCTGTGTAGCAACCTGATAGATTTTTATTGGAAGCACTCAGAACTGAAGTGCATGCTTTTTAGTGAACACTAGACATTTAGCAGAATTCAGGAGCTGTACTGTTGTTTACCAGATTTTACTTCATTTTATAATCTCCACCTTGGAAATGGCATTTTTTTAAATTGCGCCAGTGACCCAAAAAAATGCCCTCCAGTTTAAACTCCCATTACCTAATTCTAAACCCTCACTATCCAAAAACAAAATAATGACTCACAATGAAAAAAATGTCACACATAATAATTCTGTTGAATATAGGCCTTATATGCCATGATCTGGATGACAATTTTATGCCTAGCTGTATACTGCTATAGTTTGACCTGGGATGGAAAAACACAGGAGGGGGGAGAGGGAGATAGAACACTCTCTCTTTACATTTGGCCCTTTTTCGTGTCTGTGATTGTGGAAGCCAGGTTTAACATTTCAGGAAGACAAGAATAAATAGCAGCTCTTTCTGTAATTGTCACCGCAATCACCAGTCGCTGGCATTTACACTTAACCGGCGCCAAGTGTCCAGAAGCAGCCTCCAGTGGCAAGGACGTGCTTGGCATTAAACCGCCAACCCAATACTGCTCTCAAGTCACGTTTGAGGGCAGGGGTGGTAGAGCGAGGAAACGAGAAAGGCAATAGTTCATTTGAAATATTTGTTAGGGGGGCGTAACTGGAATCACAATGAACGGCACGGGACATGATTCCAATGACCGCGGAAAAAACGGGTATCTTGTTTATGGATTATTCAAATTAGCAGAAGCTAATTTATTCAGAAAGGTAACATTTGCTCTGGTTAACAAGTATTTGGATTGGGTTTTATAAACAAAAATGTTTGCTTAAAATGTACCTTAAATTCACACTGAAATAAACATTTAATTCACCTACAGTATATTGTATCTGTCTCATTTGTTTAAGGATTGTGTCACTTACCACAAACTACTTTTGTGTGGGGAACACACATATGTGTACCTGCCTTTCCAGTCCCAACTTCAAAAATATGCTACATAAGTAAATAAACAAATAAATTATGCACTTGAGAATGATGATGCCAAGAAGTTGCCCAGATAAAATCCAGGAGTGTTCTACTGAGCTGTAGCTCAGGCTCCCGTATGATAAGAGCAAGGACGTTATAAACCTCCTTGATATGAACAACAATAGGAACATTTTCCACAAAAATGGAAAAATAACAACTGCTTATTGCAGCTTGATTTAACCCTTTGATGAGTGAGGTTTTTGAGTTAGTTGTAATTCACATCATTCTATTCGAATTCATATCATTCTATCCCTGTATGATGCCACCAATTAGAACAAACTAGAATGCTATTGCTATGGCATGTTCTAGATCTTCAGACACAGGATGGTACTAGCCGGACCACTGGTAACCTAAACCTTTTTTTTAACCTCTGGCAGTTTACCGCTTACCTTTGTACCATTTCAGGTTTTTCACTGGACTTGAACTGCTTAAACTTAAGTAAAAACCGGAAAATGGGGGTGTTCTAAAACTTTTGACCGGTAGTGTACACCTTGAAGTTTTTTAACTTTAGCTAACAATTAATGTGTATGAATGAAGTCTGCAGAAATTGTAGCATACACTGTTGCTAAAATATTTTTAAATATTTTCTCATGTTTTTGAATAAAAAAGAATACCTACTATGTACATCTGTTTTATGAAAGAATATTGGACAGTATGACATTTCCATGGTATGATAATCATACTACTCAATATCGCGGTTTTCGGTATATCACAGTATCAGTTTTTAAGCAAAAAAAAGTATCACACAAAGTTTACAACTCAATCTGTTTATTGTATGGCTCTGCAGATTTATATACCATTTGAAAAAAAAATCAAAAATGCAACTGAATATAGTTCACTCCTAGTAATGTTTAAATCTATTTAAATCATTCACTCACAATCATTGTACTGGAGAATGGTGGAGATGGGTTATACTCTGTGGTCCGGGCTAGTACCATCCTGTGTCGCTGACAAGCTTAAGAAGCAGCTACATTCAGCACTTGGGATAAAAGGTATCCGCAGAACACCATACGATCCAGAAACGATGAACTGGTCAAGAGATTCAACAAGACGCTGAAGTCCATGCTCTGTAAGTTTGTCGCCGACACAGGACAGGACTGGAACAAATGGCTACTATTCATGCTCTTCACCTACGAGAAGTTCCACTGGCATCAACGGGGTTCTCGCCTTTCAAGCTTCTCTATGGTCATCCGGTCCAGGGTGCTACTGACCTCTTGCAGAAGAGCTGGGAAGCAACACCACCTGCAGGTGAAAGTGTCCAATCTTACATTCTGCAGATGCGTGACCACCTTGAAAAGTACCACAGTGAGACCCAGAGGAACCCAGTGAAAGCACAGAAGACCCAAAAAGCATGGTATGACCAGTATACCAGACACCGAGAGTTCCAAGCCGGACTCTTGCTCCAAACATCTACCCACAAGTTGCTGGCTCTAAGTGGCTGGGCCCCTTCAAGGTGGTGAGGAAGGCAGGGCCAGTCACTTATGAGGTTACACATCCAGGCAAGGGGAAGGCCACACAGGTCTACTATGTCAATCTACTGAAGGAATGGAAAGAGCATCCAGTGGAATCCACTGCATCAGAGGAGAAACCAGAGAAAGCTGCCTTGATAGTGCGAAGGATTGGAGAAGAGGACAAGGATGAAGACTTGTCAAACCTGATCCAGCCTGAGGGGGCAGAACTGAGTCACCTTCCAGATGGGCAATAACAGAATCTTCAAAATATTCTTGCTGAATTTCCTGCTCTATTCAGAGGAATTCTAGGGAAGACTCTAATCGAGCTGACCCCAATATGGCAATGGCCATATAGAGTCCCTGAGCACCTGGTGAGGCCACTGAAGAAGGAAATCAAACTCATGAAGGACCATCAGATATTGACTGGCCAAGCTCCCTGGTGGTGATATCCAATAAAGATAAAGGCTCCCTGCATGTCTGTATGGACTTCCACAATGTCAATGCAGTGTCTCGATTTGACGCCTATCCAATGCCTTGTATCCAGTACTTGCTTGAGCGCCTGGGTAAAGCACATTTCGTTACCACTCTTGGTTTGTGCAAGGGCTACTGGCTAGGTGCCCTGGAAGCTGCGTCACAGGAGTACACCGCCTTCCGCACACCATCTGGCCTTTTCCAGTTCACCGTTATGCCCTTTGGGTTGCACGGAGCACCTGCAACGTTCCAGTGTCTGATGGTCACTGTACTCCAAAGGTGTGACAACTGTAGTGCCGCTTATCTTGATGACGTTGTTATCTTCAGTACCACCTGGAGTGATCATTTACTCCATCTCCGTGAGGCGCTGGGAAGAATCCAGAAGGCAGGCCTGACCTTGAAATCCTGAAAGTGTGCCTGGGCCAAGGCAGAAGCCAGGTACTTAGGATACCAACTGGGATGGGGTGAAATCTCCCCACAAGTGGACAAGGTGGAGGCCATACAAAACAGTCCAAGACCATAGACTAAGAAACAAGTCCAATCATTGTTTCTGGGCCTCGTTGGATGGTATCACACACACACACACACACACTCTCTCTCTCACTCACACTCACTCACTCACACACACACACACACACAGCTTTCTCATATTGGCCCTCATGCACACCATTTTCATTTACACAAGTCCGTTCCTGCACCTCATTCATTTAGGCATTCATTCAAACAGGAGCTAAGCTAGCTAGCCAAAATGCTGTCTCCGGGTTTACCACCACTCATTTAGCAAAAGTTGCATTATTATAATGTTTATGCTGTGTGTTCATTATAAATGCTATTATGCATTATGTCTTAATGGAAATGGAAAAGTATAATGGTATGAAGATAATTGATTATTGGGAACTTTTTTTTTTTGTTGTTGGTTTGGCTGGGGGGAAGAGCTACCTGAATAAAGTAGCTCCACCTCTGCCTCAGGTCAGTCTTGAGTTGGGATTTCAGTAGAGAAGGTCCTATACTCTGGATCACAATTTGGATAGACAAGAAGTTGAGTGTTCCTGAACCTTTAACCTTTTTGTTAGTTTATGTCCTTGTCTCACGTCTAATATAAAGTCGACTACCACTGTAAATATCCTGCACTCACTATAAATAAAGCCAACACTGGTTGGGGAAAACAGACAACTTGGCTGCGCCATCTATTTATAAGATTCTACGTCCTATGGCTGTTATACGACAACGTTATCCTCGGACAGGCCAGGGCGTGACAGTGCCTATGCTTAGGTGCAGCAATATAGCAGCATTCTGGGTGGATGTGGTGCAGCCGGAGGTGAGGCGAGGGGCTAATCAGCACCACTATTGTCATATATTACATTTACATTTACATTTTAAGCATTTAGCAGACGCTCTTATCCAGAGCGACTTACAAGATGTGCATTAATACATGGTAGGAACAATCATAGTTAGCACACGAGATCAGTGCAGGAATACAGCAATAGACATCATTGCAGGCATCTGCGTACCATACCTGTAACATCGGGAAGGAAAAGGTTAGGAATTTTTTTTTTTTTTTTTCTCCATGAAACCAAACCACTCAAAGCAGCTTATATAATATAAGAAGCACTGAAAAATGAAAGCAGACTTTAAAAGATTTGAAAAGATTATTTGAAAAGATTATCAGAACACAAGGTCATCTGCACAGTGTTGCAGCTCTTTTGAGACTGAAATTCTTAATTTGAATTCATACTTTCCATTATCATGAATTTGAAAGGGAAATGAACATTTTCATTAATGGTAGAATCAATCAGGCATGGAAAATGTCAAGCCAAACTCTGAGGTCGAAGAGGGGGGGTTTCACTCTGTTTTCACAGAAAGCTGCTGTGCCCATGTTTTTGCTCATCATTCTAACCAATTCTCGGCTTTTCTTACCACAAGTTACTAGGTAACACTAAGTGGTTTATGATCACAATTGACAATTATCACATAATTTCAAACTATGCTCAGAATTGTCTGATCAGACTTAATCCACTCTCCAGCTATCTGCATGTATCATGTGCAGGGGTTCATGTAAGGTAATCCACTTCACCATTACAATCCCCTTCAGCCAATCAGAATCAATTTATTAGTCAAGCTGCAGTATACATGTGTATTATTCCCTCTTGTGGAAGTTTTGTTAGGTCCTAAAAAATGTATGATTTCTCTCCAGAAGTCGTCTGTCATTTATTTTCATCAACTCCTTTAATAAAATAGAGCTGAAAGAATGATGTCGTATAGCAAGTTTGTGCAACTGCTCAAGGGAGAGAAGTTATGAAATATCTATTGAGGAATGCAATTTTATGTAGATGGGTGTGCAAATGGAACAATGGAACATTGACCTTACATAGGTCACACACAGTCCCAGAATGGGGCATAACTGGATATCCAATTCGAGTAGACTTCAGGTGGAATAGAGAATGCAAAAAAGTACCAATACTGCAGTAGGCTGGAACATTAGGCTTTTTTTTCCTGGCTGTTTCTTTGTCAAGGCCAAGATTGCAGGATTGGTTTATTCTTCTGTGACTAAACAATGGAGTCTACTAGGGTTCTAAAGGTGACATCACATGAATGCCTAATGTCTTGCAGGGTTTTAATCCTAGAAGAGTCAACTAATCTAGAATCTCTGGTGTACAGGTAACTTCCCAAACAAAGGCAACATGGCTGGTACCAGCAGATAGGCCTGGCCCTCCCCTTTCCCTGACCTTCCCTCACCCAGCTCAGACTCTCCTAGCCCGGGCCAGGGCGATTTGAGGCCCCCACCTGGGTTACCAAAAGTGTTGCCTTTATTTTGGCAGTTACCTGTAGCATTTGGGCTAATGAGTGGGCCGAAAGCCAATTTCATTTTAAATAATACTTTATCAATTTTAGCAAAAGGTAGCATTTTTTCTGCATGTACATTATTCCCCAATGCATATTTATAGCTGCACAGCACATGGCCACACAAACTTTCACAAGCCTTAGTTCCCTCACTGCTTCTACTTTCCTCCGCACACATACACACACACACACGCACATAAACACTCCCATATCTTCCTCCCTTTTTCACACTCACAGGGAGAATTTCATGGGGTTTTCCTCTCCCTCCTGTACATCCCTGCTCAAATGTAACTCAGCACACCACATTGTTGCACTGCTTGCAGGCGACACTTCGAGCCATTGAAGGAATTAACCAAATCCTTTAGACCTGAAAGGTTGAGGTTGGCCCACATCCAGCGCAGGGAGGGCTATTTAAAGGGGCGGTCATGTTTTGATTAACTGCATCGCTCGCTGCATCGCTGGCCATATACTCACAGAATACTCCCTTTTCTGTGTTGCAAGATTTTCATTTCAATATGAAATCAGATGTCTGACAGGTTTGGAGACTAGATATATGTTGAAAAGCTTTGGCCAACACACAGCTGCGTGGAAAGCCCACACCCCTGATCCTGCCACAGTATAAGGACATTCCAACATTTCTTGGTGTTTGGCCTGCCTTGCTTTGCCTGGTGTACTTGTGCATTGTGAACCTGGTTTACTCTCTTCAATGAATCACACTTGATTGGAACCTTTCTAAACACAGTAATTTCTCACACGTTGGAATTCTTATTTGTGACGGGTTCGGGTCTAAGACGACTCTCTCACACACACACACACACACACACACACACACAAACACAGTTGTTGTGTTGGGCACGTGTTGCGAGGCGATGACGCAAAACAAATAGCTTCCCTTCCAAAATGGCATATGGGTGTGACCTCACCTGTGGTAGGTGTAGAAAGGGAGATTTTGAAAAGAGAAAAATGAATGGCAGTCTTGTGGAATCGACTTTGTGTTTGCTTATTTTTCCTTTCGCTTGTTTTCGTTGGACAGTAGAACATCGGTTTCAGCCTCAATGATCCTGCATGCATGTTTTGGTTTTACTTTTTTGTCTGTCCTAACTACACAAACTGCTCCTACAATGGAGAGAAAAAGAACAATGGCAGGCCCTCGGCGGTGGCCATGAAGGAGTGGCTGGCGTGGGCATGACAGTTCCCTATGGTGGGGTGAGTCCACCATATTCCCTGTATTTTTGGTTGTGGAGACCACCTGGCCCTGGTTTTGGTTTATTTTAGCATATACTCACCACACACACATTTGTTAGACCATGCCCTTTTGGTTGCCAGACCTGATTTTAAAGGGAGAGTCGCAACACAGTCAATAATGCAGATGTATATGCTCTCATAGCACAGTGGAGGAACAATTTCATCAAATTTTATCCAGCTATTTTTTATTTTTTCTCCACTCTGGAGTGCCCAATCATATTTGTACTGTAGGCCCACCTCATTGATGCAACATCCTCCTATTAACTCCAGTGAAATGCAGCTGTATGAATGAATAATGCAGGTTAATTCAATAAATCATTCATTCATTTTGCAGATGCTCTTGTCCAGAGAAACTAACATCACAATCATAGCAATATGAAACCATGGATTTAATCAACATTTGTCCTTAACTTTGACCTACAAACAAAGCACAAGTCCTAGTTTTTCTTCACAAAGTTTGTCAAACACATTTTTATGATTGCTAATCTTGTCAAACTCTGAAGAATAAAAAACCTAAAACTTGGTAATAATAAATGCAAGTTAAAAACACGTTTTATTGAATCCAGGCCACTGTGCAGTAATATGAAACAACAATTAAAGTAATGGTAGTTGTTAGTGTGATAAAAGATAGCTGACGCTGTGCAGTATCAAAGCTTTTCTCATGGCTTTTTGAGAGCAATGAACCACGGCGTCCTATGTGATGCACGATGCGTTCATGCCGTTTCAAGTGCGAGGCGGGTACAGAATGGAATCTATATCCGTCATCCGCCGTGCGAAAGTACACACTTGCAAACGTGATAGGTGGCCATGGCTCCCTGATAGGTTTTAAGTGTGTCCCTGTAGTAACAAAGGCTACATGGGGGTTGGATTGTGCGCGAATGCAGAAATACAACAGGCGCTCTTTTAAGAGCCTTGCCTCTCCCCATCACTGGTAAATGGAGAGCTGTAATTCCACCCCAAGCCCGCCCCCCACCCCCCCACACTTTGAAACTCCTGTCCAGAACAACCAGCAGTGGCACAAAGACATGTGGCAATTTATACAGTCATGCAGTTCCTTTGCATTGCACATTTTTAGGCACTTAAGAGGACTAATTGAGGGAACAAAAGACAGGATGAGAGAGAAGGAGAGAGCTGGAGAGAATGACAAAGGGAGAGAGGAGGAGGGAAGATAATTAGGTTGTACATCATGCCTGCTCCTGCTTTAAAGCCCCCATTCGGTACCGGCAGGGCTAGAGGTACTGCAATGGAACAAGACAATTACTGTATTGTCACTCAGTGTGAAGCAATAATTGCAGGCAGATTGAGGGGAAGGAGGGGGAGGAGGGAGAAGGAAGAGGAAGAAGACATGGGTGTAATAACAACAAATTAGATTTAATGAGCCTATTGGTAAAACTAATATGCCAGAAAACTCCCCATTCCATGTCACCCTCTTGCAAGCCCAGTGCACCAGAGTGCATATTATGGTAAGCATGGGGTGAATATAAGCTGAATGTTGGGAAGCCTATGACAGCAACAGCAGCTACTGTATCTGAAATTAATAACACTATTAAATCAACTCTCACTCTCTTTCTCTCTCTCCTTCCTCTCAACTGCCATCAACCCAGTTAGTCTGTAGTGATGTTATGCGTTATCTGTAAATACTTGTGTGTGTGTGTGTGTGTTTGCGTGCATGCCTTTGTGTGCTAAAGTGTACCTGTATACATGTGTTTGTGTGTGTGTGTTTGCATGTGCTTATTTGTGTGTATGTGTGTGTGTGTATTTGTCTGTACATGTGTGTGTTTATATGTGTGTACGTGTGCATGCATATCATATCTGTCTGTCTTTATGTATGTGTCTGTACATGCATGTGTGTCTGTGTCTGGCAGACTCATGGTTTAATATACCTCCTCTTCTCTCTTCTTATTTTGGAATATTGGGGGGGTGGGTCTTTAACCTAATTTGTGAGTAAAATGTTGAACAAATGAGCAATGATCCCTTTACAATCTCTCCACCCCACCCCAAACCTCCTGTCCTGCCCAACTCCTGGGTCTTTCACCTGCTTCTATCTCTGTCTATCACCTACTTTTCTCTCTGTCTCTCGCCTGCATTTCTCTCTGTCTCTCACCCACTTCTTTCTCAGTCTCCAGCCAGGAGGGTTAGAAGCGGGATGGGGGGATGGGAGGAGGAACTACATGGAAGGAGGAGATGAAATAACTGCAGCTGTGTGGCGATCAGAGCACAGGGACAGGGGGTTTGGGTGGGTCTCTTCATACCTCATTTAGAAAAAAGCACCTTTTCCCCACCATACCGACCACTCGGGGTCGAGGTCACATCGAGATTTCACTTCTCTGTCTGGCAGCTTTGATCTTGGTGCTGAAAACACAGCTACTAGCACACAAACCATGGCTGAATTCTGGGGTGAGGGAGAGCTCCTTCTTCAAAGCATCTTTTGAAAAGCTAAGGGTATCGGGGCTGTGGTGTGTGTGTGTGTGTGTGGGGGGGAGGGGGTAGTGTGAGTTCAACAGGATGCACCCATTCTGAAACGCAGCGCAACTGTGCTGATTAATGGTGAGGTCGAGAGCCCCTGAGCTAAACGAGCGTGTTCGTTGAAGCCTAATTGTCTTGTAGCAATAGTGTCACCTCCTAGGGTGAATTAATGCAAATGTACCTTGTTAACTGCGAAAAGAGAACTAAATCTTGTGTCTGTTGAATATTTTGTAACCTGCTTGTCTTCCTGCAGCCAGCTGTGTCATTAAACTTTCCTGTATTCTGTAGCAAACATTTAGTCCGTCTCTTCATCAATACATTTAGTGTATCTATAGGTTTTACTCTGCTCAGTATTTGAGACCCACAGCGAGGACTGAAGGGACAGTGAGGCCTCAAACTGTGTTCAGAGTGTCACAAATCCAACAATTTGAACCTCTGTGACTCTGTACCAGAACGTTGCGTGGGGCAAACTTGTATGAGGTACTGCTCACTTTTGGAGTGCAACTAACCACCACCGATAACCATCTTCCTCTGACAATGCAATTTATCTCTTAGAGCACTTGGGGAAGAAAAAAAACATTTTGTGTAATTCCAAAGAGCCCGGGAGGCACAGATTGTTGTAAATGTATTTCCACCATTAAGGCAGACATGTAGTCATTTGATCAATCATTTGGATATGATGTAGATGAGCCTGCCGTCACTGAGGAGACCACATTTCACAGAGATTAAGTGAGAGGCTGAGCTCCACCACTCTAGGCATATGAATGAAGCACTTGCTTCTCCACATTGTTTTCCTTTTCCTTTTTTTTGGAGGGGGGGGGTACTTTTTTAATTTTGGGTTGCGGTGGACCAAGTGAGCTTGTTAGAATTCATGGTTGGCTGCCCTTGATTGAAGGTTCTACTGTGCCTTTTATGTCCACCAGGTGGCGCAATTCAGGTTCCCATGGATCACATGGATCTTAATTGTAAAGACTTCCTAATTTATTGCATAGATTTATTTTGGTGTGGCAGCTCATGCTAAGGGAATGTGCCACTCCTGAAATTAGTATTAATGGATCAAAAGTGAAGAATGAGCGAATAAAAAGCAAGCGTGAGCTTGAGCCTTCTTCAGAATTTTTCTCAAGGTCCTCTTTGTTGGAGGAAGCTTTCAAGGGGCTTCAAAGAGCCCCACCCCCACCTCTAAACTGTAATGAGGAGAGAGCATTTCAAAGCAAGCCGAGAGAGAGAGGGGGAGGGGAGAAAGAGAGAGAAAGAGACAGAGAGAGAGAGGGAGAGAAAGACAGAGAGAGGGAGGGAGAGAGATATAGTGTCTCTGTACACTAACATCTCCAGAGGACCCCTACAAAGCCAAAGAGCCTTTAAAGCCAGTGGTGACAATGGAAAACAATCCTCCTGTTTGCTGAACCCTTTGAGGGGTACTGTCATAGTGTGGTGTTTATTATAAAACATGCCGTAACATTCTAATTGATTCTAATTGGTGACATCATAAAGGGCTGCTAATGGCGTCCTCATTGAAATGTAAAATTACAGAATAAAACACTGTGAATGAGAACTGGAACTCTCAAAAACTCTGTCATCAAAGGGTGGTCACACTGATTTCATAATTATGACTGTCTTTATGAAGAAGATTTCCCCTAAATATATATTGTTTCTAAGTGTTTTAAAATGGTTCAGCACTAAAAAAATGTTTGTGAGTGCATAAGTAGCAGATGAACTGGGAATTGTGGGTGTGGCTACATGGTTGGACTGTGATTGGTACCCAGGGTTTGTATGATTGCGATGGCAGGTAGCCATCTGCCAAGTTATGGGCTAGCAGGGCATATACCCCACTAAGAGTTTGGCACTTTTCATGGTTCGCCACAGAAATGACCATAATGACACAGATTCTCAGTTTACCTGATTGCATAAACAACGAGAGAATTGAGCGAGAACTGGACGAGATGTTGTGGAGTCAATACAAATTCTGTTCCTCCAGTCAGTGGGGGTTGGAGAATTAAGCTGCTTCAGTAATGAGGAAGGCAGCTTTGTTTAGGTCATGAAATAGTTTTAACCTCCTTCACACTCAGGCAAAGATATGAATATTCATAACCAGACAATTATTCATCTGCCAGTCTCCATGTGCTTACAGAAACACCCACAAAGTCACACAGCTCAGACACAAGCACATGCATAATTAGGCAGACACTATACTCTGTACTGTACATATTCTCACAAACACCTACACAAACCAATATATGTGCAGAACAGGTTCTCAAAAACACCTGCACAAACCAACACACAAAACATTTGTTATCTTTGAGTTACAAGCCCAGTTCCTTAACCATTATACTACACTACCACCATTTCCCCTGATTGTAATTAATCAATTAATCAAAATGTATTTGTATAGCACATTTTGCATAATATGTTTTACAGCAGACCTGGCCTGAACACCCCACAAAGCAAGCCTAGGGCAACAGTGAAAAGAAAAAACTCCCTTGTTTGAACAAACAGGAAGAAACCTTAGGAGGGACCAGACCCAAGAGGGGGAGCCCAAACCTCCTCTGGCCTGAATTGTCAGGAGGACACACAGAAATATTAAATCCATCCCCATTCTCCCCTGCGAATGCAAAACAGCCAATGATGTATAACCTCCTGATTAACCTCTGCTCTTCCTGCTGGTCATGAACAGGGGAGTGCTTTCCCAAAACTCAAACCATGGGGCTCCCCTAATGGTGCAAGGCAATATCACATTCTAGCCTTTCAGATTTATCAATCATTTAGGATCATGATAGACATTTAGCAGATGTGCTTATCCAGAGTAACTTACACACTTTACATACTGTGGTGCCCTTTGGGGTTGGGTGACACTCACGGACCTTTGCAGGGGGTGTAGGCAGTTAAATAACCCAGAGGAGGCACTATTCAAAACAACACAATGATTTTATTAAATTAATCTTGACAAAACACAAAAAGGGTGGGGTATTTGTGGGAATTCAAAACACATAAAGTCCACAATCCTTATCTTTGTCAAAGTCCGTAATCCAAAATCCAAATCCAAGCCAGTTCCTCAAACAGTCCAAAGTCGTTACACAAATGGGGTCCTCAAAACAATCCAATCCAATCCAAAACACAATCAGCAATCCTGAAACAACTCTTTGAAACACCATCCAAAACCACCAACCTACTCCCTCCCCGTGTGACAGGAATCAAATAGGCCTCCAGCTGTCCGTAGTCCCAATCACTTGACTTTGTTCAGGTGCGTGACTGCGGGCTGCTGGGAAATGTGATCTTTTCCTCTGCAGTGGTTCCCAAGAATTAAAGAGGCAGTCATCCATTTCCTCGTCCTGCACCTTGGGATGCCACAATACAATCAGTTTATACAGCTGGATATTTACTGAAGCAATTCTGGTTAAAGGTACAATGGTAATGCTCCACCTGGGACTGCAACCTTTGAGTTAAAAGCCTAGGTCCCTAACCATTACATTACACTGTTGCACTGGTAAATCTCAAGATGAATATAAAAAACACTGTTCTGTGATTAACAATAAAATGGCTAATTCCATTCATTGACCATAGACCGAATATAAGAACATAAGATTGTACGAATACATAATGACGAGAAGAGGCCATTCAGCCCATTTAGGCTCATCATTTTCTTTTTGTCTATAGAATATCCAGTACTGTATCAAGCCTGGACTTGAATACCCCAAGTTTCTCTGCCTCCACTAAATTACCTGGCAAGCTGTTCCACATATTGGCAACACTCTGTATAAAAAATACTTCCTGATGTCAATGTGGAATTTAAATGTACCTTTATACAATTTCCACCTGTGCCCTTTTGTTCTGCTAACGGAACTCAACCTGAAAACTTTTTGGTAGTTCACTTTATTTATTCATTTTATGAATTAAAAAACCTCTTAGTCTCTTTCTGCTAAACTTGAAGTGAACCAATTTAGTTGCCCTTCTTTGTACTTTTTCCAAGAGCTTCTATATCTTTCTTGTAGTGTGGTGCCTCTAAATGAGGTCTGACAAAGGCATTATATAACATCAATAAAAACTCCTTTGATTTATACTCAATACATTTTTCTGTATATCCCATCATCCAGTTGGCCTTTTTCACCACTACAGCACAATGTTTAGATAGACTTTGATCAATGTCTATCAATGATCAACAACTTTGATATATACCTTCTCTAGTAATAATGGGCTAGTCCACTCAATGCCTATCCCTCATCCTATATTTTAAAAATCCCACTAGTTTGTGTTTGTGAATATCTTCTATTAGTGAGAGAGTTACGGTTAACACTTTGTTGTACGTTGCTCTGGATAAGAGCGTCTGCCAAATGCCTATAATGTAATGTAATGTAATGTAATATTAATTAACTACAAAACAGAAATATTTAATAAAATGTTAAAATGTGGAAAAAATATTAAATCAGATATTAATTTCTTAGTGATTTATTTATTTATTTATTTATTGTATTACACATAAGAGGTTAAGCAGGTTAAGAAGAACCTTAAGATGAATACTTGATTGGTTACCCGTTAATCATCATGCAGGGATATCCATAACCATAAAAAGCCAGTAAGGCAGTCTTGCTTCTCGCAAGACTACAGGAATTTCTTCACTAATACTCAATAAATAAAAACATAAACTTAGAAACTTAGAGTATATTCGAAATTTAGATGATTTCTTCATTTACTTCCATTGTAGATTCTTATATTGCAGAAAAGAGAGGAATTGGCACCATATAGTGTAATATGAAAATTGGAAATGATTTGTGTTCCCCATTCCCGTCCGCATGGTTCCATGGGGAGAGTGGTGCGTGTGGGATGAGAGCAGAGATAATGACTGGAACACCTTTAGGAAGCAAAGGGATTACATGCCATCTCCCCTCCACCTCACACACAATTTACAGGAAATATATAAATGAAGCCACAATCACACAGAGGAGAGAGGGGAGGTGTGTCATTATGGGGTTTTTTTTCAGCCGTAACCTCTGTGGCCTCTGACTCTCACTCACACATACACACACACACACATGCACACAAACTCTCTCACTTTCTCTCTCTCACACACACACACACTCTCTTTTTCTCTCTCTTTCACACACACATACTGAAATGCTCTCACTCACACACCCACACACTCAAACTCTCTCACTCACTCACACACACACACACACACACAAACTCTCTCACTCACACACACACCTCCCAGCCTGTCCCCCTTCCTTCTCTGATCATTCAGTCCCTGCATTGTATCCCATCTGAGGCCTTTATTGTAATTCCCTATTGGCTTTTCTACAAGGCTCTTCAATTCAATTTGCACAGAATTTGCATCACAATTTTTGTCAGAGGATTAAAGGGTATAGCACTCATTAAACACTTGATTGTTTGATATGGTTGGATCCTAATGCCTAATGCCAAATAATAATGGTTTTTAATGAGCATGTGGCACAGGTGAGATGGCTGTTTCCAAAACTGGGAAATACTCATTAAAATAATGGAGGGTTGGGGTGGCGGATAGCATAGCGTTCTAACGCACCCATATCTTGGCTGGTTCGATACAAGTGTGAGCTGCTTATCAGGGACGCAGTTTGAAACCTGTCTCTGCCAGACCAGCCCTGGCCATTAGCTCAGGTCGGGGGCAGCGTCTGTCCACCTCAGGGGGGGGGGGTGAGCCGGATCAAGTTTGCCGTGAAACACGTACGGGTGTCTCCAGAACATGGGACAAACATTCAGGTTGAACTACAGGCAACCGCCAAAATAAAGGAAATACCAACATAGAGTGTCTTAAGATCCTACACCAAAACCAGAACCCTTCATTTACTCAAGTGTTTCCTTTATTTTGCCAGTTACTTGTAGCTACTACAGTTGGGTGAAAGATGTCTCTATGGATTTAAACAGGGAGTATAGTCTTCATCACATGCAGCAGTAAAGTTCTGATGCACCCACTGTAGTGTGGATCGAAGGTGGAAGAGCCACACGCAGATCTCACAAGTATCTAAAAGCTGAACGCAAGCGATCAGCCACTAAATCTGCGAACAGACTAGGGAGCGGGGAAAACAAATAGAAAAAAGAAAAGAAATAAGGAAACCTGGGACAAAACTCCACGGGAATAAAACCAACAGAAACAACCCTAAAAGGGCGAACACTCCTCACCGAGGAGCTAAGGAAAAAGAAAATGAATGTCTACAGAGACTTTAGCTCTGGGGGAATTTAGCCTCGACAAACCAAGAATAATATCTCCAAGGAAACCACCAAAGTGGTGAGCTTAAAACCCTTCATTTGGAGATGATTAATCTCTCTAAAAGGCTACCACAGAGTGGTGATGCTAAACCTTTATTTTGAGATGAATAAGTTAGTTCCTTCTCTTTTTAACTAAGAGAAAACCACAGGGTGGTCAAACTAAACCTTAGTTCAGAATACCGGCTAGAGCGTAATAATTAGTTTACACAGAAGCGTTTGAGTGAGGGAAGAAGAGACCTTAAGTAGGAGACGGGATTAATACTGATTGCTCTCAGCTGAGAGCGATCAGAGACCCCACCGACACAAGACCATATAAGGGCGGCAGAAATGACAATGATTCCTCTCAGAAGAAAGAGGAAAAGACAATCACATGACCACAAGCCCTCCAGAGGCCGAATGAGGTAAAACCGTGACACCCACCTGTAATTGATTGTGATGCAATTAGAATGACTCCCATCTTTCACCTCAGATTGTTCTGAACACTCTGCTTAGTTTATTTAGAGATACTAGATATCCTATTTGGTTTATCGATAAAATGGCGAGACAACAGTTGGCAAGCCCTTGTAGAAATAAATTCAAGTTATGGTTAATGAAAAGCAGTGACGACAAACCTTCTGAAATTGCATTGGTGTTCCTGCAGAGCAGAAATCACCCCCTCCACCCCAGCTCCATTCAAAGGTCATCTCATTTCAAACCATGTCACATATCAAGCAGACCGATCGATTAGGAAATGGGAGAAATCCAAACAGGGTCATTGCTGGATGCCAGCACTGGCACGTCTGTCTTTCTTCATGGGGAGTTTGGGGACAGTGACCAGCATGTTGTTTTTAGAGGGCAAATGAAACGCTAATAAATACAAAGCCATTCTGAGTTCATTGCATCATTCATCTGCATCACAATCCATTACAGGTGGGTGCATAAGAACTTTACTGCTGCATGTGATGAAGACTATAAATCCATAGAGACATCTTTCACCCAACTGTAGTAGCTGTAAGTAACTGGCAAAATAAAGGAAACGCTTGAGTAAATGAAGTATTCTGGAATTGGTATGTGGTGCATTTTCCTGGCATGGTTTAGGTCACTCAACCACTGCAATGTGACATCCTCTTCAACACGTCTCAGAGATTGCGTTGATGTTGCAGAGGGTGTTGCAGAGGATGTCGCGTACCTAGCACAAAAAGCTGAAGTGTAAGGATACCATGTCACATAGGTTGCGCAGAAGTATAAATTGCAGAGTTCTTGCGACGTGTTGCATTGCGCAAACTGCGAAGATGTCGCACAAGTTATGCAGAAGCATGTAGAGGCCTTTAGAGGGCAAGGTAAACAGCAATAAATACAAAGCCATTCTGAGTGATCACCCTCATCCTATGGTGAAGCATTTCTATGCTGATGGGAGTGGTCTCTTCCAAGATGACAATGCCCCATCCACAGGGCACAAGTGGTCACTCAATGGCTTGATGAGTGTAAAACTATGTAAACCATATGCCATGGCCATCTCAGTCACCAAATCTCAACCTAATTGAACACTTATGGAAGATTCTGGAGCTGCGCCTGAGTCAGTATTTTCCATCACCATCAGCAAAACACCACATGATGAATTTATCAGGGAAGAATGGTGGGTTTCCCTCCAATAGAGTTCCCGGCACTTGTAGAATCTATGCCAAGCTGTTCTGGCGGCTCGTGGTGGCCCATCGCCCTATTAAGACACTTTGTTGGTATTTCCTTTATTTTGTCAGTTACCTGTACTCTAGTAGCTACCGTAGTAGGAAAAAATAATCACTGTTGGAGACCTAAAAGTAGCATTTTATGAAATTCTCTATGATTTTTCTATTTTCCTCTTTAGAGGAACTGCATGTTCATATGCAATGTTTTGGGTATTTTGTTTTTCATTGAACATTTGGTAACACTTTACTTTGCACATACAATATTAGGTTATTATGTAATCATCTCTTACTATGTATATGAACTCCTGTACAAAGTCATAATGAAACTTTTATGCAACATGATATTGTGATTTCATGTAGGTGTTAGTCTGCTATCATTGCTACACAATGTATTGCCTTTCCTTAGGGACAAGTTGTAGTATGGATTGAAGGTGGAAGAGCCACACGCAGATCTCACAGGTATCTAAAAGCTGAACGCAAGCGATCAGCCACTAAATCTGAAAACAGACTAGGGAGCGGGGAAAACAAAATAGAAAAGGAAAGGGATAAGAAAAGCCCGGGACAATAAACCCAACAGAAACAACCCTAATAGGGCAAACACTCCTCACCGAGGAGTGTGGAAAATAAATGGCCATAGAGACTTTAGCTCTGGGGAACATTAGCCCTGACAAACAAAGAATAAATGCGAAAAAAGGAATCTCAAAAGGAAACCACTGAAGTGGTGAGCTTAAAACCCTTAGTTCGGAGATGATTAATCTCCCTAAAAGGCTACCACAGAGTGGTGACGATAAACCTTTATTTTGAGATAAATAAATTAGAACCTTCTCCCTTTAACTGAGAGAACCACAGGGTGGTAAGCTAAACCTTTGTTTGGAATACCGGCTATCGTGTAACAAACAGTTTGACACAGAAACGTTTGAATGAGGGAAAAAGGGACCTTAAGTAGGAGACGGAATTAACACAGATTGCTCTCAGCTGAAAGATATCAGAGCACCCGCCGACACAAGACCATATAAGGACGGCGGAAGTGACAGCGATTCCTCTCAGCAGTAAGAGGAAAAGATCATCACATGACCACGCGCCCTCCAGAGGCCGAGTGAGGTAAAACCGTTAACTAATTCAGGGTGTAAATCAATGAATTAACTTGGAGGCTCTCAGGGGTTCCTGTTCCCTCCCACACCCTGGGGAGTAGTAGAGGACCTTGGACAGCAGTGGCATCACATACATGCAGGTTCACCTAAGGCTGATCAGCAATCAACTCAGATGTCAGCTATTGCCTTTAGGCCTTTATAAAAGGTTTTTGGGACGTTTGTGGGACGTAGAGGAAGAGGTGCTGGTTTGAACTTTTAACTAATTGAACTTTGTTTTTGCTTCTTTTTTTTTTACTGCTGCGATAAAAATAAATCAACCGGCCGCTGGCCACTACTGGAACACAGCCTTTGTTCTTTTCCCTTTCCACTCACCACCTGGCTACAAGGCCCTAGGAATTTTCCACTAGCAAAAAAATAAATAATTATATGTGGTCACCCCTGCCACAGCAAGGGCAGACAACACTGGAGCTGATTATTATCATTATTTATAAGGGTGATTCATGGACTTTTCTGAAATGAAGCACATTTCCCTAGTATCTATTTTAGTTAGTCCATCCATCCATCCATTGTCTAAGCCGCTTATTCCTGGTCAGGGTCGCGGGGGGGGTGCTGGAGCCTATCCCAGCATGCGTTCCGGGCGAGAGGCAGGAATACACCCTGGACAGGTCGCCAATCCATCACAGGGCACACACACCATTCACTCACACACTCATACCTACGGGCAATTTAGACTCTCCAATTAGCCTAACGTGCATGTCTTTGGACTGTGGGAGGAAACCGGAGTACCCGGAGGAAACCCACGCGGACACGGGGAGAACATGCAAACTCCGCACAGAAAGGCCCCCGGCCTGGATTCGAACCCGAGACCTTCTTGCTGTGAGGCGACAGTGCTATCCACTGCACCACCGTGCCGCTTTATTTTAGTTAGTATCTATCTTAATTTTGGGAAACATCATTAATAATGGCTGACTCATCCATTTTAGAAGAATAAATGCTAACAGTAATGTCATGAACAGTAATGTCAAGAAATGGTAACAGTATGTCATGTCATCCTCCTGAAAAGGAGTGATTTGTGCAATAAAACTATCTTTCTACTTCGACAAGTTTTTTCTCTAAGGTAACAGGGATCACAATAACAGCATTACAATGATGGACATTTTCCTGTGCCGTTTCTGTTCAATTGAAGATGATGTGTGATGTGAAGTCCATGCAGATTCTTAAGGTGGGCTCATATAATTCAATCTACATTTGATTTAATACAAATGTTACAAAAGAGATTGTATATTTTGGCCGAGAGGACACCATACATAGGTATCATGGTAGAATAGTAGAAACATCCATATATACACAGAATCTTGCAAGCTTACATACAAGCTTAACATCTAATATCCTCTTATAATGTAAATGGTGTTGTATCAGTAATTTACCAAGATTATTATGTGAGTTAATCAGTCACATCTCTGACTGTGAATATACTGATTATAAAGCCATTATATACAGTATAATATATGTATATATATACGTATACATATGTTTTGTGTGTGATATACAGTATATATACAGTATATTATATATATATATATATATATATATATATATATATATACAGTATATATTCCCCTTATTCACACAAACATTAGTATTTCTGTATTTTCAGTGATTTTATAAAAACAATATTAATCTTACTTCTGGCGGAGGAGCTAATTCAATAATCAAGCTTTCGCATGTTCCTCGTTTACAAAAGCCGCAGCTGCGAAAGTAGCCTGCACACACCTTTGTGAACTTCTTTTTCTCTGTTGAAGGAAAGCATTTACTCTGTCGAAATGTGGATTGAAATACTACATCATCATTCGCCTTAATAATAAATATACCCAGTCTCAATTTCAATTGGCTTACTGTATCTTCTATTTTCAATATTTCTCAGTTCTTCCATTAATTCCATTACAAAATCTCTCAACATCTTTTTCCCTCCCTGTATCTTTTACCTTCACACTTAATTTGGTGAAAATACATTCATCACCACAAACCGGGGAAAAGGAGATTTGACAAAGTAATGATTTTTTTAAAAAAGGAATTCACTGGTAACCCGCGCATGTAGTCATGAATTATGTATGCGATCTGAACGAAGCCCCGCGAGTTTAATTAGCGACGGCAGTTTGAGCACGAGAGAGGATCGATCATTCGACTCACGAGAAGAGTGGAGGAACCAGGGGATAAATGGGAGGTGGGGGTAAGACGACTTCCCATTAGCGAGTGAAAAAACAGACGTTGTGTAAATTAGTAAGATATCGTTTCTACAGACTTAATTCCTGCATTCAACAGGAAAAAAAGAAAAGTATGACCAAAAAAATGTATAATTTACTTTGGGAGTGGGTGGCACTGTGAGACATTAAACACATTTTAAAACGATGTTTTCACGTTCAAACCAAAACCTGTAGTTGCGGGGCGCAGGGGGCGGCATGCCATAGAGATCCACTATTATTTTTTGTGAATGTAAGCAACAGTTATTGCCTTAAGACACAGTGACGTGTTACATTTAGAAAATATATGTCCTCTCCTAGATTTAACATACTGTACCTCACCTGTCAACTTCATTCCATATAGGCCTACGGGTAGTGGCCAAAAAGGTGGAAACATGAATATGATACTATGACTATGAAAATCTCTCAATGCACCTTTTTTTTTTTTTTTCAGATTTTATCCCATTTTCTCCCAATTTGGTAGCCAATTAGACCTGCTATTTTTATGTCAATCCCCCCCTAGTAATGTGAGTTCTCTGCCGTAGTCCTGCGACCGGTAGTGACGAAGGCGAAGTCACACCTCTTCCGAGACGGCACTTGCCAAGCCGTCAACCGTAACCCTACAGGGCCACTCTTATGCGCAGCGAACGTCATGTCAGCTTCCCTTCCCCCTCCCTGGGGCGGACAGCCAATCGCTGCCCCTGGTGGCGCTCCCGGCCAGAATTGAACCCCTGTCTCCGTGGCCAGCATCAGACGTTGTAACCACTGGACCACGCGGGAGGCCTCAATGCACCTTTTTGATGAAACTGCCTGCTCATGCCCTAGATTGACATTTTATTTCGAGCTTCTCACCTGTTTAGCCTTGCATCTCAAACTAATGCACAGACATCATGATCCAGGAGTATGCACCCTTTGTTGATGATGTCTTTTCCTCAGGGATCCATCATGTTAGCCACTGTTCCTTGTGAAACACCAGGCTTCATTACTGAAGCTCCTGCCAAACGTGCCCCAGCAATCACCCCCCCCCCCTTCAAAGTCACAGGGGTCTCGTCTTCTCGCCATGCTAGCCATAATTATAGGCAACCAGGCCTGCCCAGCATTTTTGGACATGTGAGCATACTGGGATGTTAATTGCTTGATTAACTCAGGAACAATCCTTGTGTGACACCTACTTTCAATATACTTTGTGTCCCTCATTTACCCAAACGTTTACACCTTTTTGACCACTACTTGTACATCTTCCTGTATGTCCTTATGTTGAACTTCATTTCTGCATTGTCCCTTGCCATGCGTTCAAAACTTAGTACATGCAGTGATTATTTAAAATCTTTTTAACATGCAGCAGTTGTGATGGGCATCATTGCCTGAAAGATGTTTTCATTCATTGTTGTTTGGGTGCTTTTCCCTTAATCAAGACAACAACTATTAATAGAAGCACCCTGGGGCCTTAGTCAAAACAAACACTGAAATAATTATTGCCCTGTGGTATAGGATCCGAGTGATAATCCCAGTTTTGAAGCTTTCCCATTGCACTTGTCTTTTGCTTAACAGTATTTTATTATGTTAATTCAGAATAGGAAGGACATCTGCGAATGAACCTAAAACAATTAAGCTAGTGATATGTTGCACCTGGTATGTTAACATTTATTCAAAATCAGTCTTTGATAGTGCAAGTGCAATCTTTAAAGAGGGCTGAGGTAGACTCCCTACACAATTAATTAAATAATAAACTATGGTGGTGAATGTTTATGGCCTTTTCAATGAAGATCACCTGACTATTTACTGGACAGTTTTTCCAGGGCATGTGTGTGTGTGTGTGTCTCTCTCTCTCTCTCTCTCTCTCTCTCTCTCTCTCTCTCTCTCTCTCTCTCTCTCTCTCTCTCTTTCTCTCTCTCTTTCTCACACACACCAGCACCCATCTCTTAGCCTCTCTATTTGTCTGTTGCTCTTTATTCCATCTCCATCCTGCTTTGGGGGATATGGCCTTGGGAAATGTCAAGGGCTGCTTAAGATCAGGTGAAACACAGGGTAGAGAAAACGTTAGATGCATGTTTTGGTTCATCTGTATTCCTTGTGTGTCGTACAGATTTTTTTTGTTTGTCTGTTTCAATGCTCCGTCATTGTGGTATCACAGTGCAAATCAACAACTCATTTATTCAGCCTAATATCTCCAGTATCAGACCACACAAGAAGGCCAATAGCACAACGTCCTGCATCCTGTCCTGCAAAAGAATCAATATAATTAAGCACACAGTGAATTCAGTCAATGGTCATTGACAATACAGTGTCTGCAAGGGAGTTTCAATAATAAAATAATTCCGATGCAGATGGCAGAATATTCCCCATTGAACCAAGATTGTACTAGTCTCTGTCTAATGTGCCAGTGAATTGGGCTATTTGGCACAGTAGACTGCTTGTCTCCTGCCAGCAGTTCTAAGCTGTACAGTCACAAAGATCATCGATTGGAACCTCAATCAAGCAGGTTCAGCCCAAAGTCAAGATATACAATAAACATTTTTAAAAATGTGCTGAACTTTATAGCCTTGGCTTCAATACTGTGAATCTGGGCAATGTCATTAGCCAATTATGACTGCAGGGTCCACAGCGGTAGGGAGGTACAGGTAACTTCCAAAATAAAGGCATCACTTTGGTAACCTGTCTCTCTCTCTCTCCGCGGGTAACATTTTCCTTCTCTCCTCACTGTCTCTCGTTTCTTGTCTCTCGTGTCACTATGTTCTGGAGTTTCTAGAGTCTCTCTCTCTGTGGTTTTTTCTAAACTAAATTCTAATAATGGAGTTAATAAGCTGGTCTCTCAACACAATTGATAAAACATTTTCAACAAGAAAGCAGGCTTCGGGGGCGGTCTGTCCTGGCGGGACTTTCGCTGCGGGATATGCTCTGGACTCATGGAACAGCTGGAGACCGGTGTGTCTGGCGGCGCTTTCTGCCAGGGCGTCGAGGATTTACCTGTTTGGCTTCACGATAGCTGGACAGTTGTTACTGACCTATCGGAAAATTGGAAAGATGGCATCGTCTCAAAACGCCCAAAGGTGCCTGTCATATTAAGCGAGATGGGTAAAACGCTAGGTTCTCAGATGGTGGTGGTGACTGATCTGGGACGGAAATTGGACAATATCTCTGAGAAACTTAGCATTTTACAACAGCGACGTTGAACCGTTGAAGACCCTGAAAAAATTCAGTGGGGGGGATTGAGGAGCAGCATGAAACTTGCTGCCCTACTTTCTTGACCCATAACATTCTAATCTGGCTCCTGTGCTTATCGGTCTGGCAAGGCCGTTGCGTCAACCTCCCCCTGAAATTGTACAGACGAATGAGAACTCTCCTTACACCCCCACCAACCCAAACAAATTTTGCTGATTTTGTCTTGTCTTTTGGACGAGGTCGACCGAGGGCGTTTCCGTGGCAACCTGTTATCGTTGGAACATTCTGCGTGCGCGTGCGTGTCTCTCTGACCAGAAGGACTCTACAGAATTACACACAGACACTTACATTTACACAAAGACAAGGACTAAGGACAAACTGATTAACACACACACACACGCACTCATGTACACCAGTAATCACCCCGCCTCTGCACCCCCACCTCGCAACCCCCTCCCCTATTTCCTCCTTTGATTGTAATGTCCCCGTTTTTATCTGTTGTGCCCTGTTCTTGTTGGTGTTGTGTTTCGTGTGTAAGTACGTTTGCCCCACACTTTAACAGTGTGGAGATGGTTAGTGTGTAATGAAGATGATTAGTGCTGAAATGTAACAGTGTGAAGATGGTAGTATTGTAATTGTAACAGTATGAAGATGGTTAGTGTTGTAATGTAGCAATGTGAAGATGGCACAGTGTGGAGATGGTTAGTGTTGAAATGTAACAGTGTGATGCTTATGCTAGTGTTGTAATGATTAGTGATGGTAGTATTGTAATGTAACAATGTGAAGATGGTTAGTGTCGTAATGTAACAATGTGAAGATGGTTCATGAACAGTGTGGAGATGGTTAGTATTGTAATGTGACAGTATGATGCCTATGCTAGTGTTGTAATGAATTCCCTGTTGTAAAGCGCTTCGAGCTGCATTTAATTGTATGAAAGGCGCTATATAAATAAATTTTACTTTTACTTACTACTTACTTGGGACAGCCTCCGACAGACACTTGCGGTACTGCACCCATTTAAAGCACTCATTTACTCCAGTGTTGCCTTTATTTTGGCCAAGGTTACCTGTGGGGTTTTGTTATGCCCTGGGGCCAAGCTTCCTGCTGTATAAGTGCCTCTTTGCTCCTCAACAGTCTCTACTGCAGCGTTCTTCAGCTGCTTTGTCCTGGGGGCCAGACTTTATTTTAGAATGCTGCATATGCGGCCAAACATTTTCAACTTGCTCTTTATAAATGAAAGAATAAGATGTACTGTACATGTGTAAGAACAGAGCAGATGCCTTCTTGAAATATGCATGCATGGCTATTCTGTCACTACTGGGTGGCACACTGACACTGTACAGATGCAGACCTGGACATAACCACATGTTTTGATGCATCTGAATAATACTGTTATTTTTTTTCTATTCAATTATCAAAGGGCCAAGAGTACATCTTTAGTGGGTGACATTAAGCTCCAGGCCCAGTTGAATAGCCCTGCTTTTCAGGTTACCGGAATAGAGACACTTCTCTTCCAATTGGTGATAACCAATAGAAAATAGTAATTACCTCACAGGCAAGTGTATCGGAGGGGTAAGCAAGCTCAGCAACACTGCTTCATGTGTGGGTGTGGTGCATTGTAAAATTCAGTCCAAAAAACTGTAAAAAGGGGGCAGAAATATAAAGGAATAAATCACATACGCTGTAGGAGTTGCAAAATCCAAATGCAATATGTGCACTGCCTTAAAGGAGAAAGGTGGTTTAACATAATATAAGCAGACATACACATTGAGCAGACGCTTTTATCCAAAGCAACTTACAGTCGTGAATGCATACATTTTTCAGTATAAGTGGTCCGAAAGGGAAAAAATAAAAATAAAATAAACATCTCTCAATCCTTTATAAGTGACTTTTATTGTAGGCATTGGAAATAAATGTAAACTATTGCTTTACAGTGTTCATGTATATTCATAAGATATTTCATAAGATATTTGCAAGGGATAAGTATGATATAAGTGTCTAATTAAGAACAAGCACTGCATAACAACATATTCATGTTATTAACAGGCATTGTAAAACAATTAACATTAATAATGATATATCTTTTATTAATTGATTCATTCATGTTTAATTAATGGGTTCTTCATATAAAGCATTTAAAGGCTTTTTATCTGCTCCTCGTTTGGATGCTCATATTTTGTGAGAGAAAAGAAAAGTCCCTTGTGCAGTCCTTCTGCACAAGACAAAATAAATAATGAAAAAGATTTGAATTTCTCAAATTACCTTTCCTGGCCTTTCGTTGAAATCAGGAGATGTGTTGCACAGGTTAACTAGAGTTGAAGACCAGCAGTCTGATTCTTTAATACTGTGTGTATTAACGTGTATAAAAAAACATGCTCATTAATATGTTGTTTCTGACCTGGAAAATGCTTTGTGTTCATGCTGACATGTTGTTGGGTTACCTGGTTTGTTTTATTGCCTGGTAGTGCAGACCACTTTTTTTCCGATGACACATATGACACACAATGCATTCTGGGAAGGTCATTTCTTAATGTCAAGGGTTCACTTCACAGTCCTCATACGAGGATGCCCTATCCTTGGCATCCTCACGGCTTGAAACCATTTAGGGAAGTGTCAATCTCACTGGGCGATTAACCTTTAAGCCTTATAAGCAAAGGCAAACAAAGTCCTCAAGCATTGTGATATCAGTGTCTCTCTCTCTCGGTATCTCTCTATCATAAAACAGGAATATGATATAATATTCATCTTTGAAATGAATGTGAACAGATTGTCAGATGGTGAGCTGACAGACAAACAGCAGCCAGTGCCTCTTACGCTTTGATGCGAATCTACAAAGCATCGTGTTGTGTCTGAGCGTCAGTAAAAAAAAAAAAAAAAAAAAAAAGACAAATGGTTTCTACACATTCAAGGAACAGCACCAAGCTGTATAATTTCATAAGGTCTCAATGTGGATGTTAAATGCAGTGCTTTCAAGGTAAGGAACAAAATGTCACATTAGAATGAGATGTTTTCTTTCAGTGAGTTAATTCAGTAAGTGGCTGGTTGATGGACACACTAACCGATATCCACCGTGCACTAGATCACAGGGACTAAGGGACACATCGACTAATGTATTGGCAGCCTCTAAAGGATTTGTTCTCTGTCTCTCTAATGATTCATAGCAGGAGCTGAAGCAAAGGCAGATATAATGGATGAGATATTGAACATCCCAGAAATATAGTCCCAAAATCCTGTCATAGTGGTTTCACATGCTGTCAGTTGGACCTGGAAAGGCTGAAAATGAGGGGTGTGGAACCCCCCACCCCAATGTTCAGGAGGCGTTAAATTGTGTCTCTCAATAGTTTCTTTCTGTTTCTCAAAAGTTATGCACATGAATCTGCATAGTAAAGTGTTATGGTCTCATCATCCAGCCTTCTGCCCAAGGCCGTAACCATGGAGTCAACATTGGGGGGGACCAAATCAATTAAAAAAACACACGAATGTATGACAACAGCCAAAAACGAGTGTTCAATTTTACTTAGTGTTCCAATGAATCAGCCTGTCCTCTGGTTCACTATGGGCTCTCCCCGTTCTCTCAAATGGAACAAAGAACAAACAAGCACACTGGAGACTAAATAAAACGGAAAAGCATAGGTTACATTCACACTGTCACTGCACCAAGTGCACTATTTTACATGCCAGCACCAGTACACACTGTAAATTGGTTTAATAGAATAAGTAGATTAAAATATCAGAGCATTTATCATATCAAGCGGCCACATTAAGAGGATTTCCAGTGAGTCTCTAAGTGGTTTTATCCCATGGAGTACCAGGTTTGTTTTTTGTATTTTTTATTATTTTCCTAATACACATTTTTTAACACACGTTTCACAGAAACAAGCCTTGAAATGTAGCAGAGAATGCAGCGGAATTGAAGATTAGAGGAGGACATCTCACTTTACGAGTTTAAGTAAACGTAAAAACGATCACGACTTTGCGGAGCTTTTTCAAGCACCTTGGGGCTTGAGCAAACATTATGTTGTTTGGTCTATCTGCTGTATAGGTAAGCGTTGGGCCAAGATTGTTTTTTTTAGAAAATTATATTACTTTAAATTTCATTAACATTCAACATCTAATGTTGATTAACCTAAATGCTCAATTTCACACTCAGCGTGGCAGACAGGAGCTGCACGCGCTGAGTGTTCCCCCAATGGAACGATTCGCTTTGTTCTGAGGTTGTCCCAAATTTGCCAGTCCCTAACTGTTATAAGACTGAAACCATGTCATCACATTCTGAGGTTGACGCAAGGCTAGTCATAAGTGCTGTCCTTACACCCAGACCTTTCGGTTATGTACACCTTGAACGATTAATTTTGCTGTGTCAGATTTTGACGCATGTCTGCCCGAGCTATCTGCCATGCCTTGTTTGTGGTGTAGGATACCATGCAATGCACGTTCTGTTGATGCCACTAACCTGAATCACAGTGTTCCTGGCCGCATCGTGCTGATCTCTCAATAGATTTATTTTCTTCGTTTATTGCTTTCTCTTCATTCCCCTAACCTTACGGGCTTTGCAAGTTACTGCAGTCGAGACCTATTTTACTATCAGTAGTAGGCTATTTCAAAATAGTTCTGGATGTATTTGCCGTTTACTGTTTCTGCAATCCAAGTCAACAACCAGTAGTAGCCTACCTCTGAATGGTTTGTACTTATTTAATTTGATAATAGGAACGCAGTTATGGGTTTGGTGCAAGAATCACAACTTAATGTTTATATAATGTTATATACAGTAGTATATATATATAATAGGTGTGATTCATGAGAGTGAATGTGAAGGAGTCGGGCTTCCGTCACGAGTCGGGCCTCGGACAGGGGTGGGCAGAAATAGTGGCAATTTCCTCCAATATATACACAGATGAGGCAATGCAATCAAGATTGAGCAATCTTATCCCAGGTAGGAACATTGACAGTACAACTGCTTACGGGGAGACATCGCTCTAACTTTTGTAGGTGTGATTTATTACTGAGAGTAAATGTGAAGGGATGCGGTCAGGAGTCTGGCATCGGACAGGGGTGGGAAAAAATAGTGGCAATTTCCTCCGTGAGATTCAGTCAAGTCAAATCACAACCGCATCTAAATTATCACTACTGAACATCAGGATAGCATGGTTAAAATATATAACCACTTCATCTGACTCCGCGTGCACTATTAAATATGTTGTCCTCATTTTGTGTGATTATAATGAAGGTTTATCCGTGTTGGAGCTTCTTTGGCAAAATAAAAATTCAGTGGTTCTGTTTTTGTTGTTGTTTTTAGTAGGCCCACGTGATCACAATAAGGTCGAAGGGCTCTCAGGTGAGGGAAATAGCACCGTGTCCTGACCCTTGTAAACATCTGAGGCAACATAGAAAGGAGACGGGTCGTAACCCCTGGGTGCCCAGGCGGAGACGCGCATGTCCTAAGGGGGTGTGGGAAACAAATCTGGCATGCTTTGCCACCGCTGGCGCACAGGCAAGGTGCACGGACATCAAGAGTGTTGCTACGGTGGAAGAGAGCTGTACCCTGTGCCAGAAAAATAAGCTAAGGACGAACAACGGAGTGTGCGAGACGGAGGTAGGGGAAGGGGGGACAGCGGAGGAATTGGAAATACGCGATAGCTCAAGCGTCTGTGAGACATCGCTGCTCGCGCGCTCTATCTCTCTCTCCTCGCGTTCTTGCACAGTGTGAGCTGAGGTTTAGACAAAACCCACGCTCATCTGATGATCATATCTACCACTTTGAATCTTCGCATTGTTTAATTTGGGGGCTCTTTAACTTTTTGTCGGACGCCTGAATTCGGAAATTAAAGAGCGCACTAATAGCAGTGGACTTTTCAAGCTTTTTCAGCTAATTTGCCGCGGCAATTCGCGTCCCATTATAAACTCATAGAACACAAGTCGGGAGAGCACAATTGTTTGCAAGGTCGCACCGTCGAATTGAATGTAAATTGTATTCCTGAAGTGGTTTGAAACACTATCTAACCGGAACTGTCTTACTGAATTCAAAATTGTGTTGCTAAAGAGTAACTTTATTGACTAAAAACAAATCGACCGTGTGGATATGCGGAAACGTTTTGCTGGTGCGAATCAAGATCGTTTTTGATGAGCCTGTCTTTCAATGGGCAGCCGTGGGGATTTCACACGACTCCTCGCTATACTCATCTATTTGGGCCGAAAGACGAAACAATCCCCTCCGTTACAATAAAGGTGAGCACCTAATTCTGCTTTGTCTTTGTATACGACTGGGATATATTTCACCGTCTCCAGCGCATGCTATGTTGCCATCAAGTAGCTAATTTAACCGTGCATGAAGTGTAGGCTACTATTAATGTGTAGCACAAGTACTTACGTCGTTTATTTACACATATTGACTTTTATGTCAGTGTTTTTAAGGGATCGAATACTTAGCTACATTTTGCGAAATATAAAGGCTACAATGCTGACAAGGCAAAATCACAAAATGTTCAGCTTCTGGTGGAATTCAGAACGTATGGGCTGCAGAAGTTTGATGAGTAACGGTAATGCCCACGATTTGGTATGGGGCATTTGCTTTGGGGACCCAAATGTGCTTTGGGCGAACTTCAACACATGCGGAATCTCAACCATGTAGAAGGCTACATCTACCAGTTAGGAATTGTCTCCCTATATCTCTATATTCTACATGTTGTTTATTGGATTACAGAACATAATCGATCTTTCTGATCAAATGTACATCAATATAATAATAGTAATACATCTTAAACGCGTACCCATAGGCAGAAATAAGATAATCCGATTTTTTAATTCATAGCTGGCATTGCATCCGCGTGTTGCCTTAACCGACCGCAATAGAATGTGCCTAAGGGGGCCCTAGGGAGTCATTGATGCCGGGGGAGAAGTGAAAGACGGTAGAAATGAAAGATTGCAGTGTAGCATGATTTGCGATCGGCTCGGCTTGTACCCGTTTTCTATCACTATTTCCCTCCCATTACTTACCACATGTTTTTGTACCCCCCTTTATGTAGTTTTATTTATTTTGAGTGACAGCACGAAACGGTGTCAGCGCACTTGGTGCCCGCTGATGTGGCTTAAGAATCAACGGTGTCGTTTGAATTTATGAATGGAGCGCGAGCACGTGTGATATAGCCTATATGGGCTTCAAAAATCATATGTAACACTAATGAACAGGCATTGCACGAGCTACAGTAGCAGTGGTTGCGAACTACTTTTGTCAACCGTTTCTGTGAGTCAAAGTCAAGATTTTCTCTTGGCTATTCGGACCTTTCTGTCTGTGTGTCATATCATATTTTAGATATTTTTTGTTGCTTGAATTATTCGCAATTACATAAACCAGAACATAGGATTTGAGATATGCGAGCGCTGAGCGTGAACGAGTCTGGCCGCTCTTTGTCATTCACGGTATTTGCGTTAAATAAATTATAATCCCAGAAGTGACAGTGAACTGCGATCACGCCAGAGGCTGTTTGTGTTCGAGAAGGTCCGTTATCCATCCCAATGCTTTATAAGGGGGGCGATCTCTATATTTCTATGCCATAGAAATATAGAGATCGTATGCCATAAATCACGACTGCGTGACAGGGTCGAAAAGGCAGAAGGTGCTCAAGATAATGTCATTGTGTATGCTTGGGAGTCCTGATGACATGGAACCGATTTCAGTTCTTATAAATGAGAACATTGACACTGCAGCTGCAGGGGGCATTTTAATGTGAGTTTGTCTGTAACCGAATATAATTACACAATCTCTCGCTTTCCTGGTTTTCTCCAAAGGTCAAGAAGATGTTACTTACGCTCTAACGGTATTCACCAATAATATCAAATTCGCGTGTTATGGTTTCTCCAAAACATAGTAGCTACGGTTAACAGCGCGTTTTCACGCATATATGACCAACCAAATCATTATAACTGCACAATTGAGGCAATTTTCATGATCAAACTAGTTTAGTTTCCTATCATCCTATAACTATATTTATCTTAGGGGTTTTCCCGGATATTTGACCGTTTCAGTTGTCCACACAGCACAGCGCCTAGAGCATCTGAGTAACCAAACGCTCGAAGAGTTTCTGCCTTGGTTTATTAACGTCTTGGTTTCATCACTGTGAAACATAATTCTGGGCACGTGTATAAATGGTGAATCTCAACAATGCGCGTGGAGATGGGAATCGACCAGTGGTCATTTTTGTTTGTCCCCTCGCCAAATAGGAATACTCGAACAAAATAACAAAAGCATTACCATAACCAAGGCTGCTATGCATATGATGTGTCTATGAATGAATAGAAGGCCGTGTAGTTCAAGTGGAACAGTCCCTCCATTGCAGGGCATGTGTGAGTGGAATTATGACTACATATGAAAATATTTCACTGCGATGCATTACTTGATTAAAAAAAAATATATATAGCGTTTTAGATTAAAATGATAATATTTACTGTAGTTATTGATATTGCAAACGCGGGAAACATATAGGCAACATGCATCTGACATATAGCATTGTACAAACTGGCGTGGGTTGTCTCTTGCGCTGTCCGTGGTTCTGAAAGCTCAAATAAATTCGCACCGCATTAAAATCATCCTGCTGAAATGATTGCATTCGTAACATATAACGGCCACATACGAACATTAATTGTAACTCTACACCGGAATTGGACATGCCCTGCTAATTGCATTATGTTGTCCACAAATAAATTAAATTACAATTTAGTTGCATAACTCCAGACCACTGTCTGACCTAAGCAAAATTAGTTTATTTAAGTGGAACCGACCGGTGGGGTTGGGGAATGGGTGGATATTGGGGGCGGGTGTACTGCTACAACTCCACAATGGCGGGGGATGATAAAAAATACAGAGGTGTAGACCATTCCTATTATACATGCTCATGTATTTCTAAACCGTGGGCGACGCTACTAAAAAGCTGATTGAGCGACTGGGGGGCCTGTGAGAACGAGTGACCGAGGCACGCGCTCCATTATCAACCACACTCGACGGCTGTAGAGTACTTTGCGTTGGTGGTGGGGGAGATGAGAGAGAGGTATGGAGGTGTCATCTCGCTGTAAATTACGTCCCAAATTGAGTTAGAGAGTCGCTTTATTAACCTTATTGAAACACAATGGCAGAATGGAGAGATGTGTTATTTTTATTTGATCTAGTCTGTTAATCTTCTCTATGATGAATTCCCTTGTGTCTGAGAAATTGTATCACATGTTCTTGTTTTTTTATGCTCACATAACAACTGTGGCATTGTCTAGAACAGAAGGAGAGATTTCGCTGAACATCTGATGTGCTAAGGCCTGCCCCTGTCACATTTTGTTCGAGTAAACCTGATGCCTCGAGCCCTTTTCTCAAACCATATGTCCTGACTCATTTGCTCTCTACCTTTAGCTTAAGGTGCACCTGCAGTTTTCAGCTACGGGAATCATAATCCTAGAAGCTTTATGGCTTGTCAAGGCCTCGGGTGCATGTACTAACTTTGCTGGAGGAAAGCGCATCTACGTCAGTGTTAATTGCAGAGAGAAAGAGACTGAGATTGTGGGTGAGATTAGCGCAAGTTATTCTTTAAAGGAATTAGTTGCCGCTGCCAAATGGAGTTCAATTATGGTTTTCTCGGACGTTGGCGGCGGTTGATACCAATTCTCCTTCATTTTGTGGCAATAAAGAGATAAATGGGGATGCTGTCCTACGATAGGGGAACGCATGATGCCCAGATTCCTTGAGTGAAAATTGAAAACTACCACACAGAGGTGAGTTTCAGCCTAAGTGACACATAGCAAACAGAGCTCACTGAGTCTATATTCACCTATTGATAAATAATAGGCCTTGTATTGATATTTTAGGGGACTCCATAACTTGGCCTTTAGACAAAAGTCAAACTCAGCCTTCTATGTAATTCAGCCACCATTCTTTCCTACGTAGCTGTAACGAGGACAGGTCTGCTGCAGGCTTTGAACCATGGCCTTCCTCGGTGGCTCTGCACCACATGAGATGCAAACAGCCCACTGAGCCAAAGACCAAAGCTTTCAACCAGAGAAATTAATTATACTCGTATTGCTTCTCCAGGGGTGATGTTACTGAACCCCACCACACAGCCACTCACTATAATGAAGATCACATTTTAATGTACAGGTAACTGCCAAAATAAAGAAAACGTCAACAAAAACTGTCTTATTAGGGAGTTGGGCCACTACGAGCTGCAGAACAGGTTCAATGTGCTTTGGGATAGATTTGACAAGTGTCTGGACCTCTATTGGGGGATATAATACCATTTTTACATAAGAAATTCCCTCATTTGGTGTTTTGTTGATGATGGTGGAAAGCGTCGCTCCAGAATCTCCCATAAGTGTTCAATTGGGTTGAGATCTGGTGACTGAGACAGTCTTGACATATGGTTCAAATCATTTTCATGCTCATCAAACCATTCAGTGACCACTGTGGATGGGGGCATTGTCATCCTGGAAGAGATCACTTCCATCAGGATATAAATTATTTACCATAGGATTAAGGTGATCACTCAGAATGTCTTTGTATTTATTATCTCTAAGGGGTTGAGTGGACCTAAACCATTCCAGGAAAATGCACCCCACACCATAACAGAGCTGTCAAAACCCTTCATTTGCTTAACCCTTAACATGGCCAGAAGAAAAACCCACCCCAGGGCTGTAATTAAACTCCCAGTTCCCCCAAGGAAAGAGATTCCTTTTTGGTTCCCCGAGCGGAAACTCACATAATTGCCAAAATATTATCCAGTCAAACCCCACTTGCTGTTTGTCAGCCTTGTTTTCACACATGCATTCTGATGAAAAACACTGTACCTACGCAGTGAAATAAATATTTCCAAGCATATCTCCTGTGTACAAATAAATAAATAAACATTACTCTGTCAGAGCCACAGTCTATTTTGGATGTCTTTTCTGCTCTGCATTTCTGCCGCTTTGTTGAGGAGTGCGAGGACTAGGAAACAGAACAGTGTCTCACCTTTCAAATGGTTTGATATATATATATATATATATATAGTTTCCCTTCATGGAAAATAATAGTGCTTTTAACCCATACAAATGCTTAAATAACTGATTTTTTTACTGTGCCCACACCTAAGAGATGTGTTTGTAATTTTTTATCACATGCAATTATCTCCACCACTGCTTGCCGATATAGATTTCATTGACACCTGTGTTTGCCACAAGACCCCGATTTAATTATTGACAATATTTTGCCTTATAACAATCCTTTATTGACTTGACACAATTTACGCGGGTAGCTTCCAGGCATAACAAACAACAACAAAAGCCTTTTTCCCACATATTCAATTGGACCCAGAAAATGGGAAAAAAATGAGCTGAAGCCAATAATATGTTTTCTCAACACAAACAGCGTATTATAATTCTCTGTGCCCCTGGCCATGGAGTCGCAATACACCTGAATAGGCCAAAATCTTTGCTGGCAAAAACAAGTAACTATATACATGAATAATTCGCACTCAACTTCTTTAGGATGTGGCTAAAAACGTAAAACATTTGGGCATGTTGCCTCCATCAGTGAAATGGTGTTATATACTGATAGACTAGTATACACACAGGTCAGAAATGATTGAGATCCTTGATAAAGATGAGCAAAAAAAGCTTTTAAAATGAGCTATATTGTATACTCCAAAAATGTTAAAATTATATTATTTTATACTAATCGAATTGTTCAGAGAAAAATATTTTCTAGTAAACAAAATCCCCCCCAAAAATCACAATTATTCACACCCCTAATGATTATTTTAAATAAAAACCAACAAAAATAAATCTGTACTAACATGTAATCTTCTATAGTGTTTTAAGAGATTGGTGAATGTTTTGGAAACATTTTCATTAGCCTTCATCACTGCCAGTACCAGGGTGGTGGCTAGTTCCATAGGGCCTGTTGGGGGGGGATTTAATCAATAGATCAATTGTATTGAATCAATAGAGGGTAGAATTGGCCACCAAATTGAGAGAAAAACTGGGAAAAATCTGAAACGAAATAAAAATACAATAAAAAGATGATCCTCCCACAAATTTCATAAAATACCATAGAAGACCACATGGTAATGCAGATTTATATTTGTTGGATATTACTTAAAATAATCATTAGGGTTGTGAATAATTGTGACATATCTTTTTGTAAACATATCTTTTTACTTGTTAAAAACAATCTTTTTCTCTGAACAATTAGTATAAAATAATATGTGACCATTTTTTGAGCATACAATATAGCTCATAACATGTAGTGTTTATTTTATACAGCCTTTTTTGCTCATCTTTATGGGCCTCAATAATTTTGGACCTGACTGTACCTAACTCTGAAGCGTCACCACATATGTGCAAGCCAATTAGAGAGGAACTACCAATCAGGGTCTCTATTTTCAGATAGGCTATAAACAAGTACAGAAAACACAAAAATAAATATATTTGCAATAGAAATGGACTGCGCTCTTATTTAATCCCTTTGGGTTAAAAACAGAGGTGTGCAGATCAAAGAAATCAGTAAATATTCAATAAATATATTCATAAATGATCTGCATTCAATGTTTTTAAGATGAGGCTAAAATCTTCAAACAAGTTGCCTTCGTCAGTGAAATGGTGTTATATGCTGATGGCAGTATTATATATCAAACTCAAAAGGGCAACCACTTGTGTATAAGCTAATTAGAGAGAAACTACCAATTTATGTACCTAGCTCTGAAGCGTCACCAGGTGCAAAAACAAATAAGGCACAAGGGGATACACAGGTAAGCCTGAGCCAATGGGTTTGGTCATTTGTACAAGCCTAGAACTGATTGACTGCTGTGTGACCTTTTTAGAAATACACATCAAATCCTCTCCTGATTGCAATGCTAATTTCTGTCTCCTCTCTCCTGTCCTCGTCTCAGCAACAGCATCATTTAAAAAGACCCGTCACTAGGACGGTGGGTTTTGGTCAGAAAACATTTCCAAAAGCCTCACATGAGCTGCATGCGTGTTCAAAGAAGAGGGAAGGGTGACCAAAACAAACAAGCTAGGGAGCCCTGGAACACCTTAAAGGACTTAACAAAAACAAGCAGTTCAACGCTTGACGAATAGCTTTTTATAGCCGTAACGCTTCCCTCAGAGACTTGATACTTGTGTTCATGGTAGTTTGGCGAAAGTGTCGATGTGGGATGTGTGTCTTTGTCTGTCTTTGGTGCGTTTTATAGACCGCCTGAGAGAACAAGAAGATTTAGCAACCGCTAAAGCCAAAGTCTCTATGGTGATCCCGAATCAACCTCTAAAGCCAAAGTCTCTATGGTGATCCTGAATTGTTGTCTTAAATCATTTCAGAAAGCACAGCCAACTGCTCTTCTGTTCGTTAAACCAAAATGTACTTCTATAGATCACTCTCTCTCTCTCTTTCCCCCTCCCTCTCTCACTCTCTCTCCTCCCTTCATGGTTTCCTCTGCCTTTACTTTATCTGCCTGTTTCCCATTTCTCTCCCTATATGACCCCTTCTTCTCCCTCTCTTCATTCCTCTGTTATACTATCACGCCCAGGTGTGAATCAAATTGAATTCAGGCAGCAGGGTGACAATAGGGTTGTGGGTACGAATTCCAGGCCGGGGCACTCAAGTTGTACCTTTCATCACAGTACCTGCTCCCGTATAAATGGGTAAAATAAAAAGGTTTCTTGCTGGGTGCCTGCCAGGCGAATAATGCTGTAATGAATCCCGGTGGCCTTGCTCTCCACGTTTATCTCTTATCTCTCTCGGTGGCCAGAGCAGAAATGCTTCTACATTCCTCTAAATTCCATCTTCTCTGCTCACTTCCTTTGTCTTCTCAACGTCCACGCTGGCCATAATTTTGCCAGCTTGGCCATATTTGCCAGCTTGGCCATAAATTTGCCAGGAACAAATCAAATGTCCAGATTGAATGTCAGATAAATATAGACACAGAGGGAGGGCGGGGAGAGACAGAGAGAAAGAGAGAGAGAGTGCAAGAGAGAGAGAGAGAGAGAGAGAGTTGACTTAATAGTGTAATGCATTCACAGGTTCAACTCACTTTCAACCCAGGTTTACCATGTTACATTCTGGTGTGCCGAGTAGGTAAGGAGTGATCAGTGTAGAATAGCGGAAAAAGAAGGAAGGTGGAAAAAGGTCTCTCCTGGTGGATCTCACGTTCTTTGCCTCTTTAAGACTCCAGAAAGGAGTGGTCTCCCCTCATTGGTGACCTTTTCACTCTCTTTGCCTCTTTGGTATTCCCTCCATCACTCACTGTCATGTGTCCCACTACGGCTGTGGCTCCAACTGCACTGCAGGAATGTCAGAATGGCTCACAATTGATGTGTGTGTGTGTGTGTGTGGGTGTGCACGTGTGTGTATGTGTGCGTGTGTGTGCATGTGTGTGTGTGTGTGTGAGCATGTGTGCGCATGTTTGTGTGCATGTGTTTATATGTGTCTGTGTGTGTGCGTGTGCATGAGTGTGCACGTCTGTGTATGTGTGTGTGTGTGTGGGGGGGGCACGTGTGTGCACGTGTGTGTGTGCTTGTGTGTATGTGTGTGTGCCTGTGCGTGTGCGTTCTCATGTCACTGCAAACATTAGAATGCCCCATCCCGCCTGACTGGCTCTGGGAGCTGACGTGATTAAAACGGAGCACACTGGCAGAAAATGAAGCCAGTACAACTTTGGGCCAAGACTCCGTGTCTCCAGGTCATGTCCCCCCCACACACCCCGCCTCCAGTCCTCCAAACACAATGGGAGGCGAGGCAATACATCACTTCCTCTCAACCCTTTGGACCCACACCCAGAATCTGCTACCATACTTCTTTCTCTCCCTCAATGCTAAGGTAAATTCAGGAGTTTTTTGAAGGAACATAAAAATACTTGCTGGTGCATTTGGATACTTGCTTGTCTAGTACAACAATGGTTCTTTTCAATTATATCCACATAGGCCTTTTGTATCTTTTTTTTTTATCACAAAAAAGGCTTCCAAGGATAGAGGAAAGAAAATCTAAGTCCAGCAGCCCTGATGTGCCTATTGTCTTTTTGTTCCTGATTTTGGTTGTAGTGTATGTGGTGTATTGCATTTCTTTAATTTTTTTTGCTATCGTGAACTATTATCTTTTAAAAAAACGCACAACCATTTAAATTGCAATTATACTCCGGATAATAGCAGTGCCTAGAATAGGAGGAGGGCTGGGGGAGATTTAACATTTAATAGGAACGGTGGATGGCAATAAACACGGGGTAGTTAGTATTCAAAATCTTATGTAATAGGCAATTATGCACTGGAGAATCCATCATGACTTCTGGAAATTATTGTAGGTGGAGTGCAATTTTGCACACCGTTCATCCAACAAAAAATATTGGACCAACGTGGGTGCTGAGATTCTCAAAACCTCAATCCTACACTCTGCATTGCAATGGCAACCAAATCGGAAACATTTATGTAAACCACATTGATTTCAACTTGCCAAAACTACTATTACTACTACTACTGTTACTGGTATTGGTTCACCCACAAAAAGGTTTGTATTAATAATTTTCATTTTCGTTCATTCATTTTTTTCTTTGCCAAGGTAGAGGTTATATCCTGGGGGGGTGGGGGGGGTTGGTTTGTTAAAAAAGTCATTGATATTGTTAAATTACTCATTTGTATTGATGAGTGGAAGCAGACCAAGGTAAATTTAATTTACAGGGCAGCAAGCCACTTCTTTTCACACACAAAGAGCACTTGCCTGTGATTGGCACAGAAATGCCAATGAGGCATCTAGAGTAGGGTTACTCAAATCTGGCTTACTTTTCATTTCTCGCAGGTGTTTTTAAAGTGGGCAAGAACAAAGGCCTGCACCCACACCAGCCCTTCTCGGATAAGATTGGACACCCCTGATCTAGAGCCTGTGTGTTTATCTCACAGCTCATGCTGGTAAATGCCTAGCCTCTCAAGCCAGGTCTTTTTTAAATATAATAATAATAATAATAATAATATACGCCATTTAGCAGACGCTTTTATCCAAAGCAACTTACAAGATGTGCATTAACATATGGTATGATTAATCATTGTTGCCTTATCAAGTGCAGTAATACAGTGATAGACATAATTGTTGGCAGCTGCATACCATACCTGTAACACCAGGAAGGAAGGGTTAGTAAATCTTTTCTTTTTTTTCTTTGAGGAACTTCCTATACAATACATAAAGCAGTATTAAACATGTAGGCAGTGGTACTGTGCTTTCTTGGTATCACTTATCAATTCCAAAAAGGGTGACCATAAATTGATGTCAGCAAAGTAACAGAAAGTCAGATTTTTTAAAATGTGCATTTAAAAATAGTTCTATAATTTGATATTTTAAAGTTTGTTCTGTGTCAAAAGCAGATAAATCCACAATCAGATTTTTGCTAAATTGAAATTGGTTCACCCAAAGCGGGACTGCCATTGCACTCCGGTTGTGCTGACCTCTGCGAATTTCCCAAATGTGGGAATCTTGACTGCATAATTTATGGTAGTGGGGGACTGCATTTGCTCTCTGCCCTGATATTAGTACGTCATGTCTTTTAAAGGATAAAGTAGTGGTATCTCGGATTGTGCTAACACGGCACAGCTTGTATCAGTTTCTGCACCAAACATTGAATAACTGTACATAAAGCATGAGATAAATCAAATTTTGCAACAAAATGATTTGGCAATCACGAAAAACGGCACTGTGATCTCAATCACGGCTTGTTTGATTTAGTTTTGGAAGGAATGACGTTTATCGTATTTTGCGTATGAACCCTTCATCTGTAGAATGTATCTGGCCTTAAAATGCATGTTGCGTCTGAGTAGGCCTGCCTGTTTTATCTGATGAAACACACATCATACTTTATATAGAGCCTGTCATGTGGTAATACTGTTATGGCCTATGACAGTGCACTGTGATTTGAGTTTGCTTTATGGTTCTACATAAAGCTGTAATACACTTTAAAAGTAGGCCTGATCTAATTTTGGTGATCAGATATGAATTCCTGTTACACAATGTTATAGAATGACAGCCTATGTAGCACTAAAAATTGAACCCCCTCCCCTCTCTGTCACTCTTTCTGCTCTTCTTTCTCTCCATAGCCCTCCCTTTCAATGATCACTCATTTTACCCCTGCTTTTATTTGCCCCTTCCCCCCACAGTTGCACTGTCATCTTGCGTGTTTCAGTCCTCTCTGGGCCCCTCCCCCTCCCTTCCTGCCAGCTTTCCATTGGCTGATACATGGCCTCCCAAGGAGCACCGTCTGCTTCTGTCTGTCTCCCTGACCCGTTTCCTGCCGAGATCCTTCATGCTAATCCCACTTCACGCTTTCACCGAATAGCTACAATCACGTCCACTCCGTGCTCAAGCCAGGATTGTAGGAGCTGGGCGGGGTGGGAATATAGGGATGTGCAACATGCCGGAACTCGTGGGGGGGTCGATCCTGCAATGATAAATCTGGTGCTGAGATCTTCAGCTGTGTACGTACCATTGAAGCCTGTGGCTGCTCATGATTAACCCTTCGAGGAGTGGGTTTTTTGAGAGTTCTAGTTCTAACTCAGTGTTCTGTTTTGGAATTGTACAGTTCTTTCATGATGCCATTAGTAGCCCTTTATGATGTCATCAACTACAATCAGTTAGAATGTTATGGCATGTTTTAGAATTAACATCATAGTGTGACAGTACTTGTCAAAGGGTTAAAGAAATAAATAAAGCGAAAAATAAATGAGTTTCTGTCCATAATCTGATTGTGCGCACCTGACTGTTTTTGAGACACAGGGTGAGTCTGTGCAAACCTGTGACCCTTCAGTCCTGTACACAAATGATTACAAAAATGACCTTTTAACCTCTAACAGTCTTTAAGCAGAACAGGACACATTCTGTACCCAAGAAAGGCTCCTAATCTGTCTCTCCGGAAACAGTACCTAGGTCACTTGTACGTCATTCGGATGGTATTCATAGTTATAATTCTTTCTGTACATTTAGGAAATTACTGTACACAGACAACAGAAAATGTGTATTTGGGATTTCAAACAGAGCTGCGGTAATGTTTGAATCTCAGTTTAATGCGTAGCACTCTGTAGTAAATTGCAGGCCAAAGTGCGTGTGATGCATCGGTGGAGTGTAATGAACTGAGATTCAAACAGGGTTTTATCTGTGGTGTGGGAAGGGGTGGTATGGGGATGTCTGCTCTCTCACCCCCTGCTGCTCCACGCCACAGGAGTCCAAGCGCTGGGCTTTGAGCTCAGCTGTTCACAGGGCCCACCACTGAGAAAGAGCACCACACACAGGGACATGCAGGCTTTGCCCTTGAAGAATCTGCACTGCTGTGAACTGAACTGAAATTGATGTAATGTACACACACACACTCACACGCACACTCACACATACTCACACATACACACACTCTCACACATGCATACACACACACACTCACACACACACTCACACATACTCACACATACACACACTCTCACACATGCACACACACACATGCACACACACATAGGCTGCGGAACCGGTATGGCCAGTAGGGCCGTGGCCATACCTACTTTGGCATGCATCAAACATCAAACATTGTTTAACAATTCTAATCTATCAGCAAATACATTATGTTCTTAATGTATTGCACTTTTGCGCGCTTCCCGGGCTAATTTCCACTAGCTGTAAGCCTACGGTGCGTAGCCTATCACAAGCAACAAACTATTTCCTAATGATTGATTGGTTATTTGTGTCATGTGAGCTTAAATAAATAACAATAATAAATAAAGTAATGCGTTACGAGCATGTGGCTTGGGTATCGAGCGCCAGACAGCTCATAATCCATACACGTATTCATATTATGATACACATATTGTTTTATGATACGTGTATTGTTTTTTATGTCATCATACATCCGTATGATCCAATCAGATAGCAGATTTGGATACGCGTATGCTTAGTAATTTCTGTGTATATGTCACCACCACATAATAGTGACAAACTATGACAGTAACACTAACCTCTAGTTTGTCATCTGTAACATGCGTTCACATAGTATAACAGTAACACTAACCTCTGTCTTGTCATCTGTAACATGCATTCATGTAGTAGTGACTAATGGTGAAATCACCGTTTTTCACGAAACTGGTAGCATAAGCATTCAGTTCTTCACATGATATATTCAAGAATGGCATTGAGAATAAATTCTCACGACCTGTAGAGATGCAATTGTCCAATGCCCAATTTTTTTAGGGTCCGCATAGGCCTACTTTTAGCCCCTTAAGTTCCAGAGAAGGGAAATCTTAACGCTACAGCATACAATAACATTCTAGACGATTGTGTGCTTCCAACTTTGTTGCAACAGTTTGGGGAATGCCCTTTTCTGAACAGAACATGCCTAAAAAAATGTGTGTGATGGCGTCATAAAAAAACATGTATCGATACACGTATCATAAAACATACGTGTAACATAACAATGCGTGTATTCATTTAATACACGTATTATAAAACAATACGTGTATCATAATAAGAATACGTGTATGGATTATGAGCTGTCTGGCGTTCGATACTTGGGGCAACATCACGTCATTCTTGGCCTTACCCATTCGAAATGAGTTCTACGGTCCATGCACACACACACTCACCCACCCACACACATACACACACACACACACACACATGCACAAATACGCACACTCACACATATTCACACATGCACACACACTCACACATGCACACGTACACACACGTATACACACACACACACATGCACACTCACACATACACACAGTTTGATTTTCACTGGCAAGATCACCCTGTCTAAGCCCTATATTCATTGCCTTTGTCATCAGCACTATTTCACCAGTTGGAATTATCACTAACAAATATGAAAATATACATTACATCACAGGCATTTAGCAGACGCTCTTATCCAGAGCGACTTACAGTTTACATTTCTTTACAATCCATTTATACAGCGGGATATTAACTGAAGCAATTCAGGTTAAGTACCTTGCTCAAGGGTACAACAGCAGTGTCCCACCTGGGGATTGAACCTGCAACCTTAACGTTCCAAGCCCAGTTCCCTAACCATTATACCACACTGCCTGCCTATAAAGATTAATGAAGCAGTTGTCCCAGTGTCAGTCTCTGCAAAATTATGTTATTATTACGATTATTTCCTCTTAATTGATCCATCATCCCACCCACGATACATCATAAATCGACTTATTCAATAATAAACCCGAATTCCGACATGTTGATCTGGATAAACCATTTGAGTTCTCAATAAAGACTTGTATTGAGTAAAAGCAATTTGGAGATAATGAAACAGATGATAAAAACAATTAGGTTTCTGGAATTACACCCATTTTCCTGTGGCGGTGGAATCAGGAGAGATGCTGAGGAGGAGGAGGAGGTGGAGGGATGCGAGGTCTGAAAGAGCACACAAACAGCCGGGCTAATGTCCTTTGCAGGAATAAAGTGTTGCGGGCTAATGAATTACCTATGTGTTTGTTATCAGTCTCGTAAAGGCCTTCAGAGCTGACCGATGGCTGAAATTAAGCATGTTGTTGAACTGTGTCTAACAGACGTGTATGGGACTGGGGCAGGAACTGTGGAGAATGCTTACGTAATTGGGTGAGCGGATCATGAGGCTGCTGGGGACGCCCGTAATTGATTGCGTAATTAACGGGCGCTGCTTGTGCACCCCGGCATCGCCAGGAAGTGCTTGTTTGTCTTGTCCTCTGTCCCCCTCCTCCCCTCCTTCCAGTATTGTTCAGATTCAAGCCAAGCGCTGTCAGAAACAAGGGTGATAGGGGTGAGATAAGGCAACAGCATAAGGGAAACATCATGCTTGTAGCCAGTGCAATTTTTTAAGGTTGAGACAGTTTTTTTGTTTGCCCACAACCTCCGACCCTCTTCGGAGGACAGCTTTATTTCAGCATGGTACATTTTTAGTATTTACAAAATATTCACAATTAGATAATCACAGATACAAATGTCTGTCCCCCTGGATGCCCTCCAAACCTCCCACACTGAATTCTATCCCCCATCCTCCCTCACCTCCCACACCAAACCCTATCCCCCACTCTCCCTCACCTCCCACACTGAACCCTATCCCCCACTCTCCCTCACCTCCCACACTGAACTATATCCCCCACTCTCCCTCACCTCCCTTTGACTGGTTCTGTTGTTTTCTTTATGGGTTTACGTGTAATTTATTCTTATGCCAGTTGGAAGGTGAAAGTACTTAAACAACAGCAGCACCTTTGAAAAGTAAAAGTACTTTTATAGAAGTACTTTCCCCCCCTCTGTTCTCATTGTCGGTTGTTGATTTCCTGACAATAAATGTTAAACGGTTCCCTTTGGACTTTGAAAATGCACTTGTCCATTGAACACGATAGCGAACAGGTGTTGGCATGGTCACTGTAGAATGACCATTTATCCAAAATCAAGCTTTGTTTCCAAAATCTGTTTTACATGATCAAAGCCCCCCCATCTGGATGTGTTTCAGTTTTCGATCTATGAACATATCTGTGTTTCCCTCCTTCTTTTTCTCTCCATCCAGACCAGGCTGAGTTCAGGGTACTGTTCTGGGTTAGAGACGATCACTGCGGCCCCAGGCTTCTAGGCCATGAGTGGCTTCAAGGGCCGCATGGGGCAAGACGTGGAGAAACAGGGCCACAAGTTGCCCAAGAAACACTGGGATGACCCCAAGGAGAAGGTGATTTATGATTTTCCACCTTTAATTGTCATGTACATCTAATCAGGTCCTCTCATATCCATATTGATGCTGAATGAAGAACTTTTCCACGTTCTCTTATCCTATTATTCCTTTCTCTTCTCGCTATTCTCTTATTTTTAAACACTCTAAAGAATGTAGTTCACAGCTCACAGTGTTTGGGATGCTGTACCTACCAACACTAAAGCCTTCTGTCTCACCTTGCAGTCTGTCTTCACTCTGACCCTCCATCTCATTTACTGGTGATTGCACATATTGCTTACTTTCTTTCTTACTTTCTTTTCTTCTGTCTTTTTTTCCTTCTACCCGCCTTCCCTCTTTATTTTCTTGACCGTCTCCTCTCTTGCCCCCTCCCAACCCACTCCCCCCCTCCATGTACAGGTACCCACAGACCGAACCATGGTGGTGGGGGGCAGGGGAGGGGGCCATGGCGATCCTGCCAACGCCCCCGGGGGGGTGGCTAAGAAGCGTAGGCAGCGCTATGTGGAGAAGGACGGCAAGTGCAACGTTCACCACGGCAACGTGCGTGAGACCTACCGCTACTTGAGCGACATCTTCACCACGCTGGTAGACCTGAAGTGGCGCTTCAACCTGCTGGTCTTCACACTGGTCTATACCACCACCTGGGTGTTCTTTGGCCTCATCTGGTGGCTCATCGCCTACATCCGAGGCGACCTGGACCACACGGATGATGGTAACTGGACGCCCTGCGTCAACAACCTCAATGGCTTCGTCTCGGCCTTCCTCTTCTCCATCGAGACCGAGACCACCATCGGCTATGGCTACCGGGTCATCACCGACAAGTGCCCCGAGGGGATCATCCTCCTGCTGGTGCAGGCCATCCTGGGCTCCATTGTCAACGCCTTCATGGTGGGCTGCATGTTTGTCAAGATCTCGCAGCCCAAGAAGCGGGCGGAGACGCTGATGTTCTCACACCAGGCGGTGGTGTCCATGCGGGATGGCCGGCTGTGCCTGATGTTCCGGGTGGGGGACCTGCGGAACTCACACATCGTGGAGGCCTCCATTCGGGCCAAGCTCATTCGCTCCAAGCAGACCAAGGAGGGCGAGTTCATCCCCCTCAACCAGACCGACATCAACGTGGGCTTCGACACGGGCGACGACCGCCTCTTTCTGGTGTCACCGCTCATCATCTGCCATGAGTTCAACGAGGGCAGCCCCTTCTGGGAGATCTCGCAGGCCCAGCTGGCTCAGGAGGAGTTTGAGATCGTGGTCATTCTGGAGGGCATGGTGGAGGCCACAGGTAAGCTTTTTCTTTTCGGGTGTTGGGGTGGTGGTCCTCAATCCTGGTCCAGGCCAGAGAAGGATAGGCCCCCCCTCCTGAGTCTGGTTCCTCCTCAGGCTTCTTCCTATTTGTTCCACAAAGAGAGTTTGTCTCACCACTGTCGCCATAGGCTTGCTTTTGTGAGGGGGTTAACACAGGTTAGGGTGCGCTGTAATTTGTATGGTGACAAAATACAAAAAAAAAATTGTGAAATGCGCTATACAAATAAATTTGAGTGGATTTAATTTGATTATGCCCTGGAGCGCTACATAATCTGCTGTTTTTGTTTTCACCTTAAAATCAGCAATTAATTCAGACGCAAGAAACCAGGGGAGGAGTGAGGTGTAATTAGCTGCTTTAATTCACCAATTAAATGCTGAGTAACAACAAAAACTAGCAGACCCTAGGTTTGAGGGCCACTGGTGTAGGCTATGGTTTTTTTATGGGGGGGTGGTATGGAGAGGCTGCCCAGCCACAGAAGTGATTGTCCATATTAAATCCAGTCACTTGTGCTAGTTTGGCACTGCAAGATATTACATATACAGTAGCAAAATAAATATCACTAGTCAATCTTTGGAAAATATGCTTATTGTATATAAATACATTTCTGTCTTATTTTAATCCTTTGTGATAAAAACAGAGGAGCAAGCATTTCCGTAACTATATTCATAAAAGATCCACGCTCAATGTTTTTAGTTTAAGATGGGGCTAACAAATGTCAATGTTTCAGCTTGCCTCCATAAGTGAAATGGTGTTATATACTTATATTCTTTTGATCCACGCACCTACATTTGTAACCTAAAGGGCTGTAATAAGACCACAATCCATTTCGATAAAAGGCAATAAGCAACAGTGACCACTGTTTCAAAATGGTGTGTGAATATAATCTTGCTAGGTATGTAGTATCATCAAAGTATCATAAATTCACAAGGCTGGATATTTGTAGAAAACATTAAGCGCCCTGCTGAAGGGTACAACAGCAGTGTCCCAATTGGGAATCAAACTTGCAAACTTGCACGCAACCTTATTGTCAACTCCTTAACCACTATACACCACACTGGGTCACCTTTGCTTGTCTGCTTTTTCAAGCTGGAGGAGCCAGTGAATTAAAACAGTGACTGAAAAAAATGAAACAGCATTGCTACTTGTGCTATACAAACTTAATTATATGGGGAAGAAAAACAAGATCGATATCAATAATAATCATTTCCATGGTAATTTCAGAGTAAGGTGTCCCTATACACCTGTCATAACTTTGTTTTGCCAGTTGGAATCACAAGGGGTCTCCCAGAATCCCTCTAATTGACAACTGGTGTGAATACACTTGGCAAGAGCTGCAATTATACCATGCTAATTTCCCCTGTCATTGTCCCCTATGCTAATACTGTCTATTTCCGCCTGTCTCATTCTCGTAATGGGCAGGTGCCTCCAGAGATGACTGTTTGAGGGGGTCGTGGTCTGTCAATGAGTGGCCCCTGGGAAATTAATGAAAGGGAGGCAGGGGTGAGGGAAGCCCAGAGAAAACCCTGATTGGATTTCCCTCCCGCGTCTCGGCCGTAAGGCGGGGCAGCGGCGCTGGGGGCCTGACCCAGTGACCCCCCCCACACAGGTACGGATGGCCCCAACGTCCCACAAGCGCCCAGCCCACAAGCGAAACCAAGGAGTTTGTCACGCAAACATTGCAGGTTCGCTTCCCAGGTGGGGAACTGCCATTGTACCCTTGAGTATGCTACTTAACCAGAATTGATTCAGTACATATCCAGCTGTATAAATTAATTGTATGTTAAGAAATGGCAACTGTTTAAGTCGCTCTGGATAAGAGCATCTGCTAAATGCCCATAATGGCAATGGTAAAGAGTAGTGCAAACCCCCAAAAAAAAATAAAAAATAAAACAGTGACAGTGCCTTAAAGAAATCTAAATAACTGGAACACAACAGGCTGAATGAGTTGTGAAGAGGGGGGAGGGGATGGAGGGGTGTTTTGGGTTTGGTTTTGGCAGGATCGCTGCCCTGAATCATTTGACACCATTGGCCTCTGTGGGGTCCTACACAAAACCCACCCAGGAATTTCCAAGTGTAAGAAGTCCTTTGGTTCACACACATTCCATCGGAACTCTACATTGTCAGAGAGAATCACAGTGGTCTTTAAGGGTCTCTCTAATTAGGGATGGATGTGACTATAGACTTGGCGGGAACTAAAATTACACTCTGCTAATTGCCTCCACATTGTCCTCTCAGCTGTCACAGTTTGTGGGGAGTTAATGAGAGGATTGGTTTTACTGCATTAGCTATATGCTTGATGCTCATTTAGATAATATCTTTGCCTCAAACATTTCAGATATTGCATGTGGTAATTTGTTTCAGCACACAAAACACAGCAGTGTCATGTACTGTATTGGAGGAATGTTCCAAGGAATGTTCCAAGTCTTTCTTTGCTTTTTCAAACAATATATGTGAAAACATGTATGGGAGTACAGCCAATATCCCATACCCTTTTTAATTTAGTTTTTCCCCTCAATTCATGGTACTTCTCTAACTGTGACTAGACTAGCTAATTCTATAGGGCAAAGAATATGTCCCATTTCTCAACATTGTATGGATGGAGAAAGCAGCAACAGAGTTGACATTTAGCTATATTTGTTATAGAAAATAGCAACCAGAATACTGCTTTATAACTCCTGAAGAAAACTGCTGCAGTAGGTCTATCTAATATTAACATTTTTACCTCCATTAAAATGTTGAGGGTGTGTTCATTTAATATTGAAATAGACATTTGTCTTCTCGTTGCCCAGAGCAAGCATTCTTTATTTACAGCGCCTCAAAACTCATAGTGGGATCGGCCTCTATACAATGCACGAGCTTAATAATTCGTAATTCTTCAATTCTCTATAATGTCTTCAGGATTTCCTTTTTCCACAGCCAATACCACAGGGTGGTGTAGTTTTGCGTGTAGACAATGTTTTTTTTTTATTAATTGGTGACTATATGCAATCCATTTTCAAATGAGAAAACAACAGATTGTTATAGAAATGTTCAAACAATTATGGTGTTAGATATTAGGGTTAATATCTTATGGGGGATTTGTAATTTAAGGCTTTTACCACATGTTGACCACATTGTGTGTATGTGTGTGTGTGTGTGTGTTTGTGTGTGTTTGTGTTTGTGTATGCATGTATGTGTGTATGTGTATGTGTTTGTGTTTGTGGTGTATGTGTATGTTTATGTGTATGTGTATGTGTGTATGTAGTGTGTGTGTGTGTGTGTGTGTGTGTGTGTGTTTGTGTGTGCATGCGCGTATGCATGTGTGTATGGGTGTGTGTATATTTGTGAGTCTCTTTGGATGTAAAGCCTCTTTCTGTCTGTGTCAGATCTGTGAGTGTGTCTCAGTGAATTAGCCTGCATTTCTGTGGGTAATATGCACAATAATGGATGTGGCTGTGCAAGGTTCACTTGAGCAGAAGATGGAAATGCACACAAGCTATTTTTAGTACATCCACACATAAATATTCAGCTGTTGTTTGTGTGTGCGCGCACAAATGTTTGTGTGTATGTGTGTGTGCACGTGTATTTGTGTACGCATGTGTGTGTATGTGTCTGTGTGTGTGACTTAGCCTTTCGTATATTCATTTATTCAGGTTCTCATTGGCCTAGTTCTATTTCCGTCGTGATATCTTGCCTGAATCTTCATAGACCCTCGCAGTCAGTTCCACACAAATTTAAATATAGCCAAAGTAAATGCATATGAGAGGTTTTTGGAGATCACACTCCTCCTTAATCTCCTTTCATGTGAATATTCTCCCTGAAGTGCAGCAGCAGTGTGACCTCTGTGTTTGTTTAAACCTATGCCCATTCTGTCACCGCATGCTGTCCTCCTCTCTATGTGAATTAGGGCCATCGCTTGATGCTGTCATGCATGCATCTTATGATCTCATGCTATATTACCTAGTCTTAATCTCACCGTCTACTGCATTGACAGACTATATATATGTACACACACACAGGTAACTGCCAAAATAAAGGAAACACTTCAATGAAGGGCTCTGGTGGCTCTCTTTGGCGTGGGGTGCATTTTTCTGGCATGGTTTAGGTCCATTCAACCCCTTGGCAAGTTAAAGGCCAATAAGTACAAAGTCATTCTGAGTGATCACCTTCATCCTATGGTGGAGCATTTCTATCCTGATGGGAGTGGTCTCAATGCCCCATCCACGGGGCATGAGTGGTCACTGATTGGTTGGATGTACATGGAATTGATGCAAGCCATATGCCATTGCTGTCTCAGTCACCAGATCTCAATCCAATGGAACACTTATGGAAGATTCTGGAGCAGCACCCGAGACAGCATTTCCACCACCAACAACAAAATTCCAAATTATGGAAATTTTCATGGAAGAATGATGTTGCATCCCTCCAGTAGAGTTCTATACAATTCTCACTTCTCAAGGCTCATTGAAGCAGTTTTTTGGCAGTGGCCCAACTGAACTTTCTCAAGAGCTTCTATATCTTTCTTGTAGTGCGGTGCCCAGAACTGCACACAGTACTCTAAGTGAGGTCTGACAAAGGGATTATATAACATTAATATAACCTCCCTTTATTTATACTCAATACTTTTTGCTATGTATCCCAGCATCCTGTTGGCCCTTTTCACTGCTGTAGCACACTGCTTTGATGCAGATAGACTTTGATCCACTACAATTCTTAAGTCTTTTTCAAATTGAACACCAACTAATCTTTCTCCTTTACATTTAGCAATACTGAACGTCATCTGCCATGTTTCTGCCCATTCTTGTTTAAATCATCTTGGATTACTTTAGTTGATTCCAAACTGTTTGGCAAACCCCCAACCTTAGTATCATCTGCAAATGTAACTATTTTGCTACTAACGTCCATATCAAGATCATTTATATAAATAAGGAAGAGCAGATGTCCCAGCACCAATCCCTGCGGGAATCCATTGCCTGCTTCCCTTTACTAGCACGTGGTACTGGCAGAATTCCAGAGAAGACCACCGTGGTGGTTCTGCTCCTTAACTTTGATCCTAATTCTATACATTTGTCCTGCAGAACCTCAAACCTACCCTTACCTATGTCATTGGCTCCACCTTAGACAATGACCACTGGATCTACCCCTGCTCTAGCCAGGAGCTTGTCTGCATGTTCCAGGAGGGCTCCAACCTGGGCACCAGGCAGGCAACATGCCATTAGAGACTCCTTTTCCCATGAACAGACTATACTGTCTACACCTCTAATAATTGAGTCCCCCTCTACTACTAACTCCCTTTTCCAGGGCCGCCAGGGTGCCCTGGGGCTCATCAGTCCTCCCACTCACAGAGTGGAGATGCTGCCCCTGCATGTGCGCGCCCTTTTCTACGCTTGCGCCCTACCGTCACCCAACTCTCTGTCCCTACCTGCTCTAGAGTCTCCCACCTACCCAGCTTTGGCGTACATGCTAACTTTCTAAAGGGCATATGAATAAGTTCCTGGAACTATAAATTCTGCAGGGCAGTTGAGACTATCAAGAAACTTGCTCTCGAGATGCTTCACAAGCAGTCGCGGACAAAAGCCTCCTGGCAGTCTCCTTCCAGAAATGCAATCATTCTACAACACTTGCACTGCACTGCCGATGGCCACATTTTAACCCCTAAGTATTAGTCTGACTCTCCCTGCAACTGAATGAATTACTGCCAAAAAAGAGACACCAAGTCAATAAAAATACAACCACCACCAAGGTGGTTCTGAACAGTCAAGTTCAGAAATTATAGATAACTAACAAACTTTAGGTCCGGTTTCCTGTAGCGAGCAAGCTAGCAGCAGCCAACCAAAATGGCTCCTGAGAGAGTGAATATGTACAGTATCTGCCTGTACTACCTGCCTGTAGTGATTAGAATGATGAAGTTGTACTCTTCAGGATTGACAGACCACAGCAATACAGAGAGATGCACCTTTATTTATTTTTAATTTATAGTTTCTAATTTTTCCCATTTTTCTCCCAATTTGGTTGCCAATTATACCCTCTATTTATTTCAATTCACCCTCCCCTAAGAGTCCGCCACCTGTAACAAGCTAATTTTTCGAGGCCGGTAAATCCACCTCCTCCGAGATGGAACCTGACCACGGACAACTTTCCTGCTCCTCAACGAACTCGTGCCGGCTCACCCTCCCCCTCCCCCAGGGGGAGATGCACCTTTAATATATAATTTGGTAACGTGGGGTGCCGAAAATCAAACGCAGAGATCACAACGATAAGCCATGGTCTTTATAATTATGATCTTCAAACTCATTATTGAATTGCTCAAAACCCCACTGTTACCAAGCCCATTTATGTTTGGTGATGAATAAATATATATTGTGTTTTGTTGAGTTGCTTGGAATTGCAATGCACTATATCATATCACACTTACTATATGGATAACTCACAATTTGATAGTTAAAGCAACAAAGCTACCAATTTGATGAAGAAGATTATCAAAGTTATGACTGTTATTGGTGAAAAAACATCACGTACTGCCTTAATGTGTTAATAATCATTTAGGAAAAAAATGAAAATTAAAAAATGTAATGAAATGAAATGAAAAAAACAGCAGAGAGGGAAATACTTCTATGCTTGGGATCGGAGAAGATGAAGTGGGCCCAGAAACAGATCAGGGGGTGATTAGACTAGATCTATTTCCATACAATATTCCATATTTCCATCAGACCTGTTCCCCTATGATAAATAGAGAGGTCAGTTCACATTCACCAGTGTTTGAGTAGTGAGCTAATCAAACCACCCTTAAAATTACATACAGTACAGGTAACTGCCAAAATAAAGGCAGCACTATGGTAACAGGGTGGGACACACTCAGACGGCCCTGGCCTGGGCTAGGAGAGAAAAAGGGAGGGTCGGGCCTATCTGTTGGTACAAGCTGTGGCACCCATGGCATCCCCGATGGACACTCGCGGTACTGCGCCATTTTAAGAGAATCCATATTTACGCAAGTGTTGCCTTTATTTTGATTTTGGCAGTTACCTGTATATTCTCTCCTCTTCACAGTGCTGTGCAAGTAGACATGATATTCTCCCCTACTTTAAGAGCAACATTGGCAAAATGTATAAAGATATATAAATAAGAATTTGTGTCATATCATAATATTAGTCCATTTACCATCTGAAAATCATTAAAATTCCAGAAATTATAGGATTCTTGCTAAGATTTCCTTCATACGAGTTTAACAAATTCAATGTTGTTATATGCATGTGTAAAAGCATAGCAAAGTCATCATTTGTTTTTTGTTTTTGTAGACATGCATATGGTCACACACACACACACACACACAAACACACACACAGGAAGGCACAAACACACACAGATAGGCACAAACATACACACACACACACATACACACAAACACTAACACTAAGGGGGTCTGGAAATGGCAGAGAGATTCATATCCCTTTCTAAATGGAGTTGAGGGGTCAAAGGCTCTGGCTGATGATATTTATGAAACTGTTAATTTAGTCAGTGACAGAAGTGCTCTTGCTACCCTACTACCGAAGAGAGGAAGTGATGATCTTTCTCTAGCTTTTGGTTTATGTACATCCTTCCCGAATAATCTGCTAAGGATTTGCTCAACCACATCTCTCTCCCTCTCTCCCTGTCTCCTACTCTCTCTCTTTCTCTCTCTCAATTCAGTTCCATTCAAGATGCTTTGTTGACAGGAAACACAAAGCGTATTGATGGTGACACAGATGAATCATCGGTAAACACTATATGACCACAATATGTAAACTTTCCCTTTCTCTCTCTCTCTCTCTCTCCATCCCTTTTTATTTATCCCCCCTCTCTCAATCTGTGTCTTTCTATCTCTCTGTCCCTTTCTCTGTCTCTCTCTCTCTCCATCCCTTTTTATTTATCCCCCCTCTCTCAATCTGTGTCTCTCTATCTCTCTGTCCCTTTCTCTCTCTCTCGCCCCTCTCCCCCCTCTCTCTCTCTCTCCCCCCTTTCTTTCACTCTCTCTCTCTCCCTCCATCTCCCCCTTTCTCTCTCCCCCTCTCCCTTCCTCTCTCTCTCTGTCCCTCTCTCCCCTCAGGAATGACCTGTCAGGCGCGTAGCTCCTACCTGGACTCGGAGGTGCTGTGGGGGCAGCGCTTCACCTCGGTGCTGTCCCTGGAGGAGGGCTTCTACGAGGTGGATTATGACACCTTCCATCACACCTACCACACGCCCACGCCCCCCTGCTCCGCCCGCGAGCTGGCTGAGCTGGCCAAAAAGGGCGAGGAGATCCCCTTGCCACCCCCGCCAGCCCCCGAGGAGGCACCCGACTCGGAGGAGGAGGTGGAGGTAGAGGAGGAGAACAGAAGGGAGGAGGAGGGAGGCGAGGGAGATGGGGCGAACGTTACCAACGGCGACGTGAATAAGATGGACAACGGGGATGAGTGAAGGACAAAAACGTTGGACAATGGGTACCGGGTTTGTCTGGCGACCGTCCTCACTTCTTACAGACTCTTTGTCACGCGGGCGGGAATGGTGGGAGGGAAGGAGGGCCAACCTGGAAATGAGGACATGAGGATGAGGTTGGAGAGAGTAAAGGTTCCACAAGCAAATGTCAGTCTGAATTTATTCTCCCCCGCCCTCCATCTCTTCATCCTCGCTAGTCTAGAGTAAAGGAAAGGAGGCAGAGAACGAGATTCAGATACGTGAGCGAGACAGACAGAGATCTTTAGGAAGACAGGAGAGGAAATGGGGGAAGGTGAGAAACATTGTTACTTTCACAGTAGTTGTCACAGATTTAAAACTAGCACCTGCTTCCTCTCCCGCTTCTTGCACACAGTCAAATATCGCCATACCGTATTGTTATGTTAATTTACTAACTGGATATGGTTTGATCTGATTAGTTTTTGCTTGGTTTCGATGCATGACGGATGAAACAATACAATGGATGCAGCGCAGAAGCACTTGAATGAGGTGAATGCAGACATGAAGAAGGTGCAGTCAGTGCGACGGTTATATAGGTGTTTAGTAAGACACGCGGTCCAATTCAATTGCACTTCCTTTTGAATACAACCTTATGCAAGTACAGTACTATCTGCATTTGATATTTGTTCTGAACTGGACACATTGCATTGTGGTTCCATCGATGTTTCATACATTTCACTGAAAACATTTGAATTGACTTGAATTTTGTGGCATTGACATACAGTAAGACATATTATTATTATTATTATTATTGGGGGGGGTAGACATTATTTTCAAGGGGGGCTGACATCCAAAAAGGGTTACGTACATCCCATGTCTAGCTGTCTAATATTGGCACCCTTGCACATTTGAAAAAAACCCACAATTTTCTCAAAAATACGTTGAAATTGGCAAAAATATTTGGTCTCCACAATTCTTAATTTCACTGTTAATAGTACAGAAACGTTGTTTTTGAATCAGAACTTAACATATCCTTTTAAATCATAAAATAAACAGAAATGGCATTGACAAAATTATTGACACCCTAGATTTAATATTTGGTAGCACAGTCTTAAGAGAAACAAATTGAAATCAAGTGCTTCCTATAGCCATTAATGAGATTCCTACACCTCCATACATCCTCTGATTTCATGATGCCCTTAACACGTTCAAGGCGTCCAGTACCAGAGGCAGCGAAGCAGCCCCACAGCATTATGGAACCTCCACCATATTTGACTATAGGCAGGGTGTTCTTTTCTTTAAAAGCTTCATTTTGTCGTCTGTAAACAAAGCACTGATCTGCATTGCCAAAGAGCTCTAATTTGGTTTAATCGGTCCACAGAACATTTTCCCAGAAGGATTTAGGCTTGCTTAGGTGGGTCTTAGCAAAGTTAAAAGCTCTTACCACCACATCCTGGGAGATTCTTAACAATTCCATGAGAAGCAAACTTCTTGATAATATTGCGAACTGTGGAAACAGGAATGGCAAGGTCTCTAGAGATGGCCTTATAGCCTTGTGAACATTTATGTTTTGTAATAATAGTTTTTCTCAGACAGCTCTTTTCTCTTCACCATTGTCACAACGGAACAGGGTAGCAGAACAAACTGTTTTATCACTTTAAAATAGATAATTGGTTAATTTATACCATGTGGGCACCTGCAACCTGCCACAGGTGAGTTGAATTACAAACGAGAATCTATTGCCTCCAACCAAATTTATTTAAATTGTTCAAAAGGGTGCCAATAATTGTGTCACTTTTCAATTTTGAAGCCATGAATGTGTGAAGACCGAAAGTTGTTTCAATATCCAATTATTTCAGAAGATCCATCTACATTAAAAGCAAGGGTGGCAATAATTTTGGCCAGGACTGTACATGTTTGTTTAATGGAAAATAATTTCAAATGTATTTGCAATCATTCAAATACAGTTTTTCATTGTATATGAATGGAGGGCAAAGTATTTGCACTTGCATTTTCACCAGTGCTATTTAACAGGAAGAATGTTTGCATTTGTCTTCAGATGCATTTGACCATCAGTCTGGTAATAGTAAAGAGATAAGCAGGAAACCATAGATATTCTTATCTCTTCTGCCCATTTTACTCTTGTGGGATTGAGGGAGCAGAGGAGAAGTACAAATTGAATGTTATAAAGTTTTACTGGAATAATATTGATAGTTGGGAGGAATGAAAAATAAGAAACCAGTGGAATTAGTACATATACAGTTTGTGGATAGGAAGAACATAATGTATTAGCAACACATGAAAAGGACAAGAGTGGGTAGGGTAGAATCATGATTAACTGGTGTCAACCTTTTTTTTCCTGCAGCCCTCATGGACCCTAGAACTGTTTAACCTTTTCCTTGTAGAGTATACAGGTGCAGTCAATGGGTTGAACAGTGTGCTTAACTCTCTATTCAGTCCTACATCTAACTTTCATTTCCTACTTGCCTTTACAAAAATCACCTGTATGTATAATTTCTTAAACCTGTAACTCTATTAATTGTTGGTAAACCTCCTTTATAAATGTACAAAGACAATTGTTTATATTGTAGTCTAACTTTTTGTGTGTTTGTTTCAGATTTTTCCCAATTTTCTCCCAATTTAGTAGCCAATGATATCCTCTTTTCATGTCAACTATTTCCCCCTCGTATTGTGAGGCCGACAGTGATAGAGGTGATGTACCGCCTCCTCCGAGCCGGAACTCTCCAAGCCCCAAAGAGCTACTCTTATAGTCAGCAAGTTCATATCAGCTTCCCTCCCCCCTCCCTGGGGCAGACAGCCAATTGCCACCCCCTAGTGGCACTCCCGGCCAGAGCTGAGCTGGCGCGACCTGTGGACTCGAACCCCAGTCGCAGTGGGCGCGGGGGGGTTTACTCCAAAATAATATGAAACATGTAGAAATGCTATTTGGCACAATCCGAATCCTTTTCATATTTATCAATGTGTTTGTACCTTTTATTTTATTTTATATGATATTTTTAGTTATGATCGAGGTGACTAATGTTCTCGGCCTTCTCGAGTGGCACTGAGATAGTTTCCAAACTAACGATTTATTTTGAAATTCTTTCTCTTTCCTTTTTTTCAGTGGGGTTGGGAATTTTATAGGACAATATATACAAAATTGCAATTTTCTTTTCCTCAATAAAAATAATAATAATAATCACTTTGTTCTTATTTGCTTCAGAGGGTGAAAAACATATTATATTATGTTAATGCCTTCACATGTTACTGACTAAATAAATAGCCATGGCCTTTGAATATTGTCATGGACTTTTCATTAAACACTCACTGACAGGAATTATTTCTGACTATTGTGTGTGTGTGTGTGTGTGTGTGTGTGTCTGTGTGGAGGGGGGGGGGGTGATTCTGAAGGGAATAGAGACAGAAACATACGCATGTTTACATTTAACAATTGAAAGGCAGAATGTAATTATATGTTAATTATATACAACATACAGCATTAAAAGAGATATGATTTCTGAGGCTGCTGTCAAACATGCTATGCGCTATTTCTGCAGGGTGTAAATACATGCCACAGTTTTTACACATTAGAGAGCACAGAGTAAGCAGGAAGTAAATAACTTCAGAGTAAGTAAATGGAATGGAACCAAAAGAATGGTTGGTTTCACTCCACCTGATCCAAGCAGAGAAAGAGAGAGATAGGAAGGGAGAAAGAGAAAGGGGGAGAGAGGGTAAGAGAGAGAGAAAGAGAGCGATCCAGCGTTGCATAAAAACAATCAATATGAACATATGAGACTTACATTTCTATTTACAATTTATTTCACATTATAATTAACATGCACTCAGGGACATGTAACAAGTTTTGATCTCGTCTCCTAGGTGTTCTGAAAAAACTCGGTTTGAAAGGTGCCGAACATGCAGGTACCCAGGTACAGGTATAGTGCCTTGTAATATGTAATGTAATATATGTAATTTAGCAGACGCTTTTATCCAAAGCGACTTACAGTAGTGAATGCATACATTTCAGTATATGTGGTCCCAGTGGGAATTGAACCCACAACCTAAGTGTTGCCAATGCTGTGCTCTACCTACTGAGCCACACAGAACCACATGTGTATGGTGAATTTTCAGAGCTGGAAAAAGGTATTTGGTGATCACAAGATGAACAATGCTCTTTCTCTCTCCCAGGTTTTGTTGCTAAACTTTTTTTACCACACCCTTACAAATACCAAGACATTAATGTACACACAGACCAGTGCTCTAGTACAGTGCCCTCCAGAATTATTGGTACCCTTGGTAAAGATGAGAAAAAAAGGCTATGAAAAAATGTATTTGTTGTTCATCAGCTTGACACTCACAATATGAAAGAAATCGAATCTTTAATTGAAGTAAAATTATTTAAAGAAAAAAAATCCTTATCACAAAAAATATTTTTTTCTCAAAAACACGTGTCGCAATTATTGGCACACTTAGAAATTCTTATGAACAAAATCTAAATTAAGTATATTCCCATTTATATATATATTTTTTTTTTTAAGTTCACCTGTGTCTTTAGGAACCCCCATATTGATCATCCATGGCTTCCTGTTTCACTGGGGTATAAATATGAGGTGACACACAGGCCAAACACAGGCCAAAAAAATGGCTACACACCTGAAAATACCCATCTCCAATAATTAAGAAGTTTAAAACAGCTGGAGCTGTAATGAACTTGCCTGGACACAAGTGTATTTTGCCCCCACGCACAGTGGCAAACATTTCTCCATGGATCACAGTTAGAGAATTGCAGAAGTTAGTTGCATTTTGGGGTCACCGAGTCTCCAAAACTACAATTAGACGCCACCTCAATGCCAACAAGCTATTTGGAAGGCTTGCCAGAAGAAAGCCCCTTCTGTCATCAAACCACAAACATAAGCGGGTGGAGTTTGCTAAACATCACTGGAACTTTGAGTGGAACCGGGTTCTATGGTGTGGAGGGATGGTCATGCAGAAAATAACCTAATCCCCACTGTGAAGTATGGTGGTGGATCTGTGATGTTGTGGGGCTGTTTTACTTCCAAAGGCCCTGGGGACCCTAGCTGCCTCTGTCAGGAATCAAGCTTTTACAATGGTCATCCCAGTCTGCTGACCTAAATCCCATTGAAAACCTGTGGGGTGATATGAAGAGGAGAGTCCACAAGCGAGGACCAAGGAGGAATGGTCTCAGATCCCTTGCTATGTGTTCTCTCACCTCATCAAGTATTATAATATAATATAATAATATACGCCATTTAGCAGACGCTTTTATCCAAAGCAACTTACAGTAGTGAATGCATACATTTTCAGTATATGTGGCCCCAGTGGGGATTGAACCCACAACCTAAGCGTTGCCAACGCTGTGCTCTACCAACTGAGCCACAGAGAACCACTTATAGGAGAAGACTCCAGTTCTGTTATCTTGGCAAGGAGAGGGTGCAAAATGCAGAGATGCCAATAATTTTTTGAGAAACATGTTTAGTTTTTGATAAGGATTTTTTTGTCTTTGAATAATTTTACTTCAATTAAAAGTGGGATTTTTCTCATATTTTGAGATGAGACAAATCAAGTAAGATCAAGCTGATGAACAACAAAAACATATTTTCATAGCCTTTTTTGCACATCTCCACAAAGGGTGCCATAATTCTGGAGGGGACTGTATGTATACAAAATTTTAAACGTTTAATAGCAAGAGAAAGGGTATCTTACTTTTACAAGGGACATAGACCTACACACCTAGTCCATTAAAAAACATTAGCATCATCAATCAAAAGGACTGTGCCATAATTGGTTGGTTTGTTAAATCAAGCAATCAAATTGTACATTATTGGAAACCGAGGTTGGTTGTCACATATTCTTTTTTAAAGCCTGACTGGGGCAGGTTGTCACATATCACATATCACATGTCACATTTTGGGCCATGGCCATGGTAATGGCCACAGAAAGGGAATGACCTGGATTTACATTGGAATAAGTGTTTCCTTCTACTTGTAACTTGTAACGGTTCTTGCTCGCCGCCAGAGGGCGGCATTGGACTCTTAGTGTTCCCTAATTGTTTTATTATATAATTAGTTCATGCTGTTTTGATTGTTTTCACCTGTGCCTTGTTTCATTGTCTTGAGTGTTTCCACCTGTGTCTTGTTTCACCTGATTGTCTGAGTGTATTATTGTCTTAGTGATTTCACCTGTGCCTTGTTTTGTGCCAAGTGGTCTGTTCTGTTTGTTCTGTCTTCAATGGTTTTTCCATTGTGTTTGCTAGTCAGTGGTGCCATTCTGAGCTTTTGTTGTACAACTTTTGTTTGTTTGTGTTCGATTATTTTTCCTCCCAGTTTGTGTTGTTCTCGTGTTTTCTTTAGTCCGTCATTTAGAATAAATCTTCAGTTTATTCGACATCTGCTTCGTCTCTGCACTTGGGTTCCATCTCTCTGCCTCGTCTCAACTTTAAAAGATGGTTGCCAGTGTCTGACTTTATTCTCACAAACTGGCAACCTTAAGGAAACTTCCAGTCAGTTGAAAGAGAATCAGCTGTACCAGGCATTGGTTGAAACACTAGATTACAACAATCCCTTCTGTCCACACATACCATTGTTGCCAGATTTGGCTTTTTGCAGCTTTGGCTGAATTGTCACTGATTTCACACTGATTCATGGGATTGAAAAGCCAACTGGCATTGGCTTTTTAAATATTCTTTCCAAAAATGGCAATTTAAATGAACAGTTTGAGATAAAAATAGATGGCCTAAATCCAGAGGACCAAAAGAGCCATATTTTTGTTTCATTTGTGACAAGTTGGCTTTTCTGTTGGTTCTGCAATATTTCTGGCTTATTTGGCAGACAGATGTCACTTTGACTTGTGATTCTGAAATCAGCCTGGCAATTGACACAAACACACGCAACATACACATACAAACATACACAATCTGACAGACCTATGTGGTCAAAATGCTGTCAGGGAATGAGGAGATGCAGGCTACTCGGCAGAAATGTCAGGTTTCCTGAAAAGCACGAAAGGCGTCCCTGAAATGGAGGGTGAATTGCTACCTTGGGAGAAAAATTGCGAAAAAATCAGAAACAAAACATTGTATAAGCTGGGAACAGATGGCCAAAATACCCAGCAGTAGAGGATGGATCTCACCACTGTTCACAAACCCGAAATCCAGCTTAGAGAGAGACTTCTGACTAAATCTCATTTGAGTTGTTTTGGTTCTGCTGCTGAATCTGTTTCCAATTATTTTAATATATCATTGTGACTTGCTCACTCTTTTCCATATTTAGTGCTATAGTGGCTCTGCTTACGCAAACCTTCTACGATGACAATAAGCCTCCACACCTTCAACCTTTGTGACAGTATAGCTTTCCTGTCTGCAAAAGGCTGAGAGCAAAATGATGAGTAAAACTTAAGCCAATAAGCAAAAGATTGGCATCAGCTATTACAGTTCAACTAGAAATTGCTTTTGAGATATTTTGCATGGAGGGAGAGGACCAGTGTCCTAATTTATTCTCAAATGACAGTTTTACTCAATTGTTTAAACATGTTTCCCGAAACTATTACCCTTTTTCTCAAAACTATAAACACAAAACTCTTATCAGTAAACAATTTTGGCAAAACCCCTCAAACCTCTTGCAAAATGAAACACTGCACTCAAAACTATGTGAACTCTTCTCAATGACACTTGATACACACATGCATCAAATGAATAGACTCTACAGATGACTACTTATGCACTGGTGTGATAAATGAAAAAGACTGCCATGAAAATCGAAACATTTCACTAATGCATTTGCAGTGTTATAACAACATATTATTACAAAATATTTTCAGGAGCCTGGTGTAATAGATTGTTACTGTATGAACTCAAATATGAAAGGAATACACAAATACAATATCAAAAAATATATTTTTTCAAATTACAGTTTTGTGCTGTACATTTTAGTAAATAGCTAAGGAAAAGCAGAACATGAGAATACAGTAGGTCTGTACAGGAAAACCATTTATTTAAAATAAAAAAAGACTTGTCTCGTCTCTCATCTCTGTCAGGCCAGGCTAATCATTGATGACAATGGTAATCATATTGAAATACACCACATGGTCAACCAAAATGGTCCTAATTTCATTTGTAGGGGAGTTTACCTGCGCTAACTCTTTGAATAGTGAATAATTGAGGCAAGTAGTGTTTGCACCTGAGAGAACTGAGTTTGGTCAATTGATAAATTGTTTAGCATTTTGAATGCATATTTCATGTGAGTACAATAGTTTTCATTGATGAAGATTGTGGTTAACAAGGAGACTTCTGTTTAAGGTTTTGCTCAAAGTTAATTTGATAATGCAATTTCTGTGAAAACAAGCGAATGTGCTTATAATTTTGCAGGAAGTGATTTTTATTGAACATAGGCTTTAACTGTTGATAATTAGGTCCATAACACCAGTTTTTGTGTGCAAACAATCGAGAAAAACTGTAACTGCAATAGCTATTAAATTAACTATATACATGCTTTGGTATAACAAAAGAGAAAAGGATAAATAAAATGAAAGATTTGCACACAGGTGACTGATTATTTTCCTCGTTCTTCCTTTTACCCCAGTAAAGTGGACAACCCTGAAATATCACTGACTTCACTACATGAAAACCTAACAGCACTAACATAAAATAACCACACGGGGGCACTAGAAGCATCGGAAATTATTTGTAAAAATTAATTCGCCACTGTCGTACTGATTCTAAAACGTCTGTCCTTGAAGAGGGACTTTGCATCTACAGTTCAGTTACGATCGTATTGCATTGACACATACGTCTATACGAGTTGCAGTTTGTGTAATGTTCACGTTTGCTTATTTTTTTCTAATCATCCTTCGAGAAAGTGGGATTGCTGTACACACCCACTCTGGAAGTTCCGAGTCCTCCCAGGTAGATGGCGCCACTGACAAACTACGGGGGTACATACATACACGCGAGGCATTGTGGGAGCGGCGATCTGGCGTTGCGGCCACATGTACGCACAAGACTTTGGAAGACACGCAAGACTGGCCGGCTCTCGAACTGTGGTGAAGTGTAGCTACGAAGAGAACATTTAACAGACATGAGACCCGGTAATTTTAATCTTCGATAAAACATTGCTAAGTGCATTACCTTTTATTGTGAAGATTGAAGGAAATGTAATTTTTTGTTCAATTGAAGTTGTATGTACATCTTGGTGCCCTGGTTCCGCGGCGCGCATGGATTAGCCAGATAAAAATGCATTGCTAACATTTGAAAATTCTCACTATTCTCACGTTATCTAACTGACTTGCTAGATTGGCAAAATAATTGTACATTCGGGGTATTCTATGTGGCCTGTTGATTAGCCTGCTAGCTCCGATATATCTTCGCCTTCGCCATTTTATTGCTGCTACGATTATGGTAGCTAGCTATCCTATTCTGGCAAGTTTACATGACATGTGCAACTTGTTGCTGTTCCGCAACATTGCCGACTGGCGTTAGCGGTCTAGCAAGATAGCGATTTTGTAAATAATCGTGGTCGTCTGATGGTAGACAACTTGTTACGCGCAGTGTGGTTTGATTATTGTTGGCTAACTTGTGTAACGTTAGCTTGCAAACAATTTCTTCAGTGTCCTGTGCATCCACAGCTCCGTCACGTTGTCCTCACCACGTGCTCGACTTTTTTTGGTGGGGTGAATCTCTAAACACGTTTTCCTATGTAACGCCATCGGTAGCAATGCTTCATCGGGGTTGGTCAAATGTTTATTGTCATGTATATGTAAAGGCTCTAAGAAAATCAATGTGGCGTTTCTCCTGAAACTACGAATTATGTTGCCTGGTGGTGTTGGCGAGAAGCGACTGTTTGCTTGCTAGCATTTTTCGCAATGATTTTGCTTGCAGCTACAAGATCAGACTAATAGTCGGGGCTATTTAAAAATGATATCTGTTAGATGTAACGAGCGGATCTAATGTTTTGTTCTTTCTCGTGGCCCCAATTTAAAATGTATCTGGCATGGTAGGATTCAGCCCTCGAGGTGGTGGCCGCGGATTTAGAGGCGGTGGAAGAGGTGGATTTGGCGATCGAGGTGGTGGAGGCTTTGGCGATCGAGGTGGTGGAGGCTTTGGCGATCGAGGTGGACGAGGAGGATTCCGGGGCAGAGGAGGAGGTAAGTCAACTCCGGAACTTTTGTTTTCCATTGCCTCATTTATCTTTAAGATTCTTACACAAACATAAACATACTTTAAGTTCAGCCTGTGCATGCAACTGCATTCAGAAGCATTCAGAAGAACAAATATTTGTTGTAAACGGTAAATATGTTGTAAAAAGTTGTAATTGCTTTTTACTAAAGCAGCATGTTCACAAATTGGACCTTTTAATGTTTTTTGAACAAGTACTGTGGAAGGCGTTGTCTTGTGTCTGTAAGTGTGCCATCTAGCGATAGGACGGAGGTACTGCCCTACGTCGTGTTTTTCAATAAATATGATGGTGTATAGATGTAACTAATACTGACAGGTGTGACCAGTCGTGATTGTAGCAGGTTTTATCTCATGAACTACATTTGATTGTAAAGCCCATCTTTACAAACGTGATAAGTGTATTAATTCGACTCTCGGGCACAATCACATTTCACATTGTTGCCCTCTTGTTAGATTGCACATTTCAGAGCACAGGTGTCAAACTCATTCCATCGAGGGCCGAGTGTATGCAGGTTTTTGTTGCAACCAATGCACTACACCAGGTGATTTCACTAATTAGCTCACTACTTCAACTAAGGAGGGAACCTAATTGAAATCACCTGGTGTAATGCATTTGTTACAACCGAAACCTGCACACACTCGGCCCTCGATGGAATGAGTTTGACACCCCTGCTTCAGAGCATGCAGGTCTTACAATTTGTCTTGTGGTGAGGTCTTGAGTTGTGACCGACCCTAATTTTGCCCTCTTGTATGAAAGGCGGTGGATTCCGGTCCCCGAGTGGAGAAGGGGGCTTCCGTGGCCGTGGAGGGAGTCGTGGAGGTTTCGGAGGGGGGAGAGGAGCAGGAGGGCGAGGAGGCTTCCGAGGTGGAAGGAAAGTGACAGTTGAACCACACAGACACGAAGGTAAGACCCTCTTGACTTGGGATCACATTTATTTGGCGCATGATAAAGGGAATTGTTGAATTTTGAAATGCTATCGTTTTGATTTTCCCTGCAGGTAATATTAGCCTCAATATTTGTATCCCTAATAGTGGTCAGAAAGAGTTTAATTTCTGTATATTTATTAGAAGTTACTTTTTATTTTAGATAGCAAGGTGACTTGTTGGCAACGTATATATGTACTGCGGGAAATGGTGAGTGATGAGTATGATCCTCAAATGTGTTATTATAATATACGTGTGTGTATATGTATATGCATATATATATATATAATGAAATATTACTAATATTTTTGAGGTGCTTTTTATATACCTGAAGTACTGTTGGCAAAGCAGCAAATCTCACTTTGATTAAGATCTCTTGTCAAAATGATTTTTTTCCCCGGCACTATTTGGCAAATGTTGACACGCTTGTGATTGTTCCTTTCACAAAAGAAAATGATGTGCTGGTGATTTTCTAAAAAAACATCCAGTTTGTTAAACTTGAAAGCAACAGGTTGTAATTGTATGTGTTTATCTGGTGGTCTAATATATAAGTATTTATTGCATTGATTTTATACATTGGGGTTAGCAGTTAAATTTGGAAATGTTCCTAGTTGTATCATCCATGTAAACTGTAGAATAAATGGACATCCACGACATCAAATGTAATTCCAAGGGCAATTCTATCCAAGTGTATGTAAATATTTAAAGTTGCTGTTTTATGGAAAGATTTGCCACAGGGAGCAACAACCTAAAATGTCTGGTTCCAGGTGACAGCACTGCACGCATGTGGCTAATGACATCATTGGATTGGAGACAAAAATGTGTTCTGCTTCAGAGTATAAATTAAGCTCAGGTGTGTTTGGTGCAAACGGCACTGACTGGCAGATTCCATATTCCCCTGAATTCTTGCAAAGGCTTCAGAGTGCTGTAACAGAACAAGAAACTAGCACATTAGCATCCTGGCTAATTAATCTCAGTTGTGACCTGTTGTGAGGTGCACATGGATATGAGAAGCTGCCCTTTGAGTAAACTGGGAATGTGCCTCATCACAGAGTGGAGCACACCTTGGTTCTGGCCTCCTGTGATACACTACCATGCTTGTCCATCGCAGTAAAGGTGATCACTATAGGATAGGTTTGGGGTTTTTCCAACATGGCATGGGCCAACGTTCCTTTATATGCCATCAGATATAAAACTGTTTTATAGTAGCTGGAGTGTTCCTTTATAGCCCCAGTGTGGTAACTGCCTCTTGTGTAAATTGCTCCCCCTTTTCTGTCTAGGTGTGTTCATCTGCCGTGGGAAGGAGGATGCCCTTGTGACAAGGAACATGGTCGTGGGGGATTCTGTGTACGGCGAAAAGCGAATCAACGTGGAGGTGAGACTTTGCTTCCTATCTCGGGGTCACTTGGGAGTCCAGTAATGTTGCCGTCCTTTGCATCTTATGGCAGGAAAGATGACACTTCACATCCCTGACATCCCTTTTTTATCCACAGTTGAGTGGTGGTGGATCAGTTACATTCAGTCAGTCAAAATGTAACCATCTCGCAGCCCTTTTAGCATGTGGATAGCCATAGTGTAGTTTTTGTGGTATTGTATGCAATTGGGTATGTATGTGTTCTGTTTTTACAGGAAGGAGAAACAAAGATTGAGTACAGAGCATGGAATCCTTTCCGATCAAAGCTGGCAGCCGCCATCTTGGGTGGGGTGGACCAGATTCACATCAAGCCGGGGTCAAAGGTCATGTACCTGGGGGCGGCCTCGGGGACGACGGTTTCTCATGTGTCTGACATTGTTGGGCCTGTAAGTATGCCTTTAAAAAAAAATAATGATAATTTTTTATTTAATTTTATAAAGATCTTTGTTGGTCCAGAAAATCTGGGTCAAGTACGTAGAGTTGTTGTTACATGACAGGGTCGAGGTTTGTACGTTTTGACCCGCCCCCCCTTCCTTTCCAGGAAGGTCTCGTGTACGCCGTGGAGTTCTCTCACCGGTCGGGGCGAGATCTGCTCAATGTGGCCAAAAAGAGAACCAACATCATTCCCATTATTGAGGATGCCCGTCACCCACACAAGTACCGCATGCTTGTTGGTAAGACATCCCTCTCTTTCTCTCTCGCTCCCTCTCTGTGTTGTGTGCTGTGCAGTAGGAAGTTATCTAGGTAACTGCACAGATTTCAAGCGTCTTACTGGAACCGCATTTCTGTAAACGGATGTCATCTGTTTAAGTTTCATGTATGGTTTCTGTTTAAGTTTCAGCTAGTCTGCCATCTTGTTTACACCAAATATGAAAAATATGTTGTGCCCATATTACCAGGTAGCCACCGAAGTAATGTGGTGCAAGTAGCTATCAAACATTTGCATAGAAATGCAATCTCACTAGCAGTTAACATTTTGCCAAGCTTGGTAGCATACTATTATCGATCATGCTGCAAACTAGACATTTTCACAGGAGTCATGGCTTGGAACCAGTCACCGCTATCTAGCTACGTTACAGCATGCTATAATTCAGCAGCCGTTGGGTAATCAACCGTTGACACAGATGTATGATATTGCACTTAAACACAACAATGGATTGCTGTAAATGTTGCACGAAAGAAAAGGGAAAACTCTGATAAGTCCTTCACTGTTTGCCTTAGGGGGGCATTGCAATGCTCCAGCCTGGTTTATTTTGCTCCAATAGCGCAGCTGTTGAGTGTTTATTTCTTACATAATTAATTGCATGGGAGTTGAAACCGGTTCCAAACCAGTGATTTGATTGTCACACGTTATATGCCCTGCTTACTGTGTTAAACACGTTTAATAAAGTTGTGTGACCTGTTGACTGGTGTATAAAATAATACATACCGTGCATTAAAATTGTCACAATCGCAGAAACCCAAAAGCCAAATGTCTAAACGGGTCATTTTTGGTTTTTGGTGGAAAACTGTTACTTCATGTAACGTAGTGCATAATGTATCTTGCTTCTCTTCCAATGAGATTGGGATTAATTGTTAATTTGTGCATGCTTGTACAGACTTTTCCCGCTCGGTGTATAGCTGTGTTGATTGAACCCCATCACATCACATGTTGAGCATGTGTTGGCAATTCTCGTTTTAACAATACTTTGACTCGTTACCCAGGTGTAACGCAGGGCTTTACTAAAGCAGGTGAGGTGCCATCCTTTTCTCAGGGCACTTACCAGTTGCCTGGCCTGTAGAGTCACAGGTGGTGTTCTGATCTCTACACCACATATTATGGTGAACTTGGGTTCATGGAAATGTCCCTGTGTTCAGGAATGGTGGATGTGATCTTTGCTGATGTGGCCCAACCTGACCAGACCAGAATCGTTGCTCTCAATGCCCACAATTTCCTGAAGAACGGAGGCCACTTTGTCATCTCCATAAAGGTGAGCGACTGCATGAACTGCCTGCCTGCATCAGCCTTCCCACATCAGCCTTCCCATAATGGGCAAATTGAATTTTGCCCATTAAATTGTCCATTAATCCACACTGTGACATGCAGGTTTTAGTGCCTTCATGTTGGAACTGCATGACTTGTGCATGTTGGTAGTAGTTCCATCTCCAAAGGGCCTTTATTACATTAAGTTAACTAAAGTTTTGCATAAACATTCTTTTTGGGGACTAAGTTTGTACTGATTGCTACATGACTCCAGTAGTAGCTACCTTTTATAAATATGGCTGCTCTTGGTGTGCTTGCAGTTGTGCTTTACTCATTACTTTCCTTGCCTGGGTGACTGGATATATCAGCTATGCAACAACCACAGAATGTCAGTAAGAGGGAGGAAACTTGCTAGTTAAATGGTCTTTGAGGTACCTGGCTAGCTTTATAGTTCAATTAAGTTGGTAGCTTAGTTATAATGGTTGTAATATAGTTAATGGCAGTAAAATTACATTTACTGTACATTTAAAATATTTTGTGTTTGACATCCATGTACAATTTTACATTTTAAGCATTTAGCAGACGCTCTTAACCAGAGCGACTTACAAGATGTCCCAGTTGTTGGTGATGTCCCAGTCATTGTCTTTTAAAAGATCTTAGCATTTGGCACATTGTAACAACTCAAGCAATTTTGTCATTTGAATGTGAACACTTTAAATATGAAGTGAAATATGAAGGTCTGATTTCAGTTTTATTTTTATTTCAGACTCTTTTATTTAATGAATTCTGTTTTATGCACTTTTAATAAATACCTTTTTTTTACATCATTGATCATTTGGGATGTGGCCCTCTTGAAAACAAAGTGACTAAATGGCACATGAAATATAGTTTGGTATGTGTCACACGCCACGCGACAATCCCTGAACGGGGACAGAGCAGTCCAGACACAGAGTGGAGTTTGCCGGTCTACGGACCGGATTTTATTAATTTATTACCGGAGAGTTCTCGGTTCCCACACTGGGCAGAGAACGAGCACAAAAACACAAACAAACACTTCACCCTAGTTGCCGCGAAGCTTTCAGGTAACTAACAAAACCAAATTAAACAATGTCGAACCGGCACTTTTCAGTCCGTTCAATATTTTAACTTTCGCTTTTCTTCTCGCTCCTCTGTCTCAAACGCCTCTCCCTCCTGGTTCCAGCCACCTACTGAAGGGAGCAGAGCAGTTTTAAAGCACACAGATGTAATTATTATACACAGGACCGGTGTGTGCGCTTACTGCTCTGCCAGTAGGCGTGGCCGCTAATCATCCTGATTAGCTGCCGAGACTGACGCCTTCCACACCCCTCCATTGCCAGAATGTGGCCAGGGCCCATTCGGTTCGACAGACCCCCCCCTGCAGAGGAAGTCTGCGCACCCATTCGCGGACCCTGGCTGATGGATCACTCGGAAGCAAAAGGGCTGTAACGCAAGATACCACCGAGTGATCCTGGAGTTGGAGGGGTGCATGGTCGGTATAGAGGGTGAAGGCCTTGCCCAGGAGGTAGTACCGGAGGGTGAGAGAGGCCCATTTGATCGCCAAACTATCCTTTTCTATGGCGCTGTAGTGGGCCTCTCTCGGAGAAAGCTTCCAACTGATGTAACATACCGGTTGCTACTCCACCCCCATGCTCCTGGGACATGATGGCACCCACCCCCTATCTGAGGCGTCGGTCTGTAAAATAAAAGGCAGGGAGAAATCAGTGCTGATTAGCAGAGGGCTGCCACATAGTCAAACTCACGAACGCCGCCTGGCACTGCTCCGTCCACTGGACCAGATCTGAGGCTCCATTTTGGGTGAGATCAGTTAGGGACTGGCTAGTGCCGAAAAGCCAGGAATAAACCGGCGATAATAATTTGCCAGTCCCAAAAAGGACCTCACCTGTTTTTTAGACTTGGGCTGTGGGCAGGCAGAAATGGCTGCAGTTTTATCAATCAAGGGTCTGACCTGCCCCTGCCCAAGAGGAACCCCAGATACCGTACCTCTCTCCGCCCAATAGCGCACTTGCCTGGGTTAGCAGTGAGCCCCGCTCCCCTCAGCGTCTGTAGGACGGCCCGCAAATGCTGCATATGCCGCTCCCAATCATTGCTATAGATGACGATGTCATCCAAGTATGCCGCGGCATATGCAGCATGTGGTCGAAGTAGCCTATCCATCAGCCGCTGAAAGGTGGCCAGAGCCCCATGCAGACCAAAAGGCAAGGTCAGAAATTGGTGTAAACCGAACGGAGTAGAGAATGCTGACTTTTCCCTGGACGCTGGAGACAAGGGAATCTGCCAGTAGCCCTTGGTTAAATCCAGTGTTGAGTAAAAGCGAGCAGTGCCCAACCGATCCAGCAGCTCGTCAACCCGGGGCATTGGGTAGGCATCGAACTTTGATACTGCGTTAACTTTTCTGTAGTACACACAGAATCGAACAGACCCATCATGCTTAGGTACAAGCACAATGGGGCTGCACCAGTCACTATTAGATTCTTCTATTAACCCAATGTCTAGCATTTTTTCAAATTCTTCCTGAACCACTTTTTTTTTGTGTTCAGGCAAGCGATATGGCCGGCTCCTAATCACGGTGCCTGGCGGGCTCTGAATGTGGTGTTAAATCAAGTCAGTTCGCCCGGGTAAGAGAGAAAACACGTCAGAAAAACAGCGCTGTAAATTACTCACCTCTGCCCGCTGGCCCGGTGTAAGATGGCCACCAACGGGGACCGGGAGTCTCGTACTTTCAATTGGAATTTCTGGTCCCAGCTCATCTCAGGGATTTTCTGGCATAACGAGCGAAACAGGGTCTACCACCTCCCACCGTTTTAATAAATTTAGGTGGTATATCTGATGTGAGCCACCTCTATCTGAGCGAATGACTTCATAATCAACATCCCCACTCGCCGTGTAACCTCAAAGGGCCCTTGCCACTTTGCGAGCAGCTTAGATGCTGACGTTGGGAGTAACACTAGGACTTGATCTCCCGGTTGAAAATTTTGCAATTGTGCCCCCCTGTTATATTGCTGTCTCTGTCGTTCCTGGGCCTGGAGCAAATGTTCTCGTGAAATTTGTCTGAGTGAGTGCAGCTTTGCTCGTAGGTCCATGACGTATTGAATTTCATTTTTGCTGGGGCTCGGATTTTCCTCCCAAGTTTCTCTTAATAAATCCAGAATACCCCTGGGACGCCGCCCATATAATAATTCACCCTAGTTGCCGCGAAGCTTTCAGGTAACTAAAATAACAAAACCAAATTAAACAATATCGAACCGCACTTTTCAGTCCGTTCAATATTTTAACTTTTGCTTTTCTTCTCGCTCCTCGGTCTCAAACGCCTCTCCCCTCCTGGTTCCAGCCACCTACTGAAGGGAGCAGAGCAGTTTTAAAGCACACAGATGTAATTATTATACACAGGACCGGTGTGTGCGCTTACTGCTCTGCCAGTAGGCGTGGCCACTAATCGTCCTGATTAGCTGCCGAGACCGATGCCTTCCACACCCTCCATTGCCAGAATGTGGCCAGGGCCCATTCGGTTCGACAGACCCTCCTCCCTGCAGAGGAAGTCTGCGCACCCATTCGCGGACCTGGCTGATGGATCACTCGGAAGCAAAAGGGCTGTAACGCAAGATACCACCGAGTGATCCTGGAGTTGGAGGGGTGCATGGTCGGTATAGAGGGTGAAGGCCTTGCCCAGGAGGTAGTACCGGAGGGTGAGAGAGGCCCATTTGATCGCCAAACTATCCTTTTCTATGGCGCTGTAGTGGGCCTCTCTCGGAGAAAGCTTCCAACTGATGTAACATACCGGTTGCTACTCCACCCCCATGCTCCTGGGACATGATGGCACCCACCCCCTATCTGAGGCGTCGGTCTGTAAAATAAAAGGCAGGGAGAAATCAGTGCTGATTAGCAGAGGGCTGCCACATAGTCACTTTTAAACTCACGAACGCCGCCTGGCACTGCTCCGTCCACTGGACCAGATCTGAGGCTCCATTTTGGGTGAGATCAGTTAGGGGACTGGCTAGTGCCGAAAAGCCAGGAATAAACCGGCGATAATAATTTGCCAGTCCCAAAAAGGACCTCACCTGTTTTTTAGACTTGGCCTGTGGGCAGGCAGAAATGGCTGCGGTTTTATCAATCAAGGGTCTGACCTGCCCCTGCCCAAGAGGAACCCCAGATACTGTACCTCTCTCCGCCCAATAGCGCACTTGCCTGGGTTAGCAGTGAGCCCCGCTCCCCTCAGCGTCTGTAGGACGGCCCGCAAATGCTGCATATGCCGCTCCCAATCATTGCTATAGATGACGATGTCATCCAAGTATGCCGCGGCATATGCAGCATGTGGTCGAAGTAGCCTATCCATCAACCGCTGAAAGGTGGCCGGAGCCCCATGCAGACCGAAAGGCAAGGTCAGAAATTGGTGTAAACCGAACGGAGTAGAGAATGCCGACTTTCCCTGGACGCTGGAGACAAGGGAATCTGCCAGTAGCCCTTGGTTAAATCCAGTGTAGAGTAAAAGCGAGCAGTGCCCAACCGATCCAGCAGCTCGTCAACCCGGGGCATTGGGTAGGCATCGAACTTTGATACTGCGTTAACTTTTCTGTAGTACACACAGAATCGAACAGACCCATCATGCTTAGGTACAAGCACGATGGGGCTGCACCAGTCACTATTAGATTCTTCTATTAACCCAATGTCTAGCATTTTTTCAAATTCTTCCTGAACCACTTTTTTTGTGTTCAGGCAAGCGATATGGCCGGCTCCTAATCACGGTGCCTGGCGGGCTCTGAATGTGGTGTTAAATCAAGTCAGTTCGCCCGGGTAAGAGAGAAAACACGTCAGAAAAACAGCGCTGTAAATTACTCACCTCTGCCCGCTGGCCCGGTGTAAGATGGCCACCAACGGGACCGGGAGTCTCGTACTTTCAATTGGAATTTCCGGTCCCAGCTCATCTCAGGGATTTTCTGGCATAACGAGCGAAACAGGGTCTACCACCTCCCACCGTTTTAATAAATTTAGGTGGTATATCTGATGTGAGCCACCTCTATCTGAGCGAATGACTTCATAATCAACATCCCCACTCGCCGTGTAACCTCAAAGGGCCCTTGCCACTTTGCGAGCAGCTTAGATGCTGACGTTGGGAGTAACACTAGGACTTGATCTCCCGGTTGAAAATTTTGCAATTGTGCCCCCTGTTATATTGCTGTCTCTGTCGTTCCTGGGCCTGGAGCAAATGTTCTCGTGAAATTTGTCTGAGTGAGTGCAGCTTTGCTCGTAGGTCCATGACGTATTGAATTTCATTTTTGCTGGGGCTCGGATTTTCCTCCCAAGTTTCTCTTAATAAATCCAGAATACCCCTGGGACGTCGCCCATATAATAATTCACCCTAGTTGCCGCGAAGCTTTCGGGTAACTAACTAAAATAACAAAACCAAATTAAACAATATCGAACCGGCACTTTTCAGTCCATTCAATATTTTAACTTTTGCTTTTCTTCTCGCTCCTCGGTCTCAAACGCCTCTCCCTCCTGGTTCCAGCCACCTACTGAAGGGAGCAGAGCAGTTTTAAAGCACACCGATGTAATTATTATACACAGGACCGGTCTGTGCGCTTACTGCTCTGCCAGTAGGCGTGGCCACTAATCGTCCTGATTAGCTGCCGAGACCGATGCCTTCCGCAGTATGTTCTACCCAATAATCGCCAAGTTGAATTTTGAGATTTATTTTTTTTTTTTTTTTTTTTTTTTTTAATAACCTTTTCAGGAGACTGGTCCCTGTGCCAGTTGTACATATTTGAAGATTATTGCATGCCCCGCCCCTTATGGGAAGGCACAATGACCCCCTCTGCCAGGTCATCCTGGAGCCAGATACTAAAGTGTGTGAACCCATCAGAATGGGTGTGTTAATTTCCTGTTCCTCTTCCTCCCTGAAGGCAAACTGTATCGACTCGACGGCGGCACCGGAGGCTGTTTTTGCAGCGGAGGTAAAGAAGATGAGCTCAGAGAACATGAAGCCCCAGGAGCAGCTGACGTTGGAGCCCTACGAGAGGGACCACGCCATTGTCGTGGGTATCTACAGGTGAGAGGGCAGAAGATATACATGCCATTTAGTATACACTTTTATCCAAAGCGACTTACAATACTGAATGCATACATTTTTCAGTATGTGGTCCCAGTGGGAATCGAACCCGCAACCTAAGCGTTGCCAACGCCATGCTCTTACCTACTGAGCCACACAGACCCACTGTGGAACACCTTTTTCTTTGTCGCTTAATACAGTGAATGCACAGGTAACTACCAAAATAAAGGATCTTAATAGGATGTTTGGTCACCACAAGCTGCTGGAACCGCTTCCGTGTGGTTTGGCATAATTCTCTGGTAAAGTGTCACTCTGTTGGAGGGATTGCAACATGATTTCTTCATGACAAATTCATTTCGTATTTTGTTTGTGGTGATGGGAAATGCTGTCTCAGGCGCCACTCCAGAATCTCCCATAAGTTTTCAACTGGGTTGAGATCTAATGACAGATGGGCATGGCATATGGTTTACATCGTTTTCATGCTCATCAAACTATTCAGTGACCACTTGTGTCCTGTGGATGGGAGATTGTCATCCTGCAAGAGCCCACTCCCATCAGGATAGAAATTATTCATCATAGGATGAAGGTGATCATTCATAATGGCTTTGTATTTATTGGTGTTTACCTTGCCCTCTAAGGGGTTGAGTGGACTTAAACCATGCCAGGAAAGTGTACCCCACACTATAACAGAGCCACAAGACTTCACGATGGGAAACGAGCACTCGGGCCTGTAGGTTTATTTTGGCGTTCCCCACATGCACTCATCCGCTTGTTGAGAATAGGGTAAAGGATGACCATATGACTTTTCTCCACTGCTCAGTAGACCACTGCCTATGTTTGCACCACTTTACTCGCAAACATACATTTTTAGGTATAAGGGGTTTATGCACTGCAACCCGACCATAGTATCCCTCTCTATGAAGTTCTCGACAGACTGTTTTTGATTAAACTGCCTGCTTACCCCCTAGATTGATATTTCTGAACTGATTCAGAGTTGCTAGTCTGTTTTGCATCTCAAACCAATGCAAGGACATCACGGTCAAGGAGTATGCACTTTCGACCACAGTTGCCTCTTGTTGATGATGTCTTTCCGTCAGACCATGCCAACATTCACTCAGCCACTGTTCCTCGTGAAACATTAGCAAGTTGAGCAGTCCTTGTCACTGAAGCTCCAAACAGCTGCCAAACATGCCCCAACAATCACCCCTCTTTCAAAGTCAACCAAAATCTCTTATAGCCATGGTAGCCAAAATAATGGGCAACTGGGTCTGCCTAGCATTTTTGTAGATGGCCCTAAGCATGGTGGGATTTTAATTGCTTAATTAACTTAGGAACCACACCTGATGGAAGCACCTACTTTAATATACTTTACAATTCAGAAATGTACATTGTTTCCTTTATTTTGGCAGTTACCTGTATGTCCCTTTCTGTTTGACACATCTTTGGGTCTGTAGTTTGGTTGTCTGTTTCTAACGAGATTTGTATTTTGCTATAACCAGGAGACTTGGCTATCATGTTTTGATACAGGCAGCTGTATTGAAAACTTGATTATCTGTACATAACCTAGCTCAATAGGTATCAGATTTTCTGTGCCTTATTTTTCTTGTGAATGCAGTTCATGTAAAGTGTTGAAGCTTGGTTTGTGTGGAATGACACTCTCTCATGATCTCCCTCTAGACCACCCCCCAAGCAGAAGAAATAAACTGCCACATGTATCACTGTGATAGTGACTTGCAATGTGACTTCCGTCTGCCATCCTGGCTGTGACCACCAGGGGGAACCACCATGTCTGGAAGAATTGGCCAGGAAATTTAGCATCCCTCACTGACTGCTTACCATCTCTGAACCTTTGCCCTGGGCCTTTTTAGCCTACACCCCTTAGAGGAAAAGAAGACTATCCCCCTACACCTGACAAAAATATATATATAATGTTATGCGCGGTTTGTTAGTCGTCGTCGTCATCGCCCCCAAGCTTTATAACCTGAAATGCTGTGCTGAGGTTAAGCGTAGAAATGGTGACACTGAAGCTTTTGTGAAAATCCTACGTTTAAATTTGAATTTCTTGGATATTGTGTTGACTTGTCAGTTATATTTGAAGTCCAATGTGCTGTTGAATTACATTGACTGTTTTTGAAGTCATGTGAGAGATGTCTGAACCATATATAGGGAGGAACCATTTATTTGCCCATCTTGTGAGACCTGACCGTGCAAGATTATAATGTACCATTTTGTTTTGTATTAAATATCTTAAATACCCAGTGTTTTGCTTCATTTATGTTTCCGTTGTGACATGAAGAAACGTGCATCAACCAAAGGCATGGGTTAAAATGCAGAAGGTATGTATGTGCTGGAGACAATCAGAAGTCTACGGGTAACCGTTAGCTACAGGAAATGTTAGGATTTTTTTCTACTTAATTTGGTATCCCAATACTATTTAATTAGGATGTGTGACCTAGCAGTTAACGCCTAGTTGACAAGTTAGGCGGCTATGCGTTTCGGGACACGCATGAGAAACGAAATGTATTTGAACCAGCAGTTTCATTGCTAGCTGGCGTAATATAGTATGCGTATTGTTTTCTACAAATTGTCGGTATTTCAACACCTCTGATTTTACTGTACCATATACCTACAAACATCCAGATATGATTCATTGTAGTAACAGTGATGCATGTGTCTGCCCACTATGCCAGATTCTAGGAGCAGTAATATGACTCCAGAAAGCTGCTAGTTACTTCGTTGAGTCTATGGTACAGTAATGTAATGCGCTGTAGTTACGTGTTAAAACCGTTAACCCGAGAATCATACATCCACATTTTACCCAGTGAAATGAAAACAGTTATGGGGTAACATTAAACCAAAACTTTGCTGCGCCATTTTAAAAAGTGAACGCGCACTGATACTATCGTTGAAAACGGGGCCACTGAAAAATGAAAAGCGTAGTGGGGGTTATTACAACGACCAGCTAAGTTAGCAACGTTAGCTACATGTATTATTCGCGGCTGACGTTCATTATAAAAACTCGCGTAAATTTTATATGACAAGCTTCAGATTGAGTTAACCGTGTGCGAAGCCAGTCACATTTGGCCGCAAATGTATCCATCATGTCTCGTATCGCCACAGCAAAACGTTAGATTGTCCCTTTTCTCCCTTCTGTAATAGGTGACCGCCGCCATTTTATGTGAGTGAACGAGCAAGACTTCTACGAGTTCTCGCGTAAGGCGCGCGACCGAGGCGGGAAATTCAAACAAGAAAAACAGACATAGGACACCTTACCGTTCACTTTAAAAACAAGAATTACAAATAAATGAAAATAGCCACTCAATGCAAAATGTAAGTTAAAACGTTAACCTTTGTGTATTTCCGATATTGGCTAATGTTGCTTGGAATGTTAGCTAGCTTGCTATATCACTCGCTAGCATGCGAATGTTCGCTATTGTAGCTATTCAATTTAGCTTCGTGTGCTAACTTACATTATTAACTTGGATGCAACCGTGTTAACTCGATGATCTTACAAACGTTAGGTATTATGAAGCTTACGGCAATTTAGCTATTGCTACCTGTCAAGCTACATAACGTTACCAAAATTATATAGCTTGTTCAGCAAAGTAGCCAGCTGACGTTAGCTAACAGCAGAATCTGTTGGCTAACTAGACAAGCTATCACGCATATACACCAATGCCAATGCATTGGTGTACATTTTGACTATTAATAAACTAAATATAGGTGACGTAGCATACGTTAACATTTAGTGTTCTTTAAAAAAACTAACTGGTTAATGGTGTGGCCGTTGCCAGCCACCGGTTTGTTTTGGCCGCCATTTTGTGGGGGGAAACTTCACTAAACATAGCGCTAAAGCAAGCGGGAACGCGCCTAGGTTTGGGAGCGCGCAAGCCGGGCAGACCCTCTTACTCAAGCAAAAGCTAGTCTTGGTGTGAACGAGATTATCGGGCAGAGAGGGGGGGTCCCTAGCGATTGCACATCGCTAGCTTTAGCGGTGCGATAGAAATACCCCAATTTTATTTTATTCATTTTTTATTTAAAAACTCCTCTCTCCCCCTCCACCCCCTTCCTACACCAAGCAACACTCTTCGATAACTAGCTAGCTAGCTGCCGATAGCTACCCACACGGCGAACTAGCTAGCTAGCTAGCCTACACGGTTTCCCGGGGAGGGAAAGAGAAAGACAATTCTGAGAAGGAAGGCTAAGGGGAAAAGGGAAGAGAAGGGGGAGAAGAAAGTGGGCTTTTGCCACATTGTACCTCCCTTAAGCGAACTCGCTCGGTAACTTAGCAGCTAGCTACCTGTACTTAGCAGCTAACTAGTGCACTGCGCCGGGTTGGGAACGCCGACATCCAGAACTGCCCGTGCGTTCAGCTGCTGAGGTTGGGAGACAAACGTTACCGCTTTGCAGGAGAGGGATACACGCAGGAGCGGACCAACGATTTTCTAAAATATAGCTCTGCATTTTTGTCGAGAAGGGGATCGCACCCATCAGAGGGGTGGAGGTTGGGGGAGGGGGTTTGGTTTACCGGTTTCTGAATCTGCCCGGTACTTAGTGGTGGAGGTTAGGACGGAGGGAGAGGGAATGCTGATAATGGCTGCTTCGGGAAGCTGTAAGCGAACCGCCGCCTGAGGTAAGAACATATTGGCATGCTTATTTTAATATTTAAAGCTGACATTGCTATCGACATCAATGCAGTACGTGCCATCGTTTGTCTACGATTCATATGTGTAAATTAAATGTTTCTATCATTACCGTAATGTCACCATGTCAGCGTCTTCCATTACCTCTTCTCCAAGCAACAAGACGCCGTTATGTATCACGATAAGGTGCTTGCTTCGCAGGCCATTCCGTGCCGGGGAATGGGGAGGGGAGCGAAGGGATAGGAGTGAAGCAATTCGGCACTGTCACTTCACTCAAGCCGGTGTCGATGAATTCACACCGTGCCCAAGCTGGTGTCCTTCTGTTTTAAAGTATTCTAACGTTAGCTGGCAGCTGTCTGGTTGGTAACAAGCAGCTATATAATTACAGTGCGTTAATCGTGATGGTAGTTCTGATTTGCAGTGGTGGATATCTTCATTTTGAAATGCGGCGTCATACACTGCTTGCTAGCTGGCTAACTACAGTAACTAGCTAGCTGGACTGCAGACTACCAAACTAGGTAGTTGGCTAACGTTAGCCTCCTAGGACCTAAGCATCGTCGCGTTTGGCTTGCTAGCTACGTACAAGCTAGCTAGCTGAATTAATAACCACCATATTTGCAGGTATATATTTTGCGAGGATAAAATAAAAATTCTGATGAGTAACGTTACAACCACATAGTTTGTTAGATAGCTCCTAGGAAAGGTGTTGAGGAGACCATGCATACATTTGATATATGTGTCTAGCTATAGTTTGGTGCTTCAGGTTTCAAATGTGCATTTGAGCTAGCTAGCTAATACTTTCAGTTTAGTGGACTGAATGTAGCAGTCTGCCTCCAATGTAGTTTAAAACCAGGTCGCCCATTGGGGCTTAATTAAATATCGCTTCTATATTTTGCAATTTTATCTAGCTACGCTTGTAGCTGGATCTTGCACTTGTTTTATAGAGGGAGCCTGAAAGCAAGTACAATATTTTTGAACAGTGTTTTAGAATTCAGAACAGGGACAAGGGTATTGCATTTTCAATGACTGGTGATTGAGGTGTGCATATGATTAATTAAGAAAAAATAGGTAATATTACATTTTCTCGCATTCTTAATTCTAGATCTATACATAAAATAACATTCAGTGCTACCTTATGAATGTGCATACGTGCACACGCGTGTGATTAGGCTAGATGTGCTGATTCTGGTTTGCTTCATTTTCCAACATCATCAGAAAGGCAGATTATGGTTGATATCAGTTTATTTACATAGATCCTTATTCCGACTGTAACCGTGCGTCCTTCTCTGCATATCTCATTACACCTCTTTGCTCCTATGAATCGTTTTGTTGCAATCCACCTCGGACTGGAGGTGGTGCTGAAATAGAACGCCGGTTCAAAATGGACACTTTTCATTTTTCCCCAGCCTTTTTGGTCACTGTTGCCAGTGCATCGCAATAAAATATCTAATGGTTTTTAATCGTTACAATCACGGCCATAGGCGGCATCGAAATGTGATCCATTTTCGTCGGATTTGGGATTATTTTTGGCAATATTTTATGATCTTACTTTTTTCTTTCGGTGCAACTGTACTAGATTTAATCCTTATTAGATTTTTAGGTGAAAGGTTGGGTACTGTTTGACTTGAGTCACTGAAACATTTTGTCTGTGTGGTATCTGAAAATGTCAATGTTCAGAATGCAAAAGGGACATTTTTTTCAATCCATCTTGTAGTGCAGAGCTCCACCTTGCCTATCAGCACTTGCGTTAACCATAAATTCAACTATTATCATAATGTGTGGAAGTGCACAATACATTCTTCCTACCCCATTAACTGCATGTCCTAGACCTGTTTCTGTAACATAACTTTGGTTGGATGTTGTAAGTGGCCTTTTGGTCTTAAGTGAAGTGGCTGAAATATTATAGAAACAGACTTAAGTGCAGAGTGGTCTTTGGAAGCAACTCATCGTCTTTATTTTTTGCCCCCATCTCTCCATGTCCTGTATTCATTTATTTCGAGGCGATAGAGAAGCTCTGTGGAAGACTTATTTTGGTATCGGTAGGCGGGTGACACGCTGATGTGAATGGACTGAGTGGCTTCATTGTACGAAGACCTTGACACGTCTGTAAAATGCTGGGGTTTTGTGAATCAGGTTTTCCAAGTGCAGCTTTTCTAGTGTGGTTTGGTCGAAGAGCATTTGCAAGAGTTTTGGCCGGTGATGATGAGTCGCTCTTGCATTTGCCTGTGCTCTTGTGAGTAGGCTCATTTTGATGTAAGCAAAGGTGCCAGAGTGTGGATTTGGTCAAGGCAAAGACACCTTGCTCTTATGTTGGTGTGCACTGAATGTGTGAATGGTTGTGGCTCTCACGTGCATGTCTGTGATTGTGCGAGCACTGTACGCTTTCCCACTGAAGTACTTTCTATGTATGGATAACGTGGTGATTGTGTGTGGGGGTGCGTGGGTGCATTACAGAGTTGGTCTCATTCAGGAAATCCTAAACACCCTGGTCCAGTCCGGACCTCCGCATCCAAGCTCCCTTTCTCCGTTGAACACGTTTGAGCGAGTAGAGCGGCCGCTTGTTTGTCTTTGCCGAGACCACTGGAGAGGGCTTCCCCATTCGTCTATTGATTTACTCTGAGTTTGATAGCTCAGGGTTGGAAAGGGGAGACACCCACTCGCTCACAAGTTCATAGTCCCTCCGCCAGCTTTTACATGCCGGTGAACTTGATTTACAACGTAACCAGAGTCCTAGCAGTTACGGAAGGCACAGCTATGCTTGTGAAGGTGATTTCAGTACTGGATCGGGAGAGAGTGTTATGAGAGGAAACAGTTCAGCGGCGCTAGCGTTTTGTGGACCGGGAGACTGCTCCCGTTTTATCGCATGCGAGTCACTTCGAGTTCTATGGGCTGCAGGCTTTTGCACACAAACACACGGCACCCCTCTCGCTATTTTTGTTTCAGTTTGACCCTGTGTGGCTCTGATCTATGTGCTGGCTATTTGGCAGAACAAGAGGGTTGAAGGGAAGTTGCATTTTTGCCTGAACCGTCCATTCCAACTTCCCACCTTGAGGTAACTTGCATTCGCGTGTCCAGTGTCTGCCTTGGCATGGCATGAAAGTGCTTGGTTTGACAGGTTGTGTAGCTTATCCATGTCTATAAATCCCAGTCAGGGACAGGGTCAAAGAGTTTTATGGGTGGAAGTCTTGTGAGGGGCACTGCGGTTAGACTCTCGGCTTGACCCTTGAGGTACTCAAGCTGCATAGTTAAAACCACAGCACAGCAGCTATAAAAAGGGACTGCTGTGGGAAAAGTCACTTTAATTGACTTTGTTTCTAAGGCAAATCTGAATGTAATCGTTAATGAATGATGATACGTTACTGGTAAACGAGAAAAGGCTCAATAAATGGTCTTCGTATTGGAATCTTTGGTTTGATCACCTTGGTTTTGATACGTATGTGAATGGATAGAGGAATCTTAGACCAGGTGAACACTTTCACTGACTATTACTAAATTATTAAGCTGCTACTCATCTTAACTTCTTATGCACAGTAGAATGAAGTAGTAAGAGCTCACTGGATTTACACAACACCATGGTAAATAAATCCAATACAACCGTAAAACACAGTGAGCTGAGGAATACATGTCACACGATAATGGTGGCTAACTTTAGGGCCGTACAACAGTGACCTTTAACTTGCCAGTTTGAGTATCTTAAGAATGAGCATACACCTGGAAGCATTTCTTAAGTAAGGGATTGGTCATTCCTTAGTGTGCAAGGGGATGATAATGAAAACCCCTTGCCGGTTTCTCTGATGGCTTAGTCCATTTCAACCCTGATGGACAGGTCTCATGTGTTTCTGCACCATAGTCATTAAATACAACTACTTTTCTTGCTTGTATTTCTAATCATGTTTAAGTGTGACCTATTTGATATAGCCGGGACATTTCACTGCTGTTGGTGTTCATCAAAGTGCCTGTCTCCACCTTGGTTTCCCAAATGAAGTGAAGCGTGGGAATTTGATAGGGAGTGATTGATTGGTTTGATTGATTTCAGGAAATCTGCAGGGAAATTCCACCACTCTGTGAAAGTTCCTGACCTTCGCTGTAAGGGGTATATAAGCAGCTTTTTTCTTCTCACAAATAAGTGCATGTGTGTTTGATTAAGCAATTAATACGTATATCACTGTTTCTTAACTTCTACTGAAAATTGTTCTGATACATTTTTAAGTTATCATTGTAGCAGTTGTACGAACCATATGATGATCTAACAAGTGGGATATTATTTGCTTGGCAGGCACTCTTGTCTATGCAAAATACCAGTCCTTCAGTATACAATTACTGTGTGCATACAAGAAGCTCAGACAGCCATTTTACAGTATGTATTACACCAAGAAAGGTAACAATGCGAAAGACTGCATAAGCCTGTAATGTTGTGGATGCTGCCTAGAACAGATGTTATTGCATTTACCAAAGAACTGTGCTGAGCATTTGAAAAGATGTCCTATAGAATGCAATTTTGTGTGCATGTGCATATGAGTGCATACGATCTATTGGGTAAATCTCCATTTCCAGTCAGGAAACTGAAAGACCTCCACTGTCCCACAGTTCCAACTGAGCTCCGCTGTTGCCAGGAGCAACCAGACAAGCTGCAAGGGATGGATGACCTCCCTCCCTCCCCCCTCCTCATCCTCACATTTAGCACGAAAAATGGAGCAATGGCAGAAGTCAGATTTTTGCCGAAATCCTTCTCCTCAAGCGGCAAAGCACAGCTCTGAACAATCATCTTAACTGCAGGTCTCCAGTCTGTGTCCAGATCATTAAACCGGCGAGGCAGCTGTGCTGTAAAGAAGTGATGGGCATAGTAAAACCACCCAAACAGCTTCAAATTAACGTGGGCACTTGAACTTTGTTTCAGATCAAGTCAGTCTGGCAAGCCTCATTGTGGAATTGCATAAGAATGCACAAGGTGAACAGGCACTGGTCAGTGTGAATCCAGCTTGCGTTCTCTAGATGTTCTCGTATATCGAGGGTGATATAATTGCCTTGGAACTAGAATGCTTTGCTGAGAACATCCTCCAAAAATGGTATTATGGTCGACCATTTTATTGCAGTAAAATTGCTTGACTAGGGGCCTGCTTATTTTGTTATTTTGAGTCCCTGTAGTCCACTTGAATGGCCAGAACAGGAAATCATTGAGGCCTATTTGTTGTGTTGCTTGGAGAAGTTACCCAGCAAAAGCTCTGTGGCAGTTTTTTATGCATATTCTCAGATTGGCTAACTTGATTACTTGGTTTCTTGGTTCACTTAATCACTTCTCCATACATTGGCCTTGTCTTGCCATGCACGGCACTTATTGGTAATTGTTTTGTGCATTGTGCACTTCTCCATTCCTTGCCCCAGTTCCCCACACACCCGCCATTCAGCTGCCCCTTCCCCCTCATAAAGACCGGCACTGTACGTTTGCGGCAGTTGACGTGAAATGGCCAGGAGGGTGGGGTTGTGGCAGTGAAGACAGCAACAGGCATCAGCAACATTGACGTTGGGTCTCTTGGAGGCCTCCATGACGTCAGAAGTCACTGAAGTGGTCAGTGTCCCCAGGTGCCACTGTGGCTGTTCCCTTGCTCAGGCCTTAGGGGCCCCAAAACAGGCTCAAACCTGAGGGTGATCTCATTTTCTGAGGTCTGGTTTGTTGAGTGAGTGCTTAGTTTGTGAGTTAATTGTCTCTACTGGTCCCTGATGCTCATATCCTGTCTGATATTGAGTTGTGGGGTTCCAAGTGGCATGTAATCATGGAGTCAGACCCACTCTGCCAAGCTTCTTCATTCACTTGAGCCAAAGTCCAAATCTGCACAATTATTTAAAAAACCATGTAAAGTGAGGACTCCCAGGTGAATAGGCCTGCAGAAGTGCAGACTTGCAGGAAGAAAAACCTGCTAAGTGAAGACTTCTAAGTTGAAAAGCCTGGATCCTCATGCTCCTGCTTAGGGTAGGAGTGTCATTTGCCCTCCCCACAGTTCTCAGGCTTGCTCTCTGTCACTCACTCACGCAGTTTTCCTCACAGTGGCCCTGGTAAAATAAATTGATCATGAAAGGCCCACACTGGCTCCCTCACCAGCGGCCATGCAGGGGGGCGAGGGGCCAGTGCTGCCCAAATTCAATAAGGTGTCCTCCTCCACACCGGCTCTTGGCCTGGGCTTCGTCAAACAGCGCTAACTGTAGCGCCTCTCACAGGTGACCATCTGGACGGTCACCCTTCTGCGTCTCCCATGCCTTAATGTTCATGCCAAGTTTAGTTCTTTACAACATCCAGACTGATGTTTGTGTGTGTCTCTCTCGGTCTGTGTCTTTTTGTTTGTACATTACTGCATTCCTCATAAACCTTTCTCTTGTTAGCTTGTGCCAGCTAACGGGTCAGGGCCGTACATTTTGTTTGGGTTTCATGGCACCAGACCGGTCGAGGAAATCTTTGGGTTAAGTCCATGAGCCTGACTCACTCCTGAGTCCTGATCAGTACTGATGCGCTGAGAGAAGCGAATGTGTGCCGCACAGTGAAGAAGTGGGGGACATTGCAGTGAGTGTTGGAAGCACAGAGTAGGGAGGTGCCGGCCTGGGAACCATTGCTGGCCTGGAGAGCAGTAAAGATGTGAAGCACAGATGGGTTGCTTGCCCTGTCCTGTAGTGCTGAAGTGTGTGTGTGTGTGTGTGTGTGTGTGTGTGTGTGTGTGTGTGTGTGTGTGTGTGTGTGTGTGTGTGTGTGTGTGTGTGTGTGTGTGTGTGTGTGTGTGTGTGTGTGTGTGTGTGTGTGTGTGTGTGTGTGTGTGTGTGAGAAGGAGCAAAAAAGAGGGCTTTTTCCTTTCTTGCTAATGCAGGGGATTGTTGGTGAGGACTAAGAACCGTGCCAGCACAAACTGTTCCCATGAAGTTGTAACATTGTTGCAGTGTGACCTTAGAGGAGAAGACTTGCCTACTTGAGCATGCAGCTCTCAGTGACTGCCGTACTATCTACGCCAGTGAGCAGTGAATATCTGTGTGTGCCTCGCTGTAGAGCTTTTGCCGCCCACAAGGTGTTTTATATGGCCTTTGCGGGTACTGCCGTCAGTGTTCCAGAGCCCCTGGTGTCAGTGCTGCAGAGCGTCTTGTGTCTGTACTGCAGCGGAATGTGGAATTTCCAGTATCAGTGCTATGGTGCTTCAGAGCTCCCTACTGTCAACGCTGAGGTGGCGTGTGGAATCGCTGGTATCAGTGCTGTGCAGCTTGCTGTCGGTGCTGTGGTGGTTTTATGTCATTCTTACTGTCGGTGCTGTGGAACTCCCAGGATCAGTGCTGTGGTGCTTTTGTGGAATTCCTGCAGTCGGTGCACCGGAGCTGCCAGCGTCAGTACCCTGAGCAGTGTGCGTGCGCGCCACTCCCACCTGCCTCCAGTCTCTGCAGTCCCTCAGCGCTCCAGTTGTCAAAGTCAGGGTCAGCCTTTGGCTGTGAGCGTCAGAGCTGAGCTCTGTGCTGCCGACGCCGCTCTGCGTGTATCTGTAAGATTGAGTAAGCACCGTAGCCCTGCACTCGCACATTGCCATGTTTTATATTCCGGGTTAGTGCTGCGTTTGAGCCAATGCAGCGCTGTGTGTGTATTATCCAGTACTGAATTCTGCATGTCAAACATCGCAAAGCAGCTGCTCTCCTGTGCATTCATATGTTTCTCAGCCAGCACTGCACACTGGATGTGCTCGTTTCCCTCACAGAGCCCGACCGGCAGAAACAGTCAGCCGATGCCTTTGCTCAAAACGACTGCTTTGTCTGACATGTGCTGAGTATGTAGGCTGGGAGCGCTGTTCTGGAGTCAGTCCCTTTGTGCGGTGCAGGGAGCAGGGAATGTGTCTCTGTGCGGAGTAGGTAGGCTGAGCTACTGTTCTGGAGTCAGTCCCTGTGCACCGTGCATGGAGTGCATCTCCATGCAGAGTGTTTCTGTCACTGATGAAGGGGCAGAAGCAGGGGCTGATCCGTGCTGTGTGTTCCCGTGCAGCTAAGAGAGTGGGCTGGCACTGCACTGATCAGCATGTGTGCAGCCCTCGGCAGTGAGATGCACCGCAGTCTACAGTAGAGCCCACAGTGTCTAGAGGCACATTGCTGTGTGTGCGTGCGCATGTGTGTGTGTGCGTGCGTGCGTATGCACCTGCGCGTGGTGTGCTGGTATTGCCATGGCCGTGTGTGTCTCCATGTGTCAGTCAGAGCTGGGTGCTTGCGTGTGCAGGCGGGCGGGCGGGCATGCATGTGCTTTGCATCAGAGCTGGGTGCTTGTGTGTATGTTTGAGCACTTGTATGCGTGTGTAGATGTGTGCGTGCCGTGTGCTTGTGTGCCGCGAGTGGCTGCTCTCCTTGGTGCTGCTTTTTTTTTCTCTCTCTCTCTCTCGGCAGCCCTGCCCGCTGACCTGCTTAACACAGCGCAGAGAGAGAGAGAGAGAGAGAGAGAGAGAGAGGAAGGAAGGGAAAGAGAGGAGACAGAGAGAAGAAAGACAAGGTAAAGGAGACAGGGATGAAGATAAGTAGAAAAGGGAAGAGGGAGATGAGAGGAAGAGGGGGACTGGAGAAAGATGAGCAGAAACCGACATGATAAAATGTCAAGATAAGAAAGTGAGAGGGTGGGGGAGGCAGGTCCAAAAATAGAACTTACTTCATTACTTAAGCAAGCCCTTGATCCAGCCTTGCACTACATTATTTCCTATGAATGAAAACATGTCTTTATTAATGTATGTTTTATCCACAACAAGCTCTGTAGATTTCCTGCCACTCTTGGCCTTATTGGTGGGGGTGGGCGCCTAAGTGACTATGCTGCAGGTATAAGTGACTATGCTGCATCTACCCAGGTGCTTGCACTTGTAGGTTCCCCCTTTCATTTGTCCTTGATTTTGAGTCACTGAAGCACACTGATATTACTGGGCACGGTGAGAGCGCTTTTGGTCAGCTTGGTGATGTTGAGTATTTCGTGGAACAGCATTGGGGGGGTCAATGGCCAGGGCAAGATGAGGATGTAAGCGTGATGCTTACATGACTTTGTTGAAAAGGAGGGGGGGCTCCTCATTTCAGTGTCACAAGATTGGTGTGAGGGTGTTGGGCTGTCTTTGTGTGCGTGTGCGTGTGTGTGTGCGGGGGTGGGGGTGTGTGGGTGGGAGTGTCAGTCAGTCAGTCAGTCAGTCACATCTGATAGAGGAGCTCTCCCAGTGAAGAGGGAAGCTAGCGTGAAGGAGTTGGGGCAGCAACAGTTGTACAGATACAGCAGCAGCCAAGCATAGTCATCGGAATGGAAAGGATTCAGACGGGGACTTGGGGCTGTAAAGAGCTAAGAACTGAATCCTGCCTCCCAGTGCACCTCTGTGATGTTCTCTGGCCTCAGTGACTTGTAAAACACCCCCTCCATATAGTAGGCCGGTAATCCGAGCAGGGAAACAGCTGGGAGCTGTTTTGTTGCCAGGGGGTCCCAGTCTTCCTGAGCGCCGACCGGAACTCTGCAGAAACTGACCACGGGTTACTCGACTTCCAAAGTGTTTCCAAAACCGTGGTGTCATTTTCAGTGACCTTCCTCTCTCTCCGGTTGACATCTTTTAAAGCTGCTGCACACCGTGGTGTCTGGTCTCTGTTCGGTGAGCGCGGGTCCAACCTGTCACCGGCTCGCCAGCCCAATTATGCCCAATGACGGGCCCTTGTAATGCATGCTTCACCTGTGAGTGTTAACACTGTAGTATAGCCTTCCTGTATTCAATTTGTATTTCGAGACATGAGAATGTGTTACTGATATTTTCCTTCATTGATTTGGATTTGTGCTTTGGATTTGCTCAGATTGCTCTATTCCTTTGCCGCACAGACCCCTGCATCTCGCTCACATTCACACTGGAAGACTTGTCAAGGTTATCCGCGGGAAATGTATGTGGGGAAACCTTTTAGTGTGACACTTTTTACTCATCGTGGATTTTCAATTGGGATAGCAGATGAGCACTACTCTGAAGTAGTGTGTGTGTGTGTGTGTGTGTGTGTGTAAGCCGTGTGGCATGTGCACTGTGTAACCTTAAAGCAAATGAGGATTGTTTCTTCGTACAGGATCACCACACCATCAACCCTGCTGGATCACACGGAGTATGTCTAGAGTGCTGTGTCTGTGGACCCAGATCAAGTGGTGTGTGAAGCGTGTTTAGTGTGCTGTGTCTGTAGTCCCAGTGTATTTTGGGTGCTGTGTCTGTAGTCCCAGTGTGTTTTGGGTTCTGTGTCTGTAGTCCCAGTGTATTTTGGGTGCTGTGTCTGTAGTCCCAGTGTGTTCAATGTGCTGTGTCTGTAGTCCCAGTGTGTTCAATGTGCTGTGTCTGTAGTCCCAGTGTGTTCAATGTGCTGTGTCTGTAGACCCAGTGTGTTCAATGTGCTGTGTCTGTAGTCCCAGTGTGTTTTGGGTGCTGTGTCTGTAGTCCCAGTGTGTTTTGGGTGCTGTGTCTGTAGTCCCAGTGTGTTTTGTGTGCTGTGTCTGTAGTCCCAGTGTGTTTTGTGTGCTGTGTCTGTAGTCCCAGTGTGTTCAGTGTGCTGTGTCTGTAGTCCCAGTGTGTTCAGTGTGCTGTGTCTGTAGTCCCAGTGTGTTCAGTGTGCTGTGTCTGTAGTCCCAGTGTGTTCAGTGTGCTGTGTCTGTAGTCCCAGTGTGTTCAGTGTGCTGTGTCTGTAGTCCCAGTGTGCTGTGTCTGTAGTCCCTGTGTGTTTAGTGTGCTGTATCTGTAGTCCCAGTGTGTTTGGTGTGCTGTGTCTGTAGTCCCAGTGTGTTCAGTGTGCTGTGTCTGTTGACCCAGTGTGTTTAGTGTGCTGTGACTGTCACAGATCAGTGGGCCTTGTAGTACCAGGGACTGGAGTGGTCATTCTTGCCTGAAACCCAGGGTCGTAGCTGTGTTGCCGTGTTGATGTCTCCCATCTGTACACATAAGCCTGGACTTGATTTGATTGAGTGTGTACACCGGGAAAAATGCATTTTGACAAATCTGCTCTCTCTTCACAGGCGGCTGAAACTGTGAAGTGGTCAATGGGCTGTAAGCTTGTTACATATTTCGGTTGTGTATTGTGCTTAACTGGAGAGGAGGGGGTCTTGATCTATTGTCCTTATAGGGGTGTAATGGACTTCTGTGTGTGTGTGGGTGTGTGTGGAAACTAGGGGTGTGCTGACCTCGCTATATTCATATCCACTATTTGTGTCATCACTTTTTAGATATAGTTGTGTCGGCAAAACTGGAAGTACGCAAAAATACATTGATTGCTAGCTGTAATTTTTGGGACACTTTGAGCAAAGCTTCTTCTTTTCCGTTTGTCTTTTGCTTATAAATACACTATGAATTGACCTATTATGCAAACACAGTATTGGACAATCATGAAATTAAAAAGGTCACCTCTGAGCCAAGGTGAATGTAAGGTAACTAGCTAGATGGAAGTAAAACCAGGTTAGCTTGCTAAATGAAATGAGTTTGCCTTGTCACAGTGCAGGCCTATACATTGAATAAAATGTATCAGAAACAACAAGAACATAATTATCTAATTCCCTGCCATCTCTTTCCCACTGGTCTCTAGTAGCCACTCCCTTGGAGAGACCCAAAGCTAGGTACACTTGCTTGCTAGTTTGCTTCCTAGCTAGCTATCTAATTAGCTTGTTTGCTAGCACAGTTTAGGTTGATGACACCAGATTCAATCTCAAAGTAACTTGCAATCTACACGAAGCTGGTACTAATATTCTTATGAGATCAATTCAATACAGTAGGGGCAGGAATCAGCAGGGACCTCCCTATACGATATTATCACGATACTTAGGTGCCGATTCGATATGTATTGCGATTCTGTAAGTATTGCAATTCGATATTACGATTTCTTGCGATTTTTGTTTACTTTTTTAACACTGGACCATGCAAAACAGTTGATCATACTTCCAAAGACAATGCATATCATAAGTCAGTCAGTCAAGTTTGCTAGGTTATATGGCAGGAAGATGGCAAATCTTGTTAAAAAGAATAATACACTTGCATCTATTTGCCGTTTCTTTGGGTTTAAACCAAATGATACAGGAATCTGGATGAAGTGATATGCACATATCGCCAAGCAAATCGCCACTAAAGATGGAAACACATCTTAAGGCAATATGCTAGCTACGTGCGTCTTTTCAACTTCTGTAGGAGTGATAACATCGTATATTGTTTATTTTTACTCGATGGATATTGTCAATAGGGAAATTTTAATATCGTCCAAGCCTAGTGCCTACTGGATAGGAGGTGCGAATTCAGGAGATAATGGACACCAGCTGTAATACTACAGTATGAACTTAAGACTAATTAAATAAAATATTTCAATGTAAAGCTTATAATATTTTCATGTGTTTGGTTTTTTTTTTTGTATTTTTGGTCATTTATGAATTGAGTTTACCTGAGAATGTTGCTCTGCAATTGACTTTGTGATGCATTTTGCCTTCTCTGAACTGCTGGGTTTCTTATCCAAACTTGTATCCAGCGTTCGTTGGCTACTTGAGGCTACAGGTTGTTTGACTTCCTCCACTGCGTTCAACTCTCGATGGTGTCGAGAAAGATGGGCCCGCATGTTCGTCGTATTACAATACTTTACGGTTCCATGACAGAGTCCCCCCCATCCCTACAATACAGTAAGATGTACAGAAACATTTAAACAAAATGTTTAGCTGGCAAGGACTTTTTGTGATATGACCACCCAAACAGTGCCGTGTGTGTGTGTGCGTGTGTGTGTGTGTACACTATATATAAAATACTATATACTCCAATCACAGCGTTCATGTATTGAAGTAGTACTGTCCATTTAAAAATGGAATTACAAATGACTTGCTGGATTAACCAATTTTCCATTATATTTTAACTGCTCAGCTATTTTTTTTTTTTTAGTCTAGGAATTATTCTGAAAATCGTACGATGGTCGTGATTGTAACATTGTCCATGGTCATTGTGATTATTTGTATTTTCTTACTAGTTGGCACATCCCTAGTGGCAACTAAACTTCTCTCACTGAAGCCGCAGAGTAAGTATGTTGTAAATATGGCCTCCCCATTTTTCTGCATATAAAATGTCTGTCTCGGGCCTGGCTCTGGTATGTCCACTCGGTGCTGGGACCTCTGTCCGGGCCATGTGTAACCAGTGAAGTAGGGGCTACTGGGTGGCTGTGGGCTGTGTTTTTTAGGGTCCTTGGGCACTGCACAGTCATCTTGAGTGTACAAGAATCTGAATTTTGGGAAGCTCCTCCAGTGTCTGGGGGTGTTGTGTAGCAGCTTTGCAATGGACAGGAGTGTCAGTGTGAAGTACCATTTACTGTATGTTGTGTTGTGCAAAGAATATAGCAAGAGTGTAGTATATGCTGAATATTATGATAATGTACAGCAGGGGTGGGTGATATGGTCTAAATATCATATTACAATATTTTGTTTTGGGTGATACATGATACATATCACAGTATTTTTCGACTTTTTCCCAAAACTATGCTTTTTGAGAACCTTTTCAGATAGTAGCTCCTACCATTACAGTAAAAACATTGCAAAGACAGAATTAAACGTAATAGGCAGAATTGGCAATTAAATATGCATTATCAAACACACTAACCTTTCAGCAAACAGTAGACTTCTGAACAGTAATAGATTTTAAGTTAACAGTTGGCGAAATCCCCCTCTTACAATGGCACAGCCTAATAGCAAACTCGGGAAACCCTTTACAAAATACAACTTGATACAGCTGCCTCTGTTTTGTGGGAAATACAAAAGAAACATGGAAAAGCACGACTGCGGAATGTAAGTCTTAAAGATTGTTCAACCAAATAGTAGCAAACAATAAAGAAAACTATTTGCAAACAATTGAATGTGTATGCTTTCTGTCGCTAAGTTATGTTTGTTAGCCAGTAGAAAGCATAACAATGTTTTGTTAGTTGGTCTTACCTGGAGCTGTAAACAGTGTAGGCTAACATAGCAATGGTAACCGATGGTAACTTAAGTAGGTGGTGATCAATAATGCTATTCGGTCAAGACAGACAAAATGCAACTGTAACACCTTTTCCATGAGTATTCCAGAGATGTTAATACTCATTACCAGGAGTTAAGAACATAACTGCAGTACCAAAATTATTTCATGACACTGCTTAATCTGTGGCAATGGTGTAAAATTACTGGGTTTATGTACTATATCACGATGTTCGCAATACGTTTAAAAACCATATAATGAATGAAATTGTACCTGTCATCATATCGCCCACCCTCGTACGGCACGCTTTGAGTTTGTACGGAACTCAAAGCGCTTTACAACGATAGGGGCAACTCACCTCAACCACCACCAATGTGCAGCACCCACTCGGGTGAATGTGACGGCAGCCATAGTATGCCAGTGCAAGTTCACTACACATCAGATACACAGTGGAGAGGCGAGGAGGGAGGGAATGATTGAATTCCATGTATGTATATATTGTCTTGATTGGGAATTTGGCCAGGATACGGGTTAACATCCTACTCTTTTCAAAAAGCGCCATGGGACCTTTTATGACCACAGAGAGTCAGGACCTCGGTTTTTACCGTACCATCCCATCCCATCTGAACGACGGACATGCAGTCCCGCGGGATCAAACCCACAACCTTGGCATTGCCAGTGCCGTGCTCTACTAACTGAGCTACAGGACTACAAAGTGCATTGGGGACAGTAGTGCTGGATATATAAGAGATGTATCAGGGACAGTAGTGTTGCGTGTATCAGTATTTGTGCTGTGCACACTGACGACAAAGTATGTAATCCTCATCACTCAGAAAAGGCAGTTGCGTGCAGTTAGAGCAAGAAATTATGTAGCCAGATTAAAATAGAGCTAATTGCTGTTCCGCACACACAAACACTCATAGAAGTCATACTCAAATTTAAGAAACAAAATGTAGCCTATTTCCAACGCAAATAGTGTGAAAGTGTAACAGTACATTGCCATGTTGCCAAAATGTAGTTCTCTGTGCAGCTCAGTAGGTAGAGCATGGCGTTTGCAACGCTTAGGTTGTGGGTTCAATTCCCACTGGGACCACATATACAGAAAAATGTATGCATTCACTACTGTAAGTCGCTTTGGATAAAAGCGTCTGCTAAATGGCATATAAATGTAGTGCTTGGGTGCAAACAGTGAAATTCAATGAAAGTATGCAACAACAACCAAAAATGTTGAACTAAATCCATGTCTGAATGTCAATGCAGTGAAAAATCCAGTGACTCATAGAAGGGGATGTTCACCGTTGAACAGTAGTCGCTATGTTGCAGCTTAAGGGTACAGTTCATTTAAGAGTTTAACATTTTTAACAGCAACGATTAACACCCCTAGATGGTGGCTTTGCTTATATCAGAGCAGTACTGGGAGCAGAGGTGTAGTCTAAAGGAGCTTTATCTGGGGGGTTGTGTGCAAGAGCTCTATTGCAGGCTACAGTGTATAGGAGCTGTATCGGGGACAGTAGTGTTGAGTCTATAGGAGCTGTATCGGGGACAGTAGTGTTGAGTGTATAGGAGCTGTATCGGGGACAGCGGTGGGTCAGTGTTTCTTCCTCACTGGGAGCTGAAAGTGGGTCAGTGCAGGGGAAGAGCTGAGACTGGGCAGCAGCAGCCTGGCAGTAACACACACACACACACACACACATGTACATACGTACACGTACACACACACACACAGAGGGACATTGTACACACCCACAGAGATGCACAGACATACAGGCTCATGCAGCTACACACACTCACACAGGCAGACATGCATAAGGGTAAGGTACAGATTCTGGTAAGTCGCCCCTGGCCCTGCAGCCCTGATCCTCTTCACATTGGGGATCTAAGCTGCAGCTGTCTCCAGTGCACTGGACTGGCCCGACAACTTAGAGGTTTCCAGCAAGACAGGGTGGTGTGGGCGGAAATCCTGGGTCCTGGGGCATGCTGGTGTTAAAGGCAGTGGTGTAGGGAGGGGTGGGGGCATTTGATTCTGCTGCTATACCCTCCAGCATGCCCAGGCCTAGATAAACCCCAACTGTGTAAATGGGGCGCACAATTTTGTAAGTGGATTTGGATTAAAAGTTTCAGCCAAGCGCATTCATTAGCTAGCTTGAGTGACTGTGTGCGTGGGTAAGCACCTGAGCATACATACCTGTACCGTGCATGTGCTGCTGGGGACCTGCGCAGAACAGTGTGTGAATACCCCACTGTGTCTCTGGGAGCGCGGGGCCTGCTCTATGTGTTGACTCCAGCCAAAGTGCCTCTGTCTGCGCCGGCATGCCTGCACATACCCCTTGCCAGCCTCCATGCCAGCTCTAAGCTGGCACAGCGAGAATTAAATAGCCAGAGCTTCTAGAGATTATGGCCGGCTTAACAGAAGATTAATCACATTGTATACACAGTATAGGAGGAGAGCAGCTTCAGAGAAGGGGATGCCAGGCTTTACTGGAGAGCGGCAGATACCAAGGAGAACGCTGTTAAAAGGCAGGCGTGCTTCTGTGAGACACCACCTTGCACTTGCAGCTGGTATGGTATGGGAGGGGTGGGGGTGATGCCTTTGTGCTGCACCTTGGTTATCATGGCTTGTGACCATTCCTAGTTTTTAGGGACTACCTGCAGGATTCCCTGAATAAATGCCCCTTTCTCTAACCCCTGTGTCTTTGGAAAACGGAAAGCCAACCTGTAGTGGCATGGCTGTCCCAAGCTGGGAAGCTCCAAATTCAACCGCCTAAAGAGAAAAAGAGAAGAAATCGGCTGTTTCCCCCCTTCAAACGTCATCTTTGTCACAAATGGAGAGGCGTGTGCTTCCCCCTGTTTAGATGAGACCTGGCCCCTGACCGAAGCAGACACAAGCAACAAGTGTCTGATTTCTGCTAGTGCCTCTGTCCTCCTGGTTTACGCTAATTGATCCAGACGCGAGTGTTCCTAAAGGATGTAATTGCAGCCATTAACATTTGAAGTGGACTGCTTTCTGTGTCCGTTTCCTTCTCCTGACACGCCTACTGGATAAAATATGATGCATTCTTTTATCAAACATTAATGTGGTAAGACTGAAAAGTAACACAGACAATTGCACTTTTACTAAACCAGTGATTGGTTGTAAATTGCTTGTTTTATTGTCAAACATAACAATCAATATTTTTTCCAATTGCAAAATGTTGTTGCCTAGTTGGATTATAAATTAAAAGGCTTGCAGGTACCGACTTCTGTGTTCTTCAGTGTGTCCTGGTTGTTGTGATGAACCATATTAGGCCATATAACGAGCAAATACCGTTTACGTATGAAAACAAGTGACTAGCCTGGAATAAAATGTTAATGACTTTTACGTATTTACATAGGTTTTTCCATTAGTAGGTATCTGGCATGAGGAACTGAGTTGTCAATGTTTAAAAGTGGGTTTTAATCTTTTACTGAATAAGTATATAAATTAACCTGTAAGTATGGGCAGGGGATTGTTGTAGCCCCCCTCCATCAGATTGTGTGACCTTTAACCTGACCCACACAAAGCACTGTGAGCTGTGGAGGTTGTGACCGTGTGACACAGTACAGGCTAGCTAAGTGCCCTTTGCCTGTGACTGTTGGGAGAGGTACAATGACAGAGTGCCAACACTAGAGTTGGCTGAATCTTCTCCTTAAGCGAGGCAATTACCCAACCGGTACAATGATAAGTAGTTAGTATTGATTGTGTTCGTATTTGAGTACACCCACCCCCTTAAACCACGGCTGCGGCGAGGGGCTGCAGCTGTGGCAGATTCATGTCAATTAACCCCGCACCAGCCTGTTAATGTGTGGGACTGAAGTGAATGAAACGCTGATCAATACTGAAATGTGCCTGGCGTGAAGTGGGGAACATGCAGAACACCCAAATAAAACATCACCAGGTGCCATCCCTGGACAACTCGCTCCTCGCACGACGGCCACGACTGCATCACTTACAGCCTTCCCGTTTTTACAGGCGCTCGATTGCAGTTGATTTGGTAGTCTGTTCAAATGTATTCACGTAGACCTGTTTAGCACTTCCAGCGACCTCCTTGGCATCTAAGACGCCGAGACAAAGTGCTAAACTGTGCTGCAGAGGCTGCATCTTGACCGAAAATCTTTTCTTGGTAGAGTTTGTGCTCTTCTGTTCACGCCCAAGCCCATCCCAAATTCAACATTTCAATTTTGTATTTAGCGGTGTACTGTACTCAGCATTTTATGCAATGTCCAGTGCTACATCACTGGTACCAATAAGTATTCAAAAACGTAACTGTCACGCCTATTTTGTGCATTCACGCCTATTTGGACATACCAAAATATAACCGTTCATAGCTCAAGTACTTCGATGGCCACATAGTACCTACATTTGTTATAATTTGAAAGGAAACACATTGTAGTTTATAGGGGTGTGCTATAGCATGTGGACACAACACATCCCAAAGGACCGAAGATCAAACATACGATAAGGTAGACCTTTATAGTTTTTTTGTGTATAATCTCATGTTTGAAAAGCAATAAATGAGTCACATTACATGATATACCTGTCGAGTTTTGTGCATGCCTTGTCCAATACGGCAACTAAGTCTGTGCACAACAACAGACTTCTAGACTCAAGGGCTCATGAACTAGAGGCCTTTTATTGAGTGGTGTCACTGGTGGTCTCCAATGCCGTTTTTCCACCGCAGGGTATGGTACGGCACGGTAACCATCCGTATCCGTAACTGTCCCCTTCACGGGCTGAGTCCCTGTGTCGTTTTTCCATTGCACAACAGAACCGAGTTATCTGAAGTGACAAAAAAGAATGCGACTGGGGGAAAGAATAATATATATTGGCAAGTTTCCCCACAGGGACAAATAAAGTATATTGTATATTTATTATTCGGTGTTGGTCCTCCAATGAATTGCAATTTACCAAGATCACATTTACACTTTCCAGTACAATTTCCACTATTGGCCCAGTGATATCTATTCACTCTTGTGACGTGGCAAAACATACTAAAATGTTTTGATGACTATAAAACCTGTTTCTATCACCCAAACTATTATGAATTGTTATTTTGCTCACAAAACAGATACTGTTATGTGATACCTCAAAGTGTCTCCTAATGTCTCCAAGTGGCACAATTCACTTCTGTGACAATGAGAACCACACTACAAAATGTTGTTGCCTGTGAGACACACACCAAAGTCAAAACAAAGAATTGGATAGCATTTGCATTACTTTTTACATTTGAAGCATTTAGCAGACACTCTTATCCAGAGTGACTTACAAGATGGCTACAACAGGATAGCAATAACAGAAGTTGTTTTTGTTTTTTTCAATGGTCAAAAAGTAATCAACAGGCATTTACCATTATCAACTTTTTAGGAAAAAAACTAAACAGCAACAGCTGTCAATATTAGCAAAATAAATAGAATCTATCAAAGTATGGCACCAATATATATATATCATTATAATATATAAGTTACAAGTATTATATGGCATGGTCATTGAAACGGGTCTCCTTTGGGCCTTTGGTATTCTAAAACCAAATAATACATCCAAATAAACTAAGAGAAACGTAAAATAATAATATACATGCCATTTAGCAGAATCTTTTATCCAAAGGGACTTAGTAGTGAATGCATACATTTTTCAGTATATGTGGCCCCAATGGGAATCAAACCTACAGCCTAAGCATTGTCAGCGCCATGCTCTACCTACTGAGCTACACAGAACCACCAAAAGTATAAATAGTTTTCCAAAACTCTGAAGTCTGTGCCCTCTCTTAAATCGCTTGCGTCTTCATTAGCATCACGATGTGCGCATAGCACATTCATGATAGTAAATGCAAACAAAGGGAAACCATATATCGTTGTAAAGGATAACCCATTGGCTAGAATCATAGACACATTTCAGCATGTATGGAGGGAAGTATTATCATTTATGCCCCTGGATCATGGCCACATGATCACATTACTGGTGGCGCTGGTTGCCATTCAGGGTGGTCTGTTTAGCCAATACTTAGTGGAAAATGACAGGTGTAGGCTTATTTTGTAGCAAAGATTTACCATCGCAAGGATACAACACTTTCCTATGTGAAACATACTCTCATATCTTGTAGACACAGGAGAATGACACCTTGCTGTTGTTGGCAATACGAAGCACATAGAACACTTTTGAACTCTTGATTTTGTTTGCTCTTCTGACAAAACTGGGTCACTACTTTTGTTCATTAGACCCTTACGGTGATCAGGATGCCCACATTAAAAATGATCTGTCATATTTTGGAACTTCTAGACTTCACCGAAGGTTAGGAGCAGCTATTCTAGAGTACCCTGCCTTGAATTGGGATGGGATTTCTTTTGCGACATCGCAGTTGACGTCAATTGGCATGCATCGTTGAAAAGATGAGATTCACTTGTCCATATTTTTAGTACATTTAACCGTGATATTTAAAGGAGAACGTGCTATGTGATGTAAACAGCCTGGCGGCGGACCAGTGACAGTTATGGGATTCATTTATGGGTTAACTATGTTAACCTAATCATTTCATCTGCAGTTGTTTAAAATGCTGTTTAGGACAATGCTGGGAAATTGTTTATAAATTCCAGATTCTCACTGCTGGTTTGATTCTTGTCATTAAAAATGTGTGGTTTTATTAACCATGGTTATTCAGTTATAACAATGCCTACACCGTACTTTCCCTTTAGGTTTAGTAGCATTTTTGTCCTTGCAGTCTGTAGCCTGTGTTGCTAAAGTGTCTGGTGCACAATGTGAGAGACCGACCTCACACTAAGCATTGAAATGTTTTTGTTTATTCAGATTTTAGCTTTAACAAGGGTTTAAAGATGTTGGAAGAGGCCAGGGCAGCAATCCATCACCAATTCCAGATTTTATATCCATGGCCAGCATGTCAAAGGAGCTTGACACCTTGATCTCATTTTCATGTTCTTAATCACTGTTTCTATAGTAACAAACTGATTATATTAGAGAATGTTTATCTGTGGTTTGGGTGGGGTGGGGGGATACATTTTGTGAGGTGTCTACGTCAGGTAAATCTTGATCCTATATTTTCAGGAGGACACTTAGCACAGTGATGCCCACTGGCGTTATTTCTGTGAAAGGCAAAAGAAAAGTCCAAGGTGCCAATAAAACTCCAAGGGGAGAAATTACATAGATTGTTTCAGATTGATAATTATGTAATGGGGCTCTGTTCAAGCCCCTGATGACTCATAGGGTCAGAATTTATCCCCATCATGGAATAACCTTGTACATCTTTTTTTCATACTTTACTGAACATTGATTCAACCCAGCAAAAGCTTTTGTGGGGAATTAAATGTATTGTGCAGTTCATGTAATGGTGAATCTATATGGTGTATAGTATAGATGCATGTAGTGCCACCATTAAAAAAAACATGAATTCCTTTTATTTTCTGCTAAATCAAACCAGCGGCCAAAATTAAATACAGGTTCCACTTTCCAAGGATGTCTTTGTTATACAGTCACATAGAATGCATATATAATTAATACATTACTGGACTTTATAAGGTGTCTCCTTGATCGTGTGCCGTGTGATGGATAGTTGCCTGTTTTAGTAGTGAGCCTACAAGCTGATGTAGACACTTCTCTACTTTGTAGGTGTTTTTCCCTCCTAGTCAATTATCAGCACGAGTCCCAGATCAGCTTATCTACATCATAGCTAGGCACAGAAGTTTGCGATTAGTGCTAATCTGGGTCTGAAAATGCAGCTCTGTCTCTGTTCTTGTACATCCATGCCATCATTTTCTGTAGTGAGCCATTTGGCCACTGGGGGCAGCAGAGGTGGGGCCACCAACACTCTGCATCATCACAACCTTTGGCCTGCATCACACCCCTGTAATCTACGGCATTGGCTCTTCGTCCTAAACCTGGAGTTACCCCTCTGATGTCATAGACTTTTGTTCCAATTCAGATCAATACATACTTTTAACAGACACCAGGTCTGATTTTTGTCCCGGGAGAGCTTTTTTTCCCTCATAAAATTCAAGGAGTGAGCCTACCTTTTGGCACACAGTGTCATACCTGGACCACTGCCACTGACACTTGTGGGAATATCCCAACAGAAACCTGATCTCATAATAAACTCTTGCTGACCCCTTAAGAAAAAATAGCCCTTAATCCCTCCATTGTAGATCATGCCATAGTATAACATACGCACAACCGCACGCATACTTATCCGACAATTAGTATTGTGTAGCTGATACAAAATCCAAATTCTGATGAATCTCTGGTACACTTGCGGCCGATGCAAAAGTGGCCTTGCTCTGCATCCATATGTCTGTCTGTCTCTGTCTGTGTGTGTGTGTGTGTGTGTGTGTGTGTGTGTGTGTGTGTGTGCGCGCCCCGTCTGTCCTTCCTTCCGTCCGTCCGTGCGTGCGTGCACGTGTGTGCTTTTTCAGGTGAAAGGTCGTTGCTGAAAGGGGGAGGGATCATGGATTAACATTGGGGATTCTCCTGTGTGTCTCTTCACGAAAAGGGTCAGGCACAAGTACACAGACACTCCGACAGTAGATACAATCGCCCCATTACCAGGGAAATAGCCTTTTGATTTCTGCAGGTTTTCTCTAAACCACACTAGGAAACTATTTTCAACAGGGAGCAGGGGGAGGTGAATGTTTATCTTCTGCCTTAGGAATTATGACTTGTTGTTTTTTTATTTATTTTTAAAAAATGAAACCTGTTGTACATGTTGGATAAGGAACAAAAAACTGAAATAATTGTTTGAATGGTTGGAAGTGCTCTCCTTCAGTTCAGAGATTGTGTCCTTGTATAAGGGATGAATTCTTTATCCTCGAGATATACATAAAAAACTGACATTTTACTGCCTAGTGTATTCTAATTACATCACATTACATAGCAATGCCACTAACATCTAAAATAAGTTGTAAAATGTATATAATACATATATTTGCAAATATCACTTGTTGATTGTTTATTTCTATTTTTAATTTTTGCTTCTGTATTTAATAGTGCATGTGACTGTTCATGGTTGCTTAATGTGTTTTGCTGTGTTAATTGAGTGGCCCTGGTAACAGGCAGGCTGTAGGTCTTTTCTAAACCTGTCCTTGCTGGGACCTGCCCCGGGCCTATTTATGGATGAAACTTCAAACTCCAGTAGTGTTAAACTTGAGTCTCTGAATGCACTTGGGTCTCTTGGCAGAACTCACTTGCAATAGCAACATTGGGCCATTTTTGTCACATGTAACTTCAAACGTCAGTGGTATACAATATGGCCAGCTGAGAAATGCAACTGAAAGCTTATTTGGATCAGACATGGGTGATATGTTTGTGAAGCATGATATGCATCCCTGTTGTGTTTGGTGGCGCTAAGACCTTTACATATCCCACCATTCCCTATGATATGTCTGCTGCAGTGCTTAGTGTATTTGCCACTGTAAGGGAAATTAAGGCCAAGACTCTTATTTTTTTGGCTGGTAATTAAAAGTTAAACATCTACTACTCAACTTTTGCTTTATAGTGCTAAGGGGAGATTCCTTAGAGTTTCAACCTGAAATGCTAATTTTTAGGGGGTTTTCAAGGGGTTCAAAATTTTAAAAATCTATGAATTAAAAATGTCCTATTCAGGCAAGTGTGTAACTTTGTTTTCAGAGGGTTGATAATTTGATGGTCTCTGTGTATATTTCTCAGGAAACATCTGTAAATAACTTTACATTGAACTATTAAGCAATGATGGTCATCCACCCACTACCTTAGCCAAAGGCTAAAATGTGAGTTTATTCATATCTAATGGTCAACAATATGGTTTAGACATTTTCAAAAGTTGTGGAATTGTCCATTCAAGTTTTCAGGCTATATTTGGTTAATCATTTTCATTTCGTTCTAGTTTTGAAAAGGCAGCCCCTCTGTTGTACTAAACCGTATAGTTCATTTTGATAATATGAGATCTCCATTTGAAGAACCGATTATTGTCTTACTGTTCTTTTTGAGTTTGGACACCTCTGGTCTTAAATGTATATCAGTCGATACATTGCACATTCACTTGTTTGTTTTTCAAAGGCATTGGTCTAAACCGGGCGATGGGTGGCCAACTGACATGTTTCAAGACAGAAATTCGGAGACCGCCGTGTAAAGGAGCGCAGTGTAACCTTATTTAGTTGTCAGATTTTCCCGGTCGGTAAACCGGCGGTTTGCCAATGGAAAGTGTTGGCTATGAGAGCTATGATATATATTTGGATTTTCTGCCTGTAGATAAGGTGGTTGAAAATATAGTAGAGCAGCAACACGTACACGTTTTGTGTCCCCTCCTAGTTAGCAGCCTTGTAACAGTTGTTAGGATTGATAGCTAGCAATGTCTCTCTTGCTTTAATGAATAGCGATGGATATGGGGAGAAATCATGTTAAAGTATACGTTGTATAAACGTTTTCAACCTCCCCAAGCTGTAAGAGAGAACTGAAACACAACCCCAGCAACCTCCCCGCAGCGTAATTGTAATTCGCCGCTGTGTTACCCCTTCGTTCCTCTTGTGCTTGCTGGCTTTTTCAGTGCAGTTCGACTACCGTATCTTCCCACTGCATCATGTTTACCTAGCAACACGCATCACCCGCTGCCGGCCCTCCCATTGGTCATTTCAAAACGCAGCCAGGACCAATGGCGGGCTTGTTGCCATGGTACAGTGTGTAGTTGCCGGGTGGAATTTTGCTGCAAGGCACGTGAGTCCCGGAATCTTCGCCTTGCGTTTTTAATCTCGGGTGTCTGGGAGCTTTGCAAACGTGATTTATTGGAACCGAGTCACATTCCCTCCCGAGAACCAGCTCACATATACACGTACACATTTATCTATATATTTATACGTATACAACCCATGTCGTTTAATGACAGACGAAGGCTGTGAAGTCTGTCACGTCGGGAGCATGTGTTCACTTTGGTTACAAGGGGGAGAAACATGTAGCTAGCTAGTTAGCTAACTTCCAATTGAAGTAATTTTATGTTGGTTCCTTACTTTCGGTTGTTATCCTCACCATACCCACTTGCTAAGTCACATCTTGCAACAAGATAGAAAGTGTGCGCGTGCGCTTTCCCTTTGGAGAAGGGGGGTGGGGTAATACATGAAGTTGCTAGCCAGCTAACTTCGATGAACTGGTGCACGGGAAGCAGGGGACATATGACCAACATTCTAGGTTATAAATGGGACCTGGGACGGATTGTATGTCGTGTTCTAAAACCCCCCGCATCCTGTACATCGTTCACTCGAAAGCAGGGTAAATTCGGATGTCGAGAGACGCTTCGGGTCTGGTCAGCTGCACGGACTTGTGGTCATCTTCCGGAGATAGCTGGGGAATTATTCTGGTGTTAATAATAGCAATACATGAGACTTTGGAGAATGCCGAATCTTTCGAGCTGTATTGCCTTTTTTTGCATGTCATTTAAAATATAAATCAGTATTTGGGTCCCCTTTCTTAATTTCACCCTACATTTAAATCATACAGCGTTATTTTGGGTGTGTCCACACCCCCATCGTCCCTCTCCGTCTCTCCATAGCCAAGCCCTTTGACCCACAATACGCAGTTAGTATGCGTTTACCTCAGTGCTGCATCTTCAATGAGCTGCCTCCCTTGACAAAAGAGAACCGAGAAAGGGAGGGGGCAGCACAGTTCAATAAGAACAAAGTAATGTTATTACGCAAGTTTTGGGCAAATCAGGAGGTGAGATGTACTGTACTACCCAAACGCATGACGACAGTTATTCTGTCAGCAATTAAGTAAACGATAGGCTTTTTTCGCTGGAAACACGCACACACACTGACTACGGTGGCGAGTGAATGACGGCATTATATTAACCTCTTTTTGCCCCCCCCATTAAATCTCCAGTTGCTATAGTTTTAAGGGGAGAAAATAGAGAGAATAAACTACATTGAAGGCGTTAGGATTCTCAAATCTCTGAGAACAGCAGTTGCTGTAGCGTTTACCACGTGTGTCTCTGAGAATTATTTTCAGACTTTCCAAAAGACTAGCATGAGATTGTTACAGCATTACTTCACTCCCAGGTTTTTTCTCCCACGTAACAGGCCAATCCCTGTGTCATTTCACAGGAAGCGTACTGCGTAAGCGTGCCGTTTCCCATAGCTACGTTGTTTAAAGGCTAAGTAGTTTGAAGTGAAATGATAATCCGCATATTTTAAAAGTTAATAAAGACATAATTAGATCAAAATGATTTTCCGGCTCGAGTTTACCTTAACATAACTATACACTTTTCGTGGGCATCTGTACATTGCAATAAATATATTCTATTAAAAGTTATATATTTGAATTAATCTGTGACAAAATTTGGACCAGTGGGTTAGTTGGAAATGGAAATTGAATTAAGTTTATTCGTTTATTCTCGAATATGTTTGGATTGTATCTTGTCAACGAAATGTTAGTATTTAAGTCACTTAATGATCATAATAAAGTAAACATTTTTAATGGTAAATTGGGTGTGCTGGAAAAAGCCCCACTTAGTAATATAAATGGTTGTATATAAAATGTTAATTTCATATAAGATCTGTATATGATATGACATGATCTTTCTAACTTTGTTTAGTCATCCCGTTGTTTCTGTAGTTTGCTGTAGCATCCGAATGCTTCTTTAAGTCCCCTCCCCCAGCTGTGTCACAAATCGGACATAATGGGAGTTCTGATACAAACCTCTTCGTCCACTGTATAGCCTATGAACAATTGCCATTGATTTCACGGGTGGATCGTTGTCATGAAATTTGAGGCATCGTAACTCCTCTTTGCTTCTTAGTAGGACATTTGGCTTTTGCGCACAAATGACGAATGAGTGATAAAGGCGAACAGACCTTTGGTCTCATATCTTAGAGGGTTCCTTTGTAATTGTATTTGTAAGTTTGTTTTGACATTCTTGAAAAATATGATTTAAAAGGGGGTGTAGTAAACTGTAGCAAGAATCGGTTGTTCCTCGCTCTTTTTCGTTTGACTGTGCCCGCACCCCTTAGGCCTATGCCTTGTGATTACTTTGCGTTGGTTGTTTGCCGCCCCCTTTAGCTATCGTGTCTACCTGAAGTCTTTACCATTTGCGCGAGCACGTAATTCTGCCTCTGCGTGTCGTTTAGAGACAGCAGGGAGAGAGGGGGACAGGGCAGCCGCCTCTCTTCTTTCTCCGCCCACTCACCTCACCGCTCCAATCCAAACTGCCGACGCGACCTCGTCTGACCAATCGTACACAAGCTGCCGTGGCGTCGGATAGCAACAGAGTCTGAGAGCGCGCAAACAGGGGGTGGGTGGTATTCATAATCGAGGAACGCGCGTCAGGGAGGGGAGGGTTGTAGCGGAGGACAGCAAAGAGGAAAGGAGGGTTTGTCTGTGCGCGCGCTTTAGCACAGAAAAGTTAATATTATTTTAAAGGGCATATGCTGCCAAGGGAAGCTTACACAAGTGAAGGCACTTATGAGGGGAAAACTTAACTTTTCGGTCCCCGTGATGCACCCTATGAAAGTTATGTGGTCAAAAATGCCTCAAAACGGGTGTTCTTGTTACCTTATCACTCGTTTAGCAGCTTGGAAAAGCAACAAAAATAAAGAAATGAGCAAAGCTTTTCATTGGTTGGGAAGATTTTGTTTTGCTATACATTTATTTTTGTTAGCAGCCTTCACATTAAGTTCGTGTTTGAGACATATCTGTGCTATAGCTGACTGAGCTTAATAGCCAAGTTATAAGTACCCTACGAATTTCTTGCAACTTTATCACCCAAACTGTTGGTTTGTGTAAACTACGCATACAGTAAACAAACTAGCCAAACTGTGTCGCTGTTGGTGAGACCATACGAGGCTTAATTTGTCCATTTAGCGATTTGAACTTGTATTTTTTCCGGTTTTAATAAAATTACCAGTGTCCTCAAATCAAAGGGGAGCCGTTGCAACACCCTTTGAAGAATAAGTGTGTTTGGGGGTGTGGGGGGTCTTGTCGCGAATGCTTGTATGGGCACACGCACTCGGGGTTGCGCCTTCAGCGTAGTTCTCTCAGTCTATATATATATACAGTATATATATCTGCCGGGTTACTATAAATGGAGAGGAGCGCCTTGGTGGTGCAACTACTCCAGAACGGGGGTTGCTTCGTGTGTCAGGTTTGACTTAAGTGCTTTTATTTGTCCAAACATCACTAACAGACGTCCATTTTTTGTCAATAAGTAAATCAAACTGATCATCTGTTCTGTACTGTTCTATAGCACCCCAGGTAGCCCGCCAGTAAAAGCGTTTAAACATTTATGCGCGAGAGCTGCGTCAACTAAGCTCCCTCCTCTCCAGAGTCCATGTCTCCCGTTCCCCCCCGCGGTAGGATTGCTCTTGGAACATTCCCCATCGCAGGGTGTGGATCCAGAGCCGGCCAGGGAGAACAGCTAACAGGGAGCGAAATCGGGGAAAGCGGCGAATATGAGGTAAAGCTGGTCGAGAAGGAAACACTCGGTGGAGAAAAATCCTGCGAGAGAAAAGGACCGAAGGGCGAAAAAGCGCGCAGAGTGCGAACTGGAAGGGACAAGCAGAGGAGGACCGTTGACTGAGCCCCTGACGGAAGCGATCTCAACACCGGCTGGCAGAGAATAGACTGCGGAGGCTGTGCGGGATGGAAGCCGCAGGAGTGAACATCGCCAGCCTTTCTTTATCCTGAATCAAGGAATTGGGAGTTTTGAACCGGAGTTGTTTCATTTTTGCGGGGAATCGCTGAAAATAGCCGGTTATCAGGAAGAAGTGCAATAGCGGCCTTTTGTGAGCAATAGCTAGCAACAGTATATGCATTGAGACAGTGACGGGAAATACAAGCAGAAGGAATATGGTCCGATCTTTTTCCCAACTGAAGTGAAATCGACCAAACTAAGGAAAGGATAAATCTGGAATAATCGTTCACCGCATGTGTGGATTTTTGTAAATATCACCCAAATGCAACGCATAGCTAGCTAGGTAGCTAAAGCAAATAGCTTTGACCAAACTGAGTTGAAAGGAGCGTGCAGTTTGTAGCTACGTTTTAAAGGCACATTTTAATCAATGCAAAACAGAAAATGGGAGGTTATCTATTTTAAGCTTACTGAGCCGCAGGTGCATTAACGTCTACATTTTCGCTTTTCATGGGTTGTTACCCCTGAACAGATCAGAAATTCAAAATCAGTTTTACGTTTGTGCCTGGAAATACAGTTGCACTACAGCACTTTGCATATTGTGTTTAGTGTGCACGTGTAGGTTTCCTCTTCCTGCGCACGAAAACATTTATCACAATAGTCAATATTTACATTGTTGTCACGAGTGTTTTGAGCTCCCTCCCTACGACCTGCTAAAGCATAAGGTCACCACTGGACATCTGCGGACTTTAGCTTGTTCCGCAAAAGGGGGAAGGGGTGTTCGTGATCGTATATTTATTTGTGCGTGCGTGTGTGGCAGACAGGGCTGATAGGAATGCACTCCTTGTTTAAGAGGTAGATCTAAACTTGTTTTCTCTCGGTCTCTCAAGCGTTTCCGAATTCGAGGACTGAGGATACATCGAAAAGGCTGGGAAGAATAGCACTAGTCGTTAGTTACTACTCCCAGTTTGTTTTTTGACAGATTTGTTTCCCTTAGGATACCTAGACGGAATCTAAGCGCCGCTATTGCTATTTTTAGGGAGAGTGATGGGGTAAATGGTGTTAGCCTGAAATTGAGACCCTTCTCCCAGCCTACCAACACTTCCAGGTTTAGCTCCGTTTCCCGTGTCAGCTGCTGAATTGTCCGGACTGTAAACCCAAGTGAGGGTCCCTTCTCTCAGCCAAGCTCTCCTCCCTCGTCTATGACTTAATTGGAAGTTGATCCCTTTTTTTTTCTTTTTTTTCTCCTTTTTTTCTTCTTTTTTTAGTGGAACGAACTTTTAGTCGTCACGGGACAATGCATGAAGCAGTCCTGCTTATGGAGCAACTCAAGTAACCAAATAATTTCATCCATATATTACACAAGAAAAATTCATATATCTTACAGAAATATATCTACAAAATATATAACAAATATATTAAATAAGTATATTATATTTTTACGTCTGAATTAAGCATCGTTGCCTGAAACCCAATTCATTGCCTTAGTGATAGATAAATAGTAATAAAGGGAATACGAAGGACAGAAGTGGACCTTTTTGGAAACAAGTTTATGGTGCCTTTTTCTTTTATCAGTTCCTTCTGTCTCATTTGCTTCAGGATTGTGTCACTTATCAAGAAATATTTTTGTGCGGGGAACCCAAATCAAGCTATAGGTATATCTGCCTTTCCAGTCTCGACTTGAGTTGATTCATTGTTGGATGTATGTTGCTGGATCACCGAGTTAATGAAGATTTCTGTCAAGGAATATTATTACTTGATGAATACCCTACTTTTTCCAAAGTAGTCTTTGGGTTTCGCCACCGGTAATTTTTAATTGACACATATTTTTGGGGGATACCACAACCCAACACACAAGAGTTTCCGATGGTGATCACTTCGACAGTGGAGGAGAAGCCGCAGCCTTCCAACAGAATGGTCGCGAACTTACCGACCGAATCCTGGATTGGCAACCCAGATCAGAGCCGCTACCTGCCGCAGTCACACCTGCTCCGGAAGCCGTCAAAAAGTTAGTATCGTCTCTTTTAAAACACATATGCCATCACAATGGTTGTAAAACCGACTGCAAAATTAGTCTGGAATAGACTGTAGGGAGACAAGTCTCCCTAGTGAGAGATCTTACCTCAGAATGTCTAACCTTTTTGTGCTGAAATACATGTTCAGCCCCTTGTAGAGTGTAGCTTGTTGGATAAGGATCTGATTCCACCACTGCTGTATGTAAAGGTCTCTCTTGGACCTCAGGGTAGGTCAATGGAATTAGAACCTCTCACCCCACACTGTCCTAATTTGAGACCTCAACTTCAGGAGAATGTAAGAGACTAGAGCCTGACTTGTTAGGTCTTGTCAGCTCTCTAAACATAGTTGTTTCTTAGTGGCTTTCTTAACTTCAAGGTCTTCTCAGGGAAATTTGGCATTCACTAGTAGATGTTTCATCACTGGAGGAGTTGGGTGAAAAGCTTCTCCCAATCTCTGTTAAAAATGTCCCATACTTAGTCAAACATCATCTGAAAAGTCGTACTAGATTCTTACCTTCATAGCTTCATGTCAACTGGTGTTTGACTGCTTTCTCATGGTCTTTATGTGAGGGCAGTTCCATGTGCCAACGTTTGACTTGCGGAAGTCTATCTCGAAGCGGCAAGCATGGGCTCTCCTCTTGTTGGTGCAGGAGTTTCTGTCTTCTGTGGCCATGACTACAATGTGGTGCTCATCCTCTCTCGAAACCCACATACAACAACAAAAGCGCGTGGTATCTGAGTTGTAAAAAAAAAAAAAAAGGAAAAAAGTGGACCATTATAGTGATGACGTAACGCAGAGAGGAGGAGAGGAAAACGAGAATGGGGAAAGACCTAGCCGTGCTTTCGGTGGATTGGAGAATTACGTTCCGTGCCATACAGTGGTTTCGGCAGCCTTTGGGCAAAAACCGAAGGGTATCTAACCACACGGCTGTCACCTGTGAGGCTTGGTGGAGACTTATTTAGATTATTCCTGGGTTTTGGTTTGCTCTGCGGACGGGTTTAGTGTAGCAGCGGGGTTCGTATAGTGGCGGGCGGACTGGGTTACGATCGGCGTATGTGAACGAAGTATGCTAAAGCTGATATTGTGTCATCGCAACGTGTGCTAAGAATCACCGATCTGATTAGAGTGAAGTCAACGGCGCACTTGCATCGTACATAGGGCAGTGAATGGTGACATCTGCGAATGCATACCGATTTCAGTTTCGATCTTCAAGATTCTTCTAGCACCGACTGCTTTTTCTTAGCCGAGCTCGCAGCAACAGATCACCTTAGCTACAGAAAATGGCAAATCTCATTTTACCGATGACATGTCTTTAATGTCACGTGTTCACAGCTGACTGAAGAGATACAATTGGGTATGTGACTGGAGGTTAAAGATTGTAGTGCTTTAACTGAACGGAATCCTGTCTTCACTCCGGGACTGCCTGTCGACGAAATCGTTTGCACAGATTCCCCCTGACCACTTTCTCTTTTGCCGCCATTGTCCTGGGCGGGCTTGTTCAAACAGTGGTGAGAGCGATGCTCCCAAACAGATTTGTACACTCCTCAGACATCTGTGCTTCAGCTCACTGACCTGTTGCTTTACACAGATGAAAATTTGCAGTTGTGTACAGCTGAGCTTGTAGACGTGGTTCCCATGTTTCCACGGTTCACAGTGACATCCTGCAGCTGCTAAAAGCTTGAGGCACCCAAAGTTCTGTACGCAGAGACTGTTTTTACACTAATGTGTGGGTATGAGAATGGAAACTTTTTAAATTTTAAATCGGCGACCTCGGTGTCTGACCTCAAAGCTTCTAGTACGGTGGATTCTGAAGTATGGTCAGGGTGTGACAGTTCCCTGACCCGGTACCCACTGACCCGCCTTAGCTGCATGTGCGCCCCAGTGTGGCAGTTTTTAATAACTGATGGGAGACCTGCTGCTGCTGACCCCATAATGTCTTCAAGTCAAACCCGTGCCACCTGCACCCACATGTAGAAAGTTTATCTGTAAATAAACAAGCTAGATCAAGCTCCCAACTCCTATGTTTTCTCATCAGCTTATGATGGCTGAAGAGTTCCTGAAGCATTTGCTTGCCTTTGGTTATTTGATGTGGGAGGTTATTTTCGAGTGGGACACTTAGCAGTAAAACATGAACAAGACTAAGAGTAGTAATATTAGTGCTTGGAGTTTGGAGTAAGTATTGGAAAAAAAGACCCTTTCTGCCTATGGTATTTCACACAGAATAAACATTCCTACTTGTTGACTCTCTTGTGGGGTTGGTTAACTTACCATCACACTGGTTCAGTTTGTAGTGGAAACACCTTTGCCTCGCCTCAGATACAGCAGACCAAGAGCTTAGACAGGTCAGTGGAAACATCACGTTTTTAACCCGGATCACCATAACTGAGGGTTTTATTCTTTGGCTAATTAGTATCTGTGAAACTGACTGTTAACATGCCACATTAAACCCAGAGCTGAATGAGGATGCAAGATTCGGTTTGTTGCGATACTGAGGCTCATTTATGTTCTCAGTTGTGTGCTGCACTTAGTGAGTCGAGTTGCTGTGCTTCAGGAAGCAGCTTGTGGAAGTGCAGAAAGGGGTATTCAATGGACGGAAGTGTGTGAGTGGGAATGGAGGGAGGGAGAGGGTGAGAAAGCCAATTTCATAATGTTATACCATTATAACTTTATAACCTGACTCGGCTTGGCCCGGCTATACACTTGACCTTGGGTGTGCCCTTGACTAAGGTTCTGTAGTTCTGGTCCGTGCCAGCCCAGGACAAAAAACATTTTGGGACTTTCCTGATAAAAGCACCCAAATGTTACTGAAGACAAAGTCCTGTGAGAAGTTTGGTTGCGGAAACCTGTTGTATTGCTGGAGTTCACCTTGTCGATGTAGTCCATGTCATTTAATGCAGACTTGCCCATTTAAGCCCTAAAGTGCATTGCATTTTGCCCCCAAGTGCAAAAACCGCCCCGCAGCCGACTGAATCAGCCCTGTAGCCACCCACTAATTCCGGCCGACAATTCTGGCTAACCAGGACTGATGGCAGCGGTTGCTAGACCTGGAGCCTGATGTGTTGAGAGCCCAGAATGAGCCCGTCGCTGGTTTACAGGGCGAAGTTTCCCCCCTTTGATGACAGAAACTGGCAAAGGCTAGAGCTTAGCACGGATCAGCAATGCAAAAAGCTCAACAATCCCCGTCCAGCCCTTAATGTTATGATCTATCAGAGGATTGCTCTGATGGAAGATTGTGACACTTGAAACATTCATGTTTATAGCTGAGTGTGCATAACTTTTTAATGCCACCATTATCACTTCCAAGTAATGGCAATTTAGCAGCGTAATTGTAAATCAAAGCGCCGCTGTAATTGTCAATTGTAATTTGATGTCGTCCTGGCCCTTCTCTTTCTATGAAAGAGGGGAAGTGTGCATGGGGAGGGTGGGGGGGTATTTTATACGCACGTCTAGGTGCAACTTTTCAGCCATTTCTCCTAATTAACCTTATTTATTTGTGCCGTTATTTATATCTGTGTATCCATCTGACTTTACTGCTGTCTATTTTTATATTTCGGCGTAGTCGCTCCAGAGCGTCTATGTATACATGTCCGACATTTAGACTCATGACTAATGGCCTGATGAATATAAGTGAAGGGCAATCTCTATGCACACTGCTTGGCCATCTTATGGGTCAACATCAGTGTTTTCAGTGTACTTGATGGGAAAATAACTGTGTAACTGATGGGAAGAAGCAGGGACATGGCAAAGAAATGCAAAGTTCACATTAACTTTGGATACCGCTGGAGAGGTGCCTGTCTGTGCGATGGAGAGAAAATAAATTCACACAAGCATCCCTTTCCCAGAACAACATGCCCTAACCTTTGTCCCCCTCCACACCACCTTTAACGGTGCCTTGGTTCCTGATTAGTGAAGCAAATCATGGTCTAAAGGTAAAAGTGGCTTTTTGTCAGCCCTCTCACAGTTTGAGACGATTTCGCAGGCAGTCCACCAAAGCTTTTTATACACTTTGCTGTTTGTTTCAGTTCGTTGCTTGAGAGGGAACCTCAGTCCAAAATGTGATATTTCAATTTTTTCAAATCTTTTTTTAATGTATTTCCGCCAGTAGCAATCAATGAGTTCAATCATTATCTTTTTCACCCAGTCAATGCAGATTGGCCCCCTTTCTATAGCTTCCCTTTGAGCCTCTGCTGCCTTGAGACTATTGACTATTATTATTATTAACAATAATAATAATTCAAATATTTAAAACGTTGGGCTACTGAGATGTTCAGTAGGAGGTTTTCTGTCACTCTCGCCTGGGTTTTTCTAGATCAGGACTTGTAGGAGGTTCTGTTCTCCCTGTACACTGAGTCTACAGATTGTGGCAGTCTCAGGAATGTAATTAAGGTTGAAGTAAGAGTCACTCAGGAGATAAACACACGGTCAGATAGATCAGACCAGATTTGACTAACCCCGTGGAAGCCTTATTGGGATAATGTGCTAGAGTCTTCGCACCTTTCGCTGTGCCTGTCCGCTTGGCTCTTAACACCAAAGCGACTTCTGATACAAAATAAATATTTGTACATGATTTGTGTCATTGCAGCGGTAAATGTAAAGTAAGTGAGTTTGTGTGCATGTGTATGTAAGTAAGGGGGGTTGTTGGCCAGATGTTGTGAGAGATGACAGAAGGTTTAGTGTCAGGCTTCACACTTTGAAAGTCTGTTCTTCTCCTCCTTTTTCTCCTCCCTTTCTGTCGGTGACGCAAGTTGAAGCAAAACATGTTATTGTGCAGCCTGCGCTGCTGTACCTGCGTGACCAAGCACTAGTCCAGCCCTGGCTGTCCTGTATCTCCTGGCAGACAAACAAACCCCACCCCCTACCCCCCTCCTCCCCATTCCTCTCCCCCGCTGGGTTTCGCTCATGGTATCCACGCTGACACAGCCAGTTCCATCACGGAAAGCACATTAAACATTAAAAACTCTCCCTTTCTCTTTCCCTCTCTCTCTCTCTGTCATTCTTTCATACGCACATGGAAAGTACTGTAGCATGCCTGTAACATGCCTTTTTTGGGTTCTCTGCTTTGGGTTCTGACAACAACCGACGCTAACACCATCCGGGAAAAAAAAAGAAAACAATAACTCTTTCCTGAACAGAGCTTAATTAGCAGTGGTCAATCTAGATTAATTAGCCTGAGTTAACATGAGCTGGCACTGATCTTGAGCTGTGAAATTGTTCACTGGCAGTGAGCTCCTTTTCAGGAGAGGCATACATTTTAACTCAAAGTGAAAAGTGTGAAAGTTTGAACTTTTCAGCCTACATACATGAAACAAAAACAATGCCTACACACACTCGTGTGGAGCACAGTGAGGCTTGTTGGAGACAGCACATTTGGTCAGTGAGGATCAGGGCAGCAGGCTCCTGCCCCAAGGTCTCATGGGTAGTGCAGTTCAAGCACTGACGCTGCTCCACAAAGTACAATTTTTGTCTTTGGTTGTGCCAGGAGAAACTTGGTTTACAGAGTCCTATCATTTGGGTTAGTTAAGGAGCCTTTTTTGGACAAACAAAGTGGGGTTGGGGCAGGGGAACAAAACGTTACATAGAGTTACGTGGGAGCCGCTGACACTCAGGAAAAAATTATTGTGTTGTTCAGGCCAGTGCCAGATTTTCATATTTGCCCTGCGGTTGGGTCCACACATGATCAGGGTTTGACGTTTAGGGGCCATCGGTTCAAAATCAAATCCTAAAAATGCTGAGCTCTTGAGTGAGGCTCCTCCCTTGATTGTTTCTCTGAGTGGAACGTTGCACCAACAATCTCTCCCAGAATAGTGAGTACTCCCCAGTCTTGTTTTTCCCCCAGAAACTAGTAGCATGGAAGCATAGACGTTATGGTGACGGTTATCATTTGTGTGTGTGTGTGCGTGCGTGTGGCTGGGGGGGTGTCCGTCCTGAGTCTGTTCTAACGGCTCCATTGGACTTGGGATTTTTAACCATTTTTATTTTTGCCCCTCCTGTGCAAGCCCTGGATTTACCGCCGTCACTGTTTGGTGAGACCTCGACCCAGATGGCTTTTATTAATAGAGTATAGTCTGACTCAGCTTCAACTGGGTGACTGTCTAAAGTTCAGAACAGGACGGACGGACGGAGGGAGAGAGAGAGGGAGGGGACGGATGGGGGGGGTACTGGCGACACATCCAGAGAGAGTTACATTCCCACTTGCAGAGATAAACGGAGGTCAAACCAAGCCAAAGAACTATATGTCCCGGCATGTGAAAACCCAGGATATGAGGCAGTTTTTATGGCTCTTCTGTCATCAAATCCACTGCGGTCTTTGGATTCTGAACTTTTGAAACACTGATGTTCGGATTCTATCCTCGAAACCCTTCCCGTCAACGAGTGCAGAGCAAAACCGGCTCTAAGTTCGACTTAAGAGTGCCTGTGACAGTTGGCTTTCATATCGCATCACCCTCGTGTGTTAAACACATGGATTCCACTCCCCCAGTCTTGCTCATTAATCATGTCCTTTGCCTGCGTTTTTCCCTGTACAACATGGGCAATTTTGAAAATGCACATGCTCATGTTGTACTGGTGTCCATGAAGTTCAGAAAGGAGAACCTCACACAAAGTCCACAGCCCCAATGGGAAAACCACCTTTGGAGTTAGAAAACTTACGCACATTTGTACGCCGAACTGTATTGTTCGATTGTTCACTTACACGCCATAGCTTTCAAAAGAGCAACCGTCTTTACAGTCTGGGTTTGGGCGTGTGTGTGTGTACACGCCCCTGCAGCTGGCTTGACTTGGTTTAGTTCCCGGCGAGCGGACCAGACTGCCACACCAAACTGCCGCCGCTGCCTCGGGAAATGTACGGCGGCAGCGAAGGAGTTTGTAAACCATGAACGTGAGTCAGACGTGTCAGGCCCTAATGAAGAACTCTTCCTCCTCTCCCTGCCTCCCTCCCCTCCTCCTCCTCCTCCTCCCGCTTGACTCAGACTGCGAGACGGGAGTGGGGCGTGAAAGCGCTCCGTGCTGGGTTCCTAAGGAGACTTCCTCCCTCTCTGCCAGACTCGCCGAGCGCAGTCAGTGTGTGGGTGGTCAAGAAGAAAGGGAGCAAAGGCAGTCGCTTGAATAAATATAGGATTCCGCTGCTGGCTAAATCTGGGGCGACGGTACAGGGAAGTTGAATGTTGCCTGGTGGTGATGCCGAGTGGCAGCAGGGGCGTGGCTTGCTTGGCAAAACCCGCCTTACCGCCTCAACCGCCTCTCTGGACTGCTGGCGCGCGAATCGTAGAGAACTGCTCGCCATGCTGTACAGAGAGGAAGCGAGGACCGATGTTGTTGGGTTTAACTTGAGTTTGAAGAAGGTCGTTTGCAGAACTACCACCGGTCGACCAATCAACATGATGGTAGGTTATTTAGGGAAGGTTCTCCCAACAGTCACGTTGCGTCACTAGCCGGAAAGGCTCTCCTCTGATTGACCTGGCGGGCTGCACCTTTCATGGGGCGGGTTGGCACACATGGACAAGGATTTTGGTGAATGGGGTTCATCGCCCGCGTCAGTGGGCAAATTCGGCAACCAAACTGTTGACGGCGGGGGCATATGAAGGTCAGTGTCTCAGGCCGTGGGGAAGCGGGAAGTCAGGGGCTTGCTTACCTGGCGGGGGTCGTTCCTAACACTCACTTCAGTATGTCACTTACACACACACTCTCACACACTCTCTCACACTGTCTGGTGGTGAAAAGCGCAGTGTCAGAATATGCAGAAGCGATATCCCAGCTGTGCCTGTCTCTCCGTGTCATCGTTGCCAGTGTGCCAACCGCCAACCCAGGAGTTGAGTGTGGAGTGGATTGGGGGGGAACGGGGTGTAACGTCCTCTCTTGACCTGCGCTGGCCCGACCCAGACCAGCTGGGTAAAAAAGCAGTGAGAGCCCCCTGCTGCGAGTCCAATCACCAATCCACCGTTCTTTCATCTCCACACACGCCTGTCAGAATCACACACACCCCTAGACCCACGGAAACCGTGCAGTGCTTACTGTAGTGAGCCTTTGCACGGTCTTATTACCGAGCGGGCACACTGTTCAGAGCTGGCGGAGTGGAGGAGCGGCACGTGTCCACGTGCGCCATTCCTCTGAAAAGTTAGCGTAAGAATGACTCCGCTGTAGTTGATTTGATTAACGGGGCGGGGTGTCTACACCTGGAAGAGGGAAGAGGGGGAGAGGGGTGCGATGAATAAGTGGAGAACGGTGAAGAGTGTTGGGGACGGGGCGGTACGGGGTGTGAGCGATGCGGGCTTCGTGCTCTGTGTGTCAGTATATCAGTCAGTGAAGCAGCATGTCAGTGGGTGAGTGAGAGGCTATGTAGACTACAGAGGGTGAGAAACCGGAGGCTGAACATTTCCCTTCTCTCTCTCTCTCTCCTCCTCCTCTTCCTTTCCCCCCTTTTTCTCCATCCATCCCTCTCTCCCCGTGTCCAACTTTAGGCCTGGAGTCTCCACCGCTCCCATTACCCTAACAGGGAATAAGAGCAGGGTCGACAAGGACGGTGGAGGGGGGTGGGGGTTGTTCAGCTGTTGGCATTGCACACGCGCGCACACACCCACCCACCCCTCTCCTTAGAGACAGGGAGTAGGCTGGTCTGTTGCCATGGTGACACCCTGATTGGCAGCTGGCAGCTGTATTTGGTCAGCTGTGAGTGGGGAAGCAGGGGACCTCGCGGCCTGTGCATGGTTAATTGCTGAAATTTTTTAAATTCAGACGCCACTCAATACATTTCACCACCACCCCCCCACCCTGATTTGACCACTTACATAAGTGAAATCTTGCACCTGTATATCTATAGATAAGGCTTGTTTGCCCTTACCTGTTATATTTTATTAATATCATCATCCCCCCCATTTCCTCTTAGACAGAACAATTGTGTAAGTGCTTTAGCCAGATTGGTGAGCGAGCGAAGCGGAGAGAAAGACAGGGAGAGGGAGGGAGGGAGAGCTGCATTGTGGGAAGGGTTGCTGATACAGCACAAGCTACCAGGTTTATTTATAGAGACCTCGCCGCCCAGCCCTTGGATACCAGCAGCCAATGGTGAGGCAGAGAGGGAAGGGGGCTCCGCCAATCAAGGGAGAGGAAGGGGGGTGTCACACTCAGGAAGTTCTCAATGTGTTCAGTTCAGCATTTAAAGGTGCAGCTTGACATTTATATGGGTCTTGGCAGATCTCTCACAGAATGTTCCCGTTTCCCTCCCAAGTCAGACCAGGGTTGCAAGCCCACTCCGAAATTCAGTCGCAACTTCAGTTCTGTTTTGTTTTTGTCTTTTTTGGGGGGTTTTTGACTCAATTATTGGAGTTGTTTTAAAACGTGTATTGAAATGCCTGAGAACAGGAATACTGCAGCTGTATTTGTTCATGTGAAGGAGCTGCGTTATTCTCGAGCTTTTTCAAAGCTGAGTATGATTCATTTACCGGGTGCGTTGTTGTATTGATTCGAGGGTTCAGGAAGCTGAAGCTGTTGGCCCTGGATAAACACCTTGAAGCAAAGAAATAAGAAAAGATGTGATGTTCACTCGCTGGTTTTATCATCCGTTTTATCATCAGTTTACACATTACAACTCCAATCCCTGTTTAAAATAGGATAACTTGCATTGGGTTCAATTCAAAGCGGAAAGCGTGTTTTGACCCCTTACAGTTGAAATGAGTGTAGTCAGTCTGCAGGATTGATGGTGGTCAGACATGCCATTTTGCACTGTGAAAGAATGAGTTTGAACTACAATCATTGATCGCTTGGCTATTTCAAGTTGTAATGTGTCACTGATAAATGGCACCCCCATTACTCCTCACTTGTCTGATATTAACAGCGGCGATTCATTTCTGAGACCCATATTCCCAGTGATTTGGCTCCTTTTTCACAGCATGTAGACAAGGCTATGTTTATTCAGCTGGAATATTTAGTTGGGGGGGCTTTTTTTGGATGGATTGGTGATCGCCCCTCTCTGCTGTGAAAAATAGCGGTCAGTCACATGACTGATAATGCTTCACTCTTACCAGTCACTGTAAATACACAGACACCAACAGAGCCATGTGCAGCACGCTTAAAACTGTTTACAGGAAATGTTTTATTTGTTATACATTTTGTTCTTTCATACCCTGAAAATACAGGACTGACATTTCTTGGCCCTCTCATCAACATTCTTTTTTTTTCTCTGTTGGCTCTTTGAAATTGGATAGAGAGGATAAACTAGCCGCAAACTGCTTATACCAAGGGTATCCGTTGTGAAAAAACAATGATGGACAGAAACAGATATGGCTAACAGAAAGGAGAGGCTGCGATCGGTTAAGGCAGGTCCTGAAAGGCATGCCTCCCCTCGTACCTCCTTTTTATTTGCATCTCGCCTCGTTCCTCTGGTATTTTTGCTCACTTGTTTCCAAGTTGCGAGTGTCTCCGTGGCAACTGGCTGGTCTCATCCGGTGTGTCACTTACTCTGATACATACCGGACCTCGTGCCACCTTTATTAGACTTGCCCGTGCGCCAGTGTCGTATGTCTACAGACGCGGCACTTAAAATGGACTAGATTGTGTATTCGCGCTGCTCTTTAGAGCAATTTGTGAAGCCTTTTGAAGAAGAAAAAAATATATATATTGTTCAGTGGCCTGCGACGTTTCATCCCGATCGAGTAGGCTGTGTTCCAGAGTCCATTTTTATTTGTCGGACGCTGACAGTTATCTGTAAATGTTTTTGTGAAGGATTGTTTCGTGAAACTGAGTGAAAAGATGGGCTGTTTGTGCACGCCGATAGCGTGCTCCCATTGTGTAACAGTCCTGCCTGCAGGCAAGACCGCGTGCACAAACACTCTGCTCACACCACGCACAAGTGGAGCGCGCAAGTGACTTCACCAACCGTGCCGTTCACCAGAGCAACAGTGGCCACCAAAAACAATAGGCTAGTCCCGGCTGACCGATTCAGCGCCCACGTTTCGCGCCCAGCCTAACTTCAAAAATGAGTTTCCGTCTCTGCCGTCCGCTTGTTGCGGTCCCCGGGGAGAGAGTGAAAAGGAGGAGGCTGGCAAAGGAGGTTCGGCCTCTTTAAGTGCAGAGGACCACCATGAAGATGTCAAACGCTGCGTTTGTGTCCTGGAACGATGACATCAGAGCCGGCCCCCAAAGAGAGATCAACGTGCCCATTACCCCGTGGCTGGCAGTGAAACGGCTGCTTATACTGTTTACACCAGCGCTGTCCCAGGCCAGAGCTCCTCTCGAAGTGAGCTCGGTAACACGCCCGCGCCCGCGCCCCTCGTCCTCGTCCTCGCTCGGGGCGCAGGCCTGAGCGCACGTAACCGTGGGTAATAAACGGACTCCTTAACCTGCCTGGGTGTAAACAGCGGCGCGGGTAAAGGTGTCGGCCAGATGAATGAGCCACAATAAAGATAACTGCCGCGCAGTTTAAGACCGTGCTGATTTGGTGTACCTCATCAGAGTTTTACTGCGGGGGAGGTACGGGCACGGATACACTCCGCCCTCCCGGCGTGAGAGGTAGCCCCTCTGGTGGCGGGCGGCTGCGCTTTTGAGAGCGGGTTGCCAGGTCGACTCCAGAATTTTATCGGCTGGTTTTGCCGCCAACAAGAAGACTACCCGAAAAGGCTGCCAGAAAGAGCACATTTCTTTTGTATCAGCCTGCGTTTTGCCTGCCCATAAAGGGGCTTTTACTTTGCTGGTGGTGAAGGTGTGACGGTGCTGAGGTATGAGGCTTTGTGTGCGTCTCAGACCGGGGTGTGGGTGAGATCACCGCGCTGCCTGACTGGTCACGGTGACCCCAGACTCCAGTAACAGGGCAGGGAGGTGTGTGCGTGCCTGCGTGCGTGATTTCAAATGAGGTGTGTTACCTCAACAAAGTGCGTTCACTCCACAGCATTACCAGTGTGCACGTGTGTGTTCAGTACTGTAGTGACGTGCATTAACCCCCCTTTCTCCCTCTCTCTCTCTGCCTCTCCGTCCTTCTCTGTCCTTCCTTCCCTTTTGCTTTCCCCTTTTGCTTTCACTCTTGTCCCTCCCTCCCTCCCTCCCCTCCCTCCCTCCCTCTCCCTCTCTCCTGTGCAGGTGGAAGCAGCTCAGGATGCAAGCCCCCCTCCTCCTCCCTCTGCCAGCCTGCTGCCTTGGGCTTCTCCCCCGCTGAGCCAACCATGTCGAGCCAGCACAGCCACCCCTCCTTCAGCAACATCCACTCCATGGCCGAGCAGCAGCAGGTACTCGCCGCACGCGCGCCCCTGACGAGCAGCACCGAGGCTCAGTGCGACGGCGGCGCCCCGCAGGTCCCCGTGGGCCGCGAGCGCCGCGAACTCGTCGCCTGTTCCCATACACCGCTAATGCCCGGGATCCCATACAATGTGGACGCCGAACCTCCCGCGCTTTCTCATACACCGTTACAACTGTTGGCACTGTACAATGTAATGTAATGTAATCACACCTGCGTCTCACTCACTCCTCCTCTTCTCCTGTAACGGGTAGACTGTGGTGTACAGTGCCTCAGGTGTCTCTCCCGGGGGTCTCACCTGCATCTCTCCCCCCCCAACAGGTGCTGTCAGATATGACCATACTGCAGAGGAGGATCCCCCCGAGCTTTCGAGATCCTGCCAGCGCCCCGCTGCGAAAACTCTCTGTCGATCTCATCAAGACTTACAAGCACATCAATGAGGTGAGCACCGCTCAGACCTCCTGAGCACCAGCACGCGAGGAAGCATCCCTTCATTAACATAAGGGATTTAAATTTTTGTAATGAAAGTGGTTATTTCCTGCTTTATTTCCCCCCCAAAAAATAAAATAATAATTGGTTTCAGAGCGAGGTTTCACTAACCCCAGCTTCAATGAGATGTCCATCACTGACTTGCTTGAACCAATCCAATTTTCTGTGACAAAACCATTGGTACAAATGAGTGAAGCGATGATGGCAAGTGGTAGCCCCGCCCATTTTGTTTTTGTTTGCCCGCAGCCTCACTTTCCTGTCACTAAGTCATCTTGTGCAGAGCGATGTCGTGTCGCAGTATTGGGTCACTAAGCCGGTTCTCCCCCCCCCCATCTCCAGGTGTACTACACAAAAAAGAAGCGGCGCGCCCAGCAGGTGCCCCCCGAGGACTCCAGCACCAAGAAGGAGCGCAAGGTGTACAACGACGGCTACGACGACGACAACTACGACTACATCGTCAAGAACGGGGAGAAGTGGCTGGACCGCTACGAGATTGACTCTCTTATCGGCAAGGGCTCCTTCGGACAGGTAAGAGGCTTTGGGGGAGGGGGGAGCGTGTGTGTGCTCTAGATGTGCTAATATGGGTGGAGAATGGTCAGGTGACGACAGGGCAGGGTGAAGTCAGCCTTCAGAGCCATGATGTAGGAATCTTAGGAAAACGCAGCACCCTCGAAATGTAGCTCTAACACGATTTGGTGCAGGGACAATATAACAGACAGAAAATGGGGGGACTGAGTGTCAGAACAGAGGGACTGAGGCTGGCGAACAGGAAATGCAGGCAGAGGGTGAACCAATCACTGTCCTCTGCTGTGGGGAGCAAAAATATCTTCATTGGTTGAAACAGTTCAGGGATTGGCAGCTCCACCCGTTATGGGGTGGCTCACGAAAACTCACTCGCCCAGGACGTGCGCTAACGTACGGGCACCTCACCCTGCCACAGGTGGTGAAAGCGTATGACCACCACGAGCAGGAGTGGGTGGCCATCAAGATCATCAAGAACAAGAAAGCCTTCCTGAACCAGGCCCAGATCGAGCTGCGCCTACTGGAGCTCATGAACAAACACGACACCGAGATGAAGTACTACATAGGTGAGCGCGCGCGCACGCACACACACACACACACACACACACACACACACGCATGCACACACATACACACACACACACACGCATGCACGCACGTACACATGCACCTTCTGCACCTGTGAAAGAGGAGGAATGCAAAACTAGTACACTGATATAGAGCACGTGCATAGGAGCTCCAGGGGATCCATTCAAAATGGAAGAAATGGTTTCCCCTTTGAGAATATTGTTTAAATTTCCACATTTCACCAATTTTTTAAATATTAATCTTTAAACTTTCAAATAAAGCATATCTGGTTTACCAAAAAGGGGGTCTACCATGTCATGGATAATAATATGATCATTGTAATTTATTACTTGTACTACCCTAAATGCATACTGATATTTATCCAGTATGTGGCTTCCTGTGTTTGACAGGCCTTGCAGCCAGTAGTGGGTACTGTATAAACAGGGAAACCGTTCATACTTTTAATGAGATTTGGGGTGCTCAGCCAGAGGCTGGTCATTTTAGGGGGCTTGGAGATGAGAAGGTTTGGGAAACCCCCTGACTCAGAGGATTAATACTGACACTGACACGAGCAGCAAAGTGATGAACGGAAGAGCCGCACATCTGAGCCTAGAAGTCACATAGAGAGGAACAAAGAAAAGACCCAGGCCTGAGGTCACATCTGAGCCCTGTGTGGGCTTTTTACTGTGAAATCCAGGTAAGGTAGAGGCATTCCACCTGAAAAGTGTGAACCCCTTTAGCCCCCAGTGGCCTAATCGTGACCTGGCGGAGACCTGTCCATTACGGAGTGCTTTTAACCCTTCCTCTCCCTCCTCCCGCAGTCCACCTGAAGAGGCACTTCATGTTCCGTAACCACCTGTGCCTGGTGTTCGAGCTTCTCTCCTACAACCTCTACGACCTCCTGCGCAACACCAACTTCCGCGGCGTGTCGCTGAACCTGACGCGCAAGTTTGCCCAGCAGCTGTGCACAGCGCTGCTCTTCCTGGCCACGCCCGAGCTCAGCATCATCCACTGCGACCTGAAGCCGGAGAACATCCTGCTGTGCAACCCCAAGCGCAGCGCCATCAAGATCGTCGACTTCGGCAGCTCCTGCCAGCTGGGCCAGCGGGTGAGAGGGGCGTGGCCGGGGCTCGGAAGGTCAAGGTTAACGGGGATGTGCGGTGGGGTCCCGGCGGTGCATCGTGGGTGATGTAGTTTGGCAGAGCCTGAGCCGACACAGACGCAGTTTCCAGAGAGCGGGGAGCATAATGCAGCACGGCGCTCCCTGCGTCCGGTCTGTGCCGGTTGGCGGCTGAGAGGAATTGAAACGGACGGGGAGAAGAGCCCAGGGACTCCCGCTTTGTTTCCGCCTCGTGTGGAAGACTGAGAACGGGATGGTGGGTGGGTGGGGGGGTGGGCGGGTGTGGATGCTGTGGCTTCTCCCAGGTAGAAGAATAAAGTGCACATTCACAGCACGTCTCGAAGGAATCTCGCGAAACAGTAGAAAAATTGAATAGTCTTCGTGTAGGAGCGAGAGAGAGCGAGAGCACAGTTCAAGCGGCAATGCTGCACCCTTATGAATGATAGACCCGGCTGCTGCTGCCACCTAGTGGGAGAGGGGCGTACCTGCGCCCACGATCGTCGCTCAGCACAGGGCCCCGCATCCTCCTGTCCAGAGTAACGGCTATGAAACCAGACCTCTGCACACTGTGCTCGTACCTGACTTCTAACCCTTAATTTTCTCTCCCCCACTCTTATCTTTCCCCTCTCTCTCCATCCATCCATCCATCCCTATTCCCCGCCCCCAATCTCCCTCCTCAGATCTACCAGTACATCCAGAGCCGGTTCTACCGTTCGCCGGAGGTGTTGCTGGGCATGCCCTACGACCTGGCCATCGACATGTGGTCCCTGGGCTGCATCCTGGTGGAGATGCACACAGGGGAGCCTCTCTTCAGCGGGTCCAACGAGGTACACTGACATCCTTATCATTATTACTCTTCTTATTGTCGATAGCAGTGATTATTATTGCTATTGTTTATACTGTTTTTGGGGCACGGGACAGTTTGGATCTTGTTGCTCACAGCTGTGTCAGCGTGGCCTCGCTGCACTGGCGTGGAACTCGCTGCCAGCTTTCCGAGGCGGTCGTGCCACTGGAGCATTGCAGCCCAGTGGCTCTGTTCACGTCTGTCTCTGCCGCCCCCTGCAGGTGGATCAGATGAATAAGATCGTGGAGGTGCTGGGGGTCCCGCCCAATCACATGCTGGACCAGGCCCCCAAAGCCCGCAAGTACTTCGACAAGCTGTCCGACGGCCTCTGGACCGTCAAGAAGAACAAGGATATAAAGAAGGTACTTTATCCTTCGGCCTCCGTGAGTAAAAATCTGCTTTTCTTCTGATTCTCCATCAGACCCCACCCAGACCCACCCCCCTTCCAAACCCAACCCCCCACCCCCCTTCCAAACCCAACCCTGAGACAGAGCGAGAGAGAGGGAGAGAGACAGAGAGAGAGGGAGGGAGGGAGGGAGGGAGGGAGGGAGGGAAACAAAAGGCTTGGGGGAGGGGAAAGAAACTGAGAGATTCTCCTCTTTCTTACTCCTTCCAACAGCATCTCTCTCTTTCTCTGCCCACATTCCTTCCACACGTGACCATCGCCATCTTGCCCCCCTCCCTGCCTACCACCCTCCGCCCGTGGTGTGATTAGGAAGCCTCCGGTCTTGGTCTCATTGCGCTGTGGGTTACACAATGCCAGTCAGGTCTTAGGCTCTTTAACCGCAGGGCTGTTGGACACCACCCGCCCTGCCACCGCACAGCAGTGCCCCCTACTGGTCATTTCAGAGGAGACGTTAGGTAGCTAAAGAGCTCTTACCTTGCTGCTGGCCTCTCTTGAAAGTGGAGACTCACTCAACATGGTCACTCACTTGTTGATTCAACTCCCACCGTCTCCCCTCCGTCACTCACTTGTGTTCAGCAGCAGTTAAGCTTTCGGCCCCCACCAACCATGCTTTATATATTTAAAAAATTATGTATATATATTTGCACAACCATTTAGACTATTACTACTGTACCTCTGCAAATGAAGAAGCAACACAAGGTGTATTTTTTGCGATTCGTGGATGATCTTGACAGGGTGGGGACGTGATGGAGCGGGGGTGGGAGAGAAGGAACGGTGCCTCTTGGGGCAGGGGGGAGGGTGAAGCCAGGTGAGGGAGTCCCACATAGAATGGCATTAGTGGGGGAGTAGTTTAAGGTGTGCCTCCCATGCCAGGTCTGGAGGAAGTAGGGTGAGGGATAATAGCAGGTGAACTCTGAGCTGACAACCTGACTACATATGTTTTAGTTTTGTGCTGTGTGTGTGTGTGTGTGTGTGTGTGTGTGTGTGTGTGTGTGTGTGTGTGTGTGTGTGTGTGTGTGTGTGTGTGTGCACATGTCGGATGCATGATGTGTGGCTAGTAAGCCCAGGTGTGTGTGGCGGGGTCGAGTGTGTGAAACATGCGCGCTGTACATATGAGGTGTTGAAGGGTTGTGAGGAGAAACGTGGGCGTGCCCTGTGACCGGACTGGAGCACAGGTGACCATGGCGATGACGCCACCACCCCCCCGTGAGAGCTCATTCAAGACATCATTTCATCCTCTCCATCATCCACCCTGTCCCTGCATCTCTGTTTGTGCTGTGCTCGTCTGTGCTGTGCTGTGCTCGTCTGTGCTGTGCTGTGCTGTGTTTAATGTGAAAGAAAATGTCAGTTCAGATTGTACAAAACTAAATACAAAAACCCTTTAACTTGAGTGCTACTGAATATCAATAATATGTTACTGTAAGCTCCAGGTGTGGTAGTTTTGGTAATGTGTGTATCAGGGTTAGAGGCAGAAGTGTATGAATTACTGTGGTAGATTTTGGCAGGTGAGTATTGAGGACGAATGAATATGATTGATCTCTCATCATCCATCTTCTTCCTCTTCTCCCTATCCCTCTACTTCCCTCTCTTCTCCTCTTCCTCCCTCTCGTCATCCTTCCTCCTCTCCTCCTCTCCTTCTCCTCCTCTCCTTCTCCTCCTCTCCCTTGTTCTCTCCTCTCCTTCTCTCCTCTCCTCCTCTCCCTTGTTCTCTCCTCTCCTGCTCTCCCTTGTTCTCTTCTCCCTCTCCCTTGTTCTCTCCTCTCCTCCTCTCCCTTGTTCTCTCCTCCTCTCCTCCTCTCCCTTGTTCTCTCCTCTCCTCCTCTCCCTTGTTCTCTCCTCCTCTCCCTTGTCCTCTCCTCCTCTCCCTTGTTCTCTCTCTCCCCCTCTCCCCCTGCAGGAGTACAAGCCCCCAGCCACACGCCGGCTCCACGAGATCCTGGGCGTGGAGACGGGGGGCCCGGGGGGGCGGCGGGCCGGGGAGCAGGGCCACGCCCCCTGCGACTACCTGAAGTTCAAGGACCTGATCCTGCGCATGCTGGACTACGACCCCAAGACCCGCATCACGCCCTTCTACGCGCTGCAGCACAACTTCTTCAAGAAGACCACTGACGAGGGCACCAACACCAGCAGCTCCACCTCCACAAGCCCCGCCATGGATCACAGCCACTCCACCTCCACCACCAGCTCCGTCTCCAGCTCGGGTGGGTGACCTCCACTCTACAGCCCCTAACCTTCCCACCGTCTTTAACCAGGGAATGTAGCCTTGGAGCCAGCCGCCATTTTACTTTGCAGTAAACCCTGCCCCCCAGCTGTGGTTGAGCTGGCCTTGGAGTTATTTTCTCTCCCCCTCTGGCGGTAGAGATGTAGTCTTAAAGAGTTAAATCGGCAGACCTCTCCTTAGTACTACATCCCCCATGATTCCGTTCAGTCGGTCACTCTCTTCCGCTTACTGCTGGAAATGCGTCTCTGAGCGGGGGAGGCAGGGATGCTCGGAAGGCAAGACAGGGACGGACGGGTGAGGAAGAGGGGGAGAGAGAGGGAGAACAGAGGAGGTGGGGAGTAGGAGAGATAGCAGATGGGAGTGTCCAGTCTGTCTGCGATGATGATAACTGATTTTGATTGGCTGGGTCTGGTGAGCCCCTCTTCTGATGGCCTCATTTTCCCTTCCAGGTGGGTCCAGCGGTTCTTCCAACGACAACCGGAATTACCGGTACAGCAACCGGTACTACAACAGTGCAGTCACTCACACAGACTACGAGATGCAGAGTCCCCAGGTGAGCCCTCTCCGCAAGCTGCTGGACTTCTAGCGATTACAGACTTCTAGCGATTTCTCGTGTGCTGTGCAAGCTGCCTGTCACGTTAATCCCAAGGAATGGGTGTGTTTGACGCTTGTTCCTCACTCCAGAGCACTCGTGGGCATGTGACCGGAGGTTTTCTTTTGCATAGCTGTATTTCAGCTGCATCCCCAGTGTTGAAGTAATTTAGCCGTGCGTTAAGCACTTTGAACACCGAAACGCAGAACGCCGTGCTCTTATCCAGAGCAGCTCGTAGCATGGCGCCAGGCCAAAACGTGAACGGCATAGACGCAAAAGGTTGACTCTCGCTCAATGTGCACAAAGTACGAGATGCACTTGCACTTAAGAGGCTCTATGAGCGACGCTGAGGCCCGTGATCGCCCAATGAGCTCCAGCGGTTGCAGGATGAAGCACAAGTCGACCGCTTGTGTTAAATGTGCCTTTGAGATTTGCAGTTGTAAAGGCCAGGACTCGTTCTTCCCCAGGCCCCCTCCCAGCAGCAGCTGCGCCTCTGGCCCGGAGGGGAAGGCGGCGTGGGCCCCCTGTCCAACAGCGGAGACCCTCCTTACCCCCAGCTGCTGCTCCACAAGCCGGCCGCCACCCAGCACTCCCGCCACTTCCTGTCCGGGGTGGGCATGATGGAGCCGCACCACCCGCACCCCATCTACGGCGGTCACCACAGCAACGGCCGGCAGCTGCGCCAGCAGCAGCAGCAGCAGCAGCAGCAGGGCCCGCAGAGCCAGCAGCAGGGCCCACAGCAGGCGGGCCAGCCCGGACAGCAGCTGATGCCCGTCACGTCCCCCCAGATGCAGGACAGCATAGAGCTCAGCCTCACCCACCACCACCACCTTGGTCAGTCTTCCATCATGCCGCCGCCGAGCTTGGACTCCAGTCAGTACGGCTCCTCCAACCTCCACCTGGGCCTCTCTGCCTTTCGGACTAGGACAGTCATGGCTCCCCAGCCCCCGCCCCCGCCTCCCCCCACCGCCTCCCAGCAACAGTTGCCCCAGCAACCCCCCTCTCAGGACAGCATGGTAGCTGCCTCTGGGCTGGGGTACATCCCCCCGTGCTACCCCGGCAGCAACAACAATAACAACCCGCCCCAGGGAAGCGTAGGGGTCGGGGGCAGTATGTTAACCGGGGGCGTCCCGCCCAGGGGAGTGGGGGGCGGGGGGAGGCCAGATTCCGAGGAGTCGGCCATGATGGGGGTCTGTGGCAGCGGAGGGGGGGGCGGTCAGAATGCGGCCAACTCTTGATAAATCTTGAACAAATTCCAAAAGCCATACAATTTTAAAGAAACATAACAACGACAACTGACAACACACGCATACAGACACTCGCACGCACGGACATACATTTGTACACGCACGCACACACTCACTCACACACACACACACACACACACACACACACAGCTATACAGAGACAAACTTGTGAAATATCAAAGGAAGTTTTTGCTTTGCATGGGGAGAGGGGTTGAGGGAGGGAAAAGGGGGGAGGCTTGAAATCATTTTTCTTCTTTTCAGTTTCTTTTGTTGTTTTTCTTTATTTGACGGGGAGGAAAAGTGGGGCTTTAGTAGTTGGAACCGGAAGTTTCAGAAAGTTTGTTTTTATTTTTATTATTATTAATATTAATATTATTTGATTTTATGTGATTTCAGGACAGGTTTGCAGCGAGATTGGTTTTTTGTTGTTTTGGGTTGTATTTGGAACATGGAGACCGTGATGGGAGAGGATTGGATTGGAAAGTTGATTGGGTTGTGAAGAGAAGACAGAGAGGAGAAGCGAGAGAATGGCCTATGCTATTTTTTTTAAATCTTTTTTTTTGTTTCCTTTTTTTTTTTTTTTTTCTTCTGAAGTCTAGGCGTTTAATTGTAAATTGTTAATTTATTAAAAGTCACTACATGAGGACATAAACGTGGGAATCGGAGAGAATGAAAATGAGCAGTTTGTTTTTCCTGGGTTTATTTATTCAATATTTTTATTTTTTATTTCCTTTTATTTCTTTTCTTTTCATAGTTTTGTTTTTGTCTTTTTGTTGTTGTTGGGTTTTTTTTTTTTACTTTCCCGAGGGACAAATGACACCTATACATACACAAGACAGACAAACAAAATGGGGTTCTGTATTTTAGTTTTTCATTTTGGTAATTTTTTCTCACACTTTTGTTACATTTTTTTAATGTTTCAAATCTTCTCTCGCTTGACACACTGGCTTATAGTTCAAACTATGAAAATGAAATCAAACAAATAAAAATGACGAAAACCGTAGTCACCACACAGAAACTAAAAAACAAGGAGGGAGGCTAAAGCATTTGCCGACATCAGCCGCTTTTTACGGAGAGGGGGAATTAAAACAAAACGACACAGAAAGGAGGAAAGAAAACGACGAAAAACAAAACATTTTGCCTGAAGGAAAACCAAAATGCTTCCCTGTTGTTTGTTTAAAATAATAGTCTGCCTTCTATTTCACCATCTCACCACCTGACTCTTTCGTTTTGGACGGAAATCTACAACAACGACAACAAAAAAACAAAAAAGTAACACAAAAAAACAAAAAAAACAAAACAAAAAAAAAACAAATTGTGGGTTGGATTAACTCTGGATATGCTAAGCCAAATCTTGCTCACTGTCTCTGTTTCTCTGCCCCTTGTTTCTGTTGTAAGGAAGAGAGGGGGGTCATATTTAGCAGGAGGGAGGGGTTCAATAGATTGAGGGGACACTTAAATGCCCTCCAACCCCTACCCACCCCCTCTCACTCTGACTTCACCTTCTCCCCCTCCCTCTTTTCTTTCTCTCCTCTCCTCCCCTGCCCTCCTTCACCACACTCTGTGAGTGCTGTTTGCCATCAAGTCAAAAAAAAAAGAAAACTACTTCTCTCTCGGCTGCTATCTCCACTTTCAACCATGTTCGGATTGCTGCTAAAGAAAAACAGACAGATAAATAAATAAAAATAAATAAATAAAAATAAATGAATAAAAAACTTTTTAACCCTCCTGCTTCAGAAAAAAATGAAAAAATAAACCACTGCATCTCATGTATTTATTACTATTTAACAAGAAAAAAAAAAAAAAATGAAACCGCTTTCTGCTGTTTTTTGTTTGTTTTGCATTCTTCTTACAGGTAAAGAGGGGGCGGGCATTGAGGAGAAATATTTTATAATAATGACGAATGTGTATGTGTGTATATATTAAAGGTTTCCTTTAATGATATCGGTTGCTGGGCAGAACTGTAATGGGGTTGAAGGGAAAGGAAATCACATTTAAATTGGTAAAAATGCGTTGATCGCAGAAACGGTGTTGTGATGGTATGACCAGGGTATGTTCAGCTACGCCAACAAGGGGTGTAATAAATCCATATCCAATTCTGCTTGGATACGGCCTCATTCAGTGGTCCTATCGATACTGCTGGATCGTGCCTTCTCTGGTGTCTTTGGTTGCCACTTCCTATTTTAGGATGTTATGCTGTCCGTTTTGTTTTCTACCCTAGTGTCAGTAACCGGCATCGACTGCTGGTATCCATTTTCGCATTGAAAAACTATTCTGCTTGAAGATATGAGGTGGCCAGCCTTGATGAGAAACCAACTTTACCCTGCAGAGCTCCGAAAATACACAAGGGGACAAACGAGTTCACTCCCACAGCTCCGGAGCTGAGACGCGGCCCGTCCTCCTCCCTCCCTGTCTCCGCTGCCAGTGAAGCAAGCTTCGAAATACAAGCGCACTCCGCAACCCAAACCTTTTGGGGGTTATAATGATCAAATGTAACGTGGTAAAATAATGGGCTTTTTGGCTTTTTTTAAATTTAACAGGTGCTCAGGCTGCTCAGCAGACCAACAAGAGGGCCAGGAAGCCTGCTTAGAGCAGGGGGTTTCCAAACCCCTCGGGGACCCCCAGTCAGTCCATGTATTCGTTAGGTTCCACCACCAGCACACCGTTTCAACTCGTTAACTACTTAACAAGCGTTGATTGGTTGAATTCGGTGTGCTGGTAGTGGAATGGACCTGCTGGGGGTCCCTGAGGAGAAGTTTGGGCACCGCTGGCCTAGAGGACTAATACCCTCAGTCAATGTCTGTAGGGCAGGGATGACCAACCCTGGTCCTGAGGAGCTGCAGGGTGTGCTGTTTTTCACTGTTGCTCAGCACTTAACTGTGTGAACACCCTCTTTCATTCACCAATTAACCTTCACCTGCTTTCTAGGGTCTATATTAGGTTGCTGGGTTTTTTTACATTTTATTTTATTTTAAGGTTAAAGCAAAGACCAGCGGTCCTCCTATTTTGTCCAATAAATTTTGGTTGGTAACAGGAGGTTCTACTGCTGCCTACATTTCTATGATCGCTATGAATATCTTGTCTTCAAGCACACACCTTCATGACTATATTCAACCAGCAAATCTGAATATGTTGAGGACCACAAGTGAGACAGATGTCAAAGTTTTGAATCAAATCGAAGTGTGAAGGCCTCGATTCAAATGGGTGGAATTCTCATAGCAAGCCAAGATTGCCAGCGTCACACAGTGGTTCCTTGTCCACCATGCACAAGAAATGGTCAAGTTCCTTATCAACTTTTTTATACGGAAATATATATTTATTTTTTCATTACAAAAATGAATGTCACCTGACTTTTTCTTGACATGACAAGTGGAAGGTAGACACTAAATAAGAGATAAATCACTGAAGCATACTTTGAAGACATCAGTTGTCCTGTTTGGTAAGTGACTAGAGAAACTACCACCCGGATTGTACGATGTTTGAGTTACAAAACCTTACAACACAGGTTGGAGAAAACTTAAAGACCCTTTAAGGTTATAAGTAATGCCCTTTAAAAATGTCTATAAAATATTTTTTTAGCTATTTTGTCACTGCCCGTGTTTAGGATCATAAAGGGTTATTGGGCACTAAATAAAATATAACATGATGTGAACCATAGGCCTACCGCAAATCCGCAGCTTTCTCTTGAATATGAAAAAGGTTCACTTGGGTGCTTGGAGGGGATAGGCTACAATTTATTTTTTTACTTGACCCCGGCTGTATTAACTTGGTTCGGGTAACAGGTTGTTTCAGTTTCAGCAAAATGTTGACAGTTCTGGGTCGAGAACTCGCCCTGGTCACACATATTGCCACGGTCTTTAGATGGAATTAAAGATGTCTCCAGTTTGACGGCCTGGAATTTTGTACGTTATTCTACAACGTTTTTGATTGGTGTTAAAAATATGGTAAATGCAGCGATTTACACGCAACTTGTGTCACCCACTGGCTGCCACCAAATCCGTCCTGGATTGCCTCGTGTAGGCTAACATGGCCTTTGCATTCAGTTGAAACGTCCAGTATTGCCAGTGCCTATATTGCTTGGCTATTTTGTCAAACTACCCGTAGGCTTATAGGTAGTGGACAGTAAATCGGTTAGCTGTCCACTTGCGTGACGTGTGCATTGTTGCAGCCTACTCCGTTAAGTTACTGATTTGTAAGTCTTGTTAGCCCATCTGTCATCCATCTGGACAAAGGTGACTACGATCTAGTAATGAAAAATCAAAACCCGGTCAAAATCAGGCTTACCTGTAGACTGATAGAAATATTCATTTCTATGCGTGTTACTTGTAATCATATAAGACTATTTTCTGTAACAGTTTTTCCGACGGGTCTCTTGGCTCCGTAAAGATGGTAATATTTGTTTTGTCATTAAATCGCCTACCATTTGTCCTTTAATTTGCAATCGACCAGGCGTCGGTCGTGTGGAGATGAATGCGCTGTTCACTTTGATGTAGCTGACTTAGGCTACTTGACATGGGAGCCAAATGGACCGAACTCCTCCCAACAGCCAGAAAACTCACTCATACAAAACGCGGGGAAAGTAAGAGACGAGCTCATTTTAAGAGTCGCCGCTGCAGAAAGCGTCAACGCCAATCTGGCGTTTGGAATCACAAGAAGGTTGGTCTGTTCCCCTTTCGTAAAACGGGCTGAAATGTCTACAGAAGGAACTTGTTTCCGAAGGTGACCTGCGGCTAGAAATAATGCGATTATTTAAAGTTAGGAGAAGGCCCTCTCCATGCTGTTTATTAAATGTATACAAGACCAAAGACATTAAATATATCACGCATCCAGTCTACACTACAGGTTTAGATTAATTTTAGTTAAGAAATCATGCGGCTGGTTGAGTGAACGCTGCCACCTGGCGCACAAAACGTGAACTACACCACCCGTGCCTTTAAGCCTATTTACTACTTTCCCTCAGACTGCGGAGCGGTTGGCAGCGTCATCGCCGTGAGAGGGCTGTAATGTTTGGCGGATACATTAGCCTAATCAATTTGTCAAACTCTTTAGCACAAACGCACCTGGCATTATATCGACAGTCAACTGATTATGGGTTTTCTATTACTATTATACCGCATTCCCACAGGGTCATGGAGCATCATTGACTGATTGCATTACGTTTTCTCCACGAAGAAAATATGGTACTTCCTTAACTCCAAAATCTAATTACATCAGGCAAAATACAATGCAACATAATGGCATTGTAATTGTAAACTTTAAAATGTTCCTGGGCATCACCCAAGTTCGACCCATCTATGCGCATCCTATACGCTTTCCATCATAGACGGACAAACTTCTTGCTTCACCCATGAATCAAAACCTCTGTATATGGCACTGATATCCAGTAGTAAAAGCTTCACGGAATGCAAAAATAATCTCTTCCCCGTAATTCATCTGAACAACATGCTGGCCACAATCAATCACAAAGTTCCTGCACACAACCGTAGCTACACAAGTAGTACTAAGTATAATCTACTATCTAGAATCTCTGGGTGTACTTTAACGTATATTATATTGAAATGTTTGATTATTTTAAAAAGCAGCATACTTTATCAGGGCCAAACATATTATGAAAGCAGTAACATACGTTGAATCCATATCATTTATCGTGTTCATTCTAAAACATCGTAGGCCTATTAGATTACTTAAATTACCGATTAATGCATTCCATTTGAAGGAAGGATTAGGCCTGCGCCTAATTGTAGAATTTATTTAGAGGTCTCGTTGACAGGTGCGTGTAATTAGAGCGTGCACTGAGTGAAAATAATATTACAAACCTGACGGGCGGCCACTGAACGCACGTTATTAAAAACGTATAGCTGACTTTAGGCCGCGGTTAGCTTCTAAATACTCAATCTTTTCTCCTTTTTGGCGGATTTGGTTGATCACAGTGCTCGTCCATGTGGCTGTTTTGTCTGTCAGTTTTCTGCTTCGTGGTTTTCTTTTCGCCTACACCCATCTCCGCCGGGCACGTTGTTAATGTAGGAGGCTGGGAGAGTAAGGCGCAGGACGACCTCTCTGCCGAGCAGAGGCAGCCCAGTTACGAGGTGATCGGACCGAGGATGAGGGGGCACGAGCCCAGAGGTCCCCTGCGCATCTTGCAGCCATACCAACTCCCCATGTTCCTGCATGCGCAGGCCCCCCTCCTGGACTTCAAGCTGTTCAGACCGAGGCTCGGGTTTAAACGTTTGCCCAGTGCTGTGAAGAATCTCCTGCTTCCTCCACCTGGCAGTTGGCTCGGCTTTCCGATGGTTCCAGTCAGTAACCCCAGTGGAGTCGAGGTATGGTGCGGGTACAGTAAGATTTCTGTGCGGGTGAACCGGAGAACGCTCGGATTTCGGTGCCTGCCATCAAGGCTGTTCTTGGGAAGTTGTCCCGTCCATCGTTTCACCGAAGACTACTTTTACTTCCACAATGACCTTAACCAGTGTGGAAGAACGATAAAAGTAAGTCGAATTTGTTTCGTTTTTTATTTTTGTTTGAGCAACTATTTTATCCAGGGCAACTTAGTTGGGCCGTATTGAATTCATATCACAGGTGCAAAATTATAATGGAAATTACTAGGCGTTCTTTAGCGGTTGAGCACCAAGCTGAAGCACAGTGACAAATATAAGCAATACAGCATTGCTAGCCTATGCACAGTGCCTAACAATAATTAAGAGCAACATGACTATATCAGAGGAATGTGTACATATAGCATGCAAATAACCTATGATACTGTATTACTTTGCCATTGTAGAGCTCCGCTTTAAGGCTGCTCTGTGCGAGGATGGCTAGTTTGTGTAATGCTTTCAAGTTGACAAAATCCTTTGTTTTCAAAGACCGAGAACGGTCGACTGGTGTACTCCAACATTCTACACTACACCCCTGAGCAGCAAGTTGCTGTCATCCGGGCCGTGCCTCTCGCCCTGGCCATTGACTGCACCTACGACCGGTACGAAAGCGTTTGCGTTAGTCCTCCAAGTTCCACTGTGTGCCGCTGTTTGATGGCTGATCTCTCTCTCCGTAGGTTTCACTACTCGTATAAGGTTGGCTATGTTCCCGAGGTGAAAATGAGCACCTTCTTCAAGAGTTTTAAGAGCGACCGCACCTTCAGCCTTATCACCTGCAATGGTGAGCACGTCAGTTTCTTTTGGAGAGCGTCCATGTATGCTCGGACATTATTTTAGTTAGTTTTCACGTGCTCATTGAGTTGATAAGATGGTGTAGAACTTATTTTACATTTACATTTTAGGCATTTAGCATACAGCGATTTACAATAAGTGCATTTGAAATGGAAAGAATAATCACAACAAGAGCAAAATATCAGTACAGCAACAATACAGTAGATGCCACCAGAAATCCTTGTAATTACAGAGCAAAATGCAAATGGGCAGCAAATGGCTATGGCTGTATTTGCGTCAACTTGGATCTAAAGGATGTGTAGAATGGAAGAGGGTGTCTTATCTTATAAAGGCTAGTGAGGCGTGTCAGGTAGCATTGGCAATCAGCTGAAAGCTAATCATGCGAAGACATGATTGCCAGTTTGGCCAATTATTCAAAAATATGAACATTCTCATCGGTAATGCCAATCTTACCTCTTCTTTCAGAGCGCTGGGAGAAACTCGATTCCACTGAGAGCTACGTGCTCGGTGAGCCGATGTACTTCGAAGCCACCGCGGCTTCCATGTCCAGCAGCGAACGGGTGTCTCTCACCGCCTGTCACGTCACACTGTCAAAGGACCCAAATTATACACCTCGGCAGGACGTGATCACAAACTATGGGTAATGGAGTATTTGGGCCCGTACATTCCAGAGTGGTCAGCGATGAAACGCAATTCACACATCACTCCACTTCTCACCGCATTTCACTGGATGCCAATGGCAGCTCAAATCCAGATCCCACAAGGGGTAATGCTCCCTCCCATCTCTAGACACTGATTATACCATGCACTCCAGGTAGACCACTCCACTAGGCCTTCTCTGGCCAATTGGGTATCCTGTCCCTTTGGGCACCCAGCAGCTGCTCCTCATGGCCTGGCCTCTTCTCTGCCCTGGCCCCCCAGCAAGGGTGTAACCACATATGTGGCATAATGAAAGGGAATGTTTTATATCGACAAATGATCAGGGGACCAGCCAAAATGCGGTGCGTTAGACCACTATGCTACCCGCCACCATATTCTGACCATTTTAAATGCACTCCTTGTAAGTCGCTCTGGATAAGAGCGTCCGCTAAATGGCTAAAATATAACGTGTACATAGCCAGTGGCTGACGTGTGGCGGTAGCCGGCTGAATGCCGTACGGGTTTTATTCCAGGTGCATGCTGGACAGCAAAAGAGTCGGGAGCCGCTCCAAATTCCACGACTACAGAGCGGGTACCCTGCGATTCACCATCGATGCCTTTGTGTTCCCACAAACCACCTCCAAGGTGACATTTAGCGGTCTGCATTCCTGCTCAATGAATTGCAATGGGGTTTCCACTCCTGCCAGCTAACTGTCCCTCCCTCCTACAGCTTCTGTACCTACACTGTTCAGTGACCGCGGAGACCCATTCTGTCACTCCAACAGCCAAGTCCTGCACCTACAACAGTGAGATGGCAAGGTAAACACTGGGAAGGTTTTGGTGCTCCAACCAGATATTGAGTACATACACTGGCTGGCAGTGTAGTGTAATGGTTAGGGACCTGGGCTTGTAACTCAAAGGTTGCAGGTTCAATTCCCAGGTGGGGCACTGCTGTTGTACCCTTGAGCAAGGTACTTAACCTGAATTGCTTCAGCAAAATATCCAGCTGTATTAATGGATTGCAAAGAAATGTAAACTGTAAGTCGCTCTGGATAAGAGCGTCTGCTAAATGCCTAAAATGTAAATGTAAAATGTACATATGCAATTTTGGGGGGTGGTACTTGAGTGTGGTACTTGAGCATGCAAAGGAGGCATTGCTCTTTTTGGGGATTTTGGGGTCAAGGTTACAGGGCGGACCTCACTGCAGACCTGATTTAGCATCAGTGTTGTAGTTCTCACGTTAGCCTTTACAACAGGGCTCTTCACCCCTGATCCTGGAGGGCCACAGGGTTTTCGTTTTCACCTTAAAATCATGTTGTTTTTATTTGTCAGGGACAAATAATGCATTGCATTAAGTGTTTACAGCCAAAGGTTCATTTCCAACACCTGTCACCAATAAACAGAAAAGTGTGCATCAAAAAGGAATGTAAAAAGTACATCCACTCAATACAGCAAAATAGAGATTTGTAAAAAAAAAAACGCAAGCAACTGTAAATTGCAGTGAACTAAATCATCATCCAGTTCTAACCTAAGAAACCAGGTGAGGTGAATTAACCGTGCAATCAACTGTTTTAATTGATCAGTTACGTTCCGCAACAAAAACCTGCACACCTTGCAGCTCTCCAGGACCAGGGTTGAGGAGCAGTACTCCACACAGTGACCCTGACTCTGCTGTGTTCCATCAGGTGGGAGGAGCTGTTCGGCACTTCCTCTGCGTGCTCATGCTGTGACTCCCAGTGTGATTTCAGCAGGATCGGTAGGTAGTCGAGATAACTTGTTGCCATCATCTGCACGGTTTAGCACTTCCAACAGCACTTTATATGTTGTAATCCGTGCTCCCTAGGACCATAGGGCAAATAACTTCAGATTTCAGATCACATCTCTTTTTTCTGAAGGCATTATTGACTTTGAAGGAAGTCACTTTATTTTACCAGGCCTCGTCACTTAGGGTGGTGCATGCTTGAGATTCATTTTGTGAATAATGCCCCGAATAGTTCATCATAGATTTAAATCTTTATTATAAATATTAGTTGGCTAACCTTCAATCATGAACCGTCAAACTAAAATGTTTTGTGTGCATGTCTCCGGTATTTTCTCCCTGCAGTCTTTGTAACACAAACATTAAATAAGATGTTTCCATATAAGTTTACCTCTATAAATATTTATGTTTTAGCATTGCAGACCGCTGTTATCAGTTTCTCCTCATTCATACTAGGAACCAAATTTCGGTGTTATGGTTTTCAAACCAACAATGTTTGATTGGCTTTCAAGTGAAATGAAGGCTGATGAATCACCAGTGACTCTCATAGAGAATCAATTTTCCGTGTGTGTTTCTATTAGGGTGGTGCAGGGATCCATTTTGTGAATAATGCCCCCTCAGTTTAAATGTAACCCATTGTCCTAAAATGTTTTGTCTGCATGTGTATTTTCTCCCTGCAGTCTTTGTACGATGTTTCTTGTAGTACCTCTACTATGTATGTTTGCATTGTACATCTATTTACTTGGGTTTTAACCTCAATGTGACTTTCAAGTGAAATGAAGGCTGATGATGTGACTCTGTTTGCCACAGGGCCTACTTGGGTCCGTGATCACCAGTGACCCGTGGACAGTTGCTGAGGCCGATAGGCCAGGGGGAGGAGCTGCCTGCTGAGGCGGTGGAGGGAAAGGAGACTGAGGGTCTGGAGTCAGAGGCGGAGCCTGTAGAGAGCAAGGCAGAGGGGTCTGTGACGAAGCCTTCAGAGGAGCCAGTGCAGGCTCATGGGTCTCAGGAAGGTGGGGGTGGGGGGTCCCTGCAGGTTGAGGGCTCGGAGGGAGACCTCTTAGGGGTGGAGGAAGAGCTTTTGAAGGCTGAGGGGGAGCCTGCTGTGTGGCAGAAGGATGACCAAGGACCAGACCAGGATGAGGAAAAGACGGAGGAAGATGGAGACTTGGAGAAGGAAGGTGTGGACACAGACCGTGGCTCCCGGAGAGTAGCTGGGAAGGTTTTGGAGTCCCTCATTAAGTGAAAAGTAATGTCACTTTTTCCAAATGTCCTGAAGCTGAAAGGTTATTGAAAATACAACCCGAGCAATGTAGATCACTAAGAATCCCAGTGCTTTTGTTTGTTCATGGTTCCCTTAAAACAAGGGTGAGCAACCTCATTCCTGAAGGGCCAGTGTGTACGCAGGTATTTGTGTCCACCAATTACCCTGGCTCAATTGACTAACTAGCTGTATGCACCAATGCCAGTTAATTTGTAGATTTAGACCACAGTAAAATGTTTCATAAAGGGACGCAAGAACAGTCTTCAGCTGTTATGCGTGAGCTTATCAAAAAATGTAGCTAAAACAGAACCCTTACCAAATGTGATTTGGCTGGCAGTGTAGTATAATAGTTAGGTAACTGTGCTTGTAACGCAGAGGTTGCAGGTTCAATTCCCAGGTGGGGCACTGCTGTTGTACCATTAAGCAAGGTACTTGAATTGCTTCAGAAAATATCCAGCTGTATAAATGGATTGTATGTAAACTGTCTCCCTGGATAATATAAGGTAGTCCTGAACGCCACCATGGATTGTTTTTGGACATGGATCCTCTTCGGTAGCTAAGCCTTTATTTATTTCTTCTCTAGAGCCCTCACTCCAGACTTGAGGTGTGTGATTGATCTTGCTGTAAGGAGAAAAAAAATCTTATAGAAAGAAAGAATATGGATTCCTACTTGTGTGACACATTGGGGAAGTGCAGGGGGGTTAATATTTACTTGATTAAATCACACTTGCAGTGAGGAGTGAAGAGCAGGGTGCTCAACAGAACAAACATATTTTATATTACCTTTTATTTAACCAGGTAGGTCAATTGAAAATGTAATTATCTTTTGCAGTGATGACCTGGGGAATGCAAAGAATTGTGTGGCCAATCCGATATAGATGACTGACTTTTGTGGGAATTTTAAAAAGGGGTTAATACCCCTACTCTTGACCACAATGAGTCAGGACCTCAATTTAACATCTGAATGGCGGTGGAGATTTTCTATTTGGTTGAGGGAAGAGTGCCCCATACTGGCCCACCAATACCACTTCCAGAGGTTTCCCCATCCAAGTACTAACCAAGCCCACACCTGCTTCGCTTCATCAGTTTGACATTAGACCAGGGTCGCTCAAATCTGGCCCCTGAATCCCAATTCGGTCTGGTTTTCTTTTTTCTCAGGTAGGTAATTGAACAATTAGTGCAAATGATTGGCCAGAGTGTCTTCACACCTGACTCCCAGGTAAAGGGAGGGTGAAAAAACCACAGTCCTCGACCCACGAGGACCGTGATTTGAGTAACCCTGCATTAGACTTTTGTATTGAGGGGTGAAAAGGAGGGTACTGTACAGAACAAACACTTCTGGGTATGTATAACATTAATCTGTGATGGAGAAAGTGAGGGTTCATGAACCCCATCTATTTCTCTGGAGTCCAAACCCCTCAAACGCAAATGATCATCATTCACATTCATTACATTCACTTGCTGCATGTAACAGGTGAGTGTATGGTTTAAAATTGGTTCGTTTCTTTTGGCTTGAACGTCTCCAGGCTTGCTACTTCAGGACAAAAGAAAGCAAGGCAAATCTTCCAGCCAATGAAGCCACTTCCCCCTAGCCACTGGCAGCGATGATCTGAAATGTGGTTGGGGTGTTCGAAACGGCTGGCTCATTGGAAATGAACCATCGTTATGACACAGCCACAGGTCACTATTTGTTTGGGTTGTGACCATAACTTGTATTTTTTTTGTTGTGAGGATGAGGAAATTGATAACTGACCAGACCCAGTATCGGTTCCACCATCAATTGATGGTTTGGCTGTTTGGACTGACCATATCCAAGGTATCACAATGACTGTACTGAAGACTGTCTTATATGCAGTGTCAATTAGCACTGTGTTTGCTGCTAGCAGCTAGTTTGGAAGAAGGTTTTATTTTCCAAGATTGTGACGTTGTATTACCCATCTTATTGCAAAAAAAATTAAACTAAAATATAGTCAAATTAAACCACCTACCTCTATATACAATGTGTGGGCAGAAACCAATGTCAACAGATTTTATTTCCAAAATACCTTTTCAATGCAAATTATATTAAATGTTAACGTAATATATACATAATGTCAAAAACCAGAAGAAAGTATTATGTGGATATCTAACAAGGTGGTTGGTAAATGCAGCTCAAATATAAAGGTTCATATCAAGGCCGTAACCATGGAGTCAACATTGGGGGGGACATTTAAAAAAAAAAAAAAAAAAAAAATCAGCTAGGCTATATATTGGGGGGACATTTTGAGCATATCTGAATATTGGGGGGGATGTGTCCCCCCCAATATATATGGTAATTTCGGCCTTGGTTCATATACATGCAGTATACACGCATCATGCACACAGAATACGTAAATCTAGATCGTATGCAATACATAACCTCAGAATATCAAGTAAGAAACTAGGCCAGAAGCCAAAGCAGTCTATATTAATCAATACACAAGCGTATTCTATTCTATCATCCATTTGCGTCACAGACATATGTGTGTAAGGGGTGGATATGAAAGTGTTTTTTTTAAAATACGTGAAAAAGTGTTTTTCAGAAAATGAAAAGGAAAAATTCACACCTGCCAGCGAGGTAGAATGTTTCGTTTAAAAATCCAAATAAGATTCTCAGGAGAATACGTGGTCATCAAGGTCTTCCATATGGTCCCAAGCTGCTCCCTAGTATGAGTCAAATAAGCGAACGATCAACCACGTATATCCCTACAGGACGAGCTCATAGCTCTATTAAGAAACATGACGTCCCACACGCATGAGCATCTGGGCCAGAAGATTTCCGATTAATTCGTAACAACGCAGTTTCCCCTTAAACCAAAATATCCTCATCAAGTAGCCTATGACGACACTACAGTTTGATAGCAATGGAGCACAGTAGAAACAAATTATTTTAGACCTAATTCGCCTCCGCTTGTGTCAATTACGCTGCGTCGACGTCAGGTGATTTTAATTATTGTCAGTGCATTCGGAATCCTTGTCTGTTACAATAAGTATTGAGACTTTACACATGAAAAACAAACATACACTTGAAGCTGTGTTGATATCGCTGAAAGTTTTCACTTTTTGGGCAATGGGTTCATTTCTACTTCCTCTGTTTATCTTTGTCGGAGGTTTTTATCGATTTGTGTGCGAGCAGGACAACACAAAGCGACACGCTTGGAATGTCGAAGGCGCGACTGAGCCGCTCGTTACTGACTATGGCGCACCGGTTCGAACACAAGAGCTCCTTGAAAGAGGTGACGAAATTAAGAACACGAAACATCTGCTACCGTGGCCAATCTGGCCATACCTCTACCTCCCTATGTTCCAGGATGCGAACGTTCCTCTCGTAGATAAGCAGAAAATGAGGCCTACCCACGGGAGTGGGAATGAACCCATGCCGGAAAATTTAAAAAAGGTTTTGCTTCCTAATCCTCCTAGTCATACCACAGCCAGCCCCCCCAGCGGACGCAAAGATGTGGCAGTGTTCTGCATTGGCAACAAGATACACGTCAGTGTTCACAGGGCGGCTTTGCGCTCAAGGGCATTGCCATCGCAGTTGTCTCTTGGAACTTGCAACGTCAGCGGATATACAGAACATTTCTTTTTCTTTTCTTACAACATCACCCAATGCGGAAGTATGAAATGGGTAAGGTGTGCGTGTTTGCGTTCAAGAGCGAGTCAATCTTTCTCTCCATGCTCTTATTCAAGACAAAGTTTCGGTCCTGTGAAGGAAAGCAACTTTACTGTGCAAAATTAATTCTTTCAAATGCAGAGATTCAACAATCGAATGGTGTACTCAAACAGAGTCACGTATAGGCCTACCCCTGAACCACCCAAATTACCCATCAGGAGATCTGCATCTTTCGTTATGCCTATTTTCTGCCACTACAACAGGTAAAACCACTGTCATAGTGTTTCCCACTGTTTGTCCCGGATACCGTATGTTTTTGTTTAATGATGATCACAGTCAATCCGTTTTTTATCGCAGCTGTTCCTACATCTTTGTATTGGTACTAAGTATTTCTGGAATTTTATTTGTATATGTATTTATATATAAATCATTTGTACATTTTATATTTAACATTTGGCCCAGGGAAGACAAATTGTAATATTTAAACTGGAGTTTAGAGGACCCTGTGTGTATGATTGACCAGAGTTGTTTTTCTACATAACTTTGTGGTTGATGCATTTCTCTGCAAAGGTGAAAAATTCAGCATTTCCTGCCTTTTGCTTCAGATTTCACTACTCCTACAAGATTGGATATTTGCCAGAGATTAAGATACACCAGTTCTTCAAGAACATCAAGCAGAGGGGGCCCTTCACACTCACCGCTTGTAACGGTAACGTCACTGCTTCACACAAGGGCGTAGGTCTCATTTGAACATTGGAGGCGTACGGGTTGTGCTAAGCTATGCTGTGTGGATACATCCGTTTGCATTTAGCTAGCTAGCCAGTTCGTTTGCAAGCTAGCCTCCTAAATCTCTGGACAAGCTCCAATTGTTTTTGCTATGTATCCCAGCGTCCTCTTGGCCTTTTACTGCTGTGACCTTAACCTTAGCAACAGACAAATGAACGCTCTCTTAACATTAAGGGGGTGGGGTGGGAGGGGTCAGGACTTTGGACATCTGTGTATTCAGAGTTTCATGTAGTAGATGGCACATGGGTGCTGGGAATCTGTTGTTCTAACAGTTTCCATGATTTCAGCTCAGTGGGAGAGTCTTGCTCCAACACAGGGGTATGTGATCGGAGAGCCCATGTTCTTCGAGGCCAGATTGTTGTCCTTCTCTGAAGACGAGAGGCTTTTTCTCACAACCTGCTACGTCACTCCCTCCTGGAACGCCTCCTCTGCAATCCGATTCACAGTGATCGAAAACTTTGGGTAACAGAACACTCCCCTCCCCAATTCTAGTCACCCCAGCACTGTTTCTGCTCATATCTGTGGTGTGGAGGCAACATGGGATTCTCTATTTTTCAGGTGCATGGTGGATAGCAAGTTCATTGGCAGCCAGTCCAGGTTTATCCGTCACGAAAGGAACATTTTGAGGTTTACGATGGACGCCTTCCTTTTTGAAGGAATGGGGGAAGAGGTAACTGTTTTGATGTCTTGCTAAGCTGCCCTTTAGAATTGTGGGTTAAACCTGTCGGGCGCTGCTGGGTGGCACTTTCCATTGTGTAAGTGTGCCCCTGGGTCTGGTTTTGAATCCAGATTGTACTAATGCAGAAAGTTCTTGATTTTAGCGCACGATTGGCTGCAGCTTCGGCCTGGGAGGGTGGGGTTTCAGCCAGCAGGTTTGTCTGTGTGTCGTCATCATCACACACCAGCAACCTCTGGTTGACCAGGTACCTGCAGTGTGCCTGCGTGCATAAAGTGTACTCCTCCAACTCCGACTGTGCACAATGACATAGCTCAGCTAGGGACAGCAGAGTGAAAATAAGTGGCGCCCAGTATCACACGGTTTGGAGGAGAACAAATGCTTGTCTGTGCTGTCCCAAAATCAAGGTGGTTGCAGCCATGGAACGAGGGGGTCTATTAAAAATTGTTTTGAAAAAAAGGCGTTAAACCTCTCATCCTCTCAGCGTCTCTACATGCACTGCGGGATGTTTGTGGGGCACTCTGCAGCAAACGCAATCACCAAATCCTGCACCTACAATGCCACGACAGGGAGGTCAGTTCTGGTTATAACAGTGCTGTGTGTGGACAGAGGGGTGAGCTCTGGTTTTAACGACCCGCCCTTTCACCTGTGTGCACTGTAAGCTGGGAGGAGCTGTACCATGCTGCCCAGGTGTGCTCCTGCTGTGACTTCACGTGCTCTGCACCTGCATCTACACTACCTGGTAAGTCCCGCGCACTTCTGTGGCGGGGGCGGGGGCGGGGTCCAGGCAGCGTAGGGTGTAGGGGTGCTGTTCACCTGTTGCTGAGGTGAGGAGGGGGAAACGGAGGTTTGGAATGTAAATGTAGCAACTGCCTTGGTCCATATGTGAACTTCATGTAACTTACTGTTTGATCAGCTTTTACTATCCTCTCTAACCCCCCTTCCCACCTCAGCCACCAAGAAGATGGTCACCAGCGGATCCTGGGTGCTGGAGCCTGATGGCGGACTGGTTGTGGGGAAGGCCACGGTGGAGTTGGACAAGGGCACGGAGAATACCTATCCAAGAGCCAGGACCGTGATTGAGGCGGTAACTGATAGGGCGACAGAGGCCGTCACTGTGGCGATGACTGATATGGTGACCGAGGAGAAGCTGGTCGAGGGCATGGCCGTGGTGGAAGCAGAGAGGGACTCTGTGCGCCGCATTTCATTTGAGGAAGTCTTTGGGATGGACTGACTGCGGTAAGTGCTGCTCTCATTCTGGCCTGTCTGCATGCTTCCCCTGTGGGTTAGCTGGTCTATATTAGTCAAACGAAAGTTTCACTTGCCCTCAGGTCGAGGTTCTGCTCAGTATTACAATTTGAAGAATTCCAATTTAGGGTGGCAGTGTAGTATGATGGTTAGGGAACTAGACTTGTAATGGAAAGGTTGGAGTTCTGATTCCCAGGTCGGGCGCTGCTGTTGTATAATAAACATCCAGCTGTATAAATGGATTGTATGTAAAGAAATGTGAAAGTAAGTGTGTGCAATTCACTCTGGATAAAAGCATCTACTAAATGCTTGTGATGTAATGTAAAACGAAAGTAGGTGAAGCACGTGCTGGTCTTCAGAGTGTAACAACAAATGTTTGTCATGTTTTGGCACTCTGAAGACCAGTAACAAATCAATGTTTTGCTGTTTTTCAAGCAAGTGCTAACTCCTTAAATACTTAAGTTCTATGAGAGTCTAGTCCCCTAACCTCTCCACAGAAATGAATGTGCCCCCTAACTAAAAATAAGTTGTCATTGATATCAGATGTTTTTTTTTCCCCCAGGTGCCTTGTTCTGTGGATTTTGATAAAGGCAATAAACCTTTTTTTTCTTTTTTTTTTTAATACCTTGTCTCTGTGTCATCATTTGACTTGCACCAAATGTAAGGATTGGCCCTTTACGACCCTGGCCATGGAAACCGGGGTTCAATTCCCCATCTCGCCAGAGTCTGCTCTGGCCGGGAGTGCTACCAGGGGCGGCGATTGGTTGTCCGCCCCAGGGAGGGGGAAGGGAAGCCGACATGATGTTCGCTGCGCATAAGAGTGGCCCTGTAGTACTGGGTTACGGTCGACGGCTTGGCGAGTGCCGTCTTGGAGGCGTTACTTTGCCTTCGTCACTACCGGTCGCAGGACTACAGCAGCGAACTTGCATTACTGGGGGGGGATTGACATAAAATAGCAGGTCTAATTGGCTACCAAATTGGGAGAAAATGGGAGAAAAAAAAAAGATTGGCCCTTTAAATGGGTTCCCCCATTGCAGCGGCTCAAGTATCCAGGTTGCTGGATATTGCTGGATCCACTTGTGGCTGAAATATTAGAACAAGTAATAGAAATGCACAGTCTTCCTGCCACATTCATTCAAAATGAATGGACATTAAATCATTAGTTTTCTGCAGGGGAATAACTATGATGTAGCAGGTTTGTTGCAATTATTTATTAGTGTGGCAGACTCCTGCAATCAGGGCCATTTACATATACAGTTAACGGCTAAAATAAAGGAAACACTTGTGTAAATGTAAACAAAGTATATTGAAAGCAGGTGCTTCCACACAGGTGTGATTCCTGAGTTATTTCAACAATTAACATCTCATCATGTTTGGTGTCTTGTATAAGAATGCTGGGCGAACCCAGTTCACTATGATCTTGGCTGCCATGGCTATAAGAATAGATCTCAGTGACTTTAAAAGAGGGGTGATTGTTGGGGCACATTTGGCAGGAGCTTCAGTGACGACTGTTCAACTTGCTGCTGTTTCCTGAGGAACAGCGGCTAAGGAGATGTCATCAAAGTCTGAGGGAAAGACGTCAACTAGGGGCACCTGTGATTGAAAGTGCATACTCCTCGACCGTGATAGTCTGCATTTGTTGAAGATGCACGGCAAAACAGACGAGCAACTCAATCAGCTGACTGCAAATATAAATCTAGGGTGAGCATGCTACTTAAGTCCATTGAACCTATTAAGACACTATGTTGGCTTTTGCTTTCCTTTATTACTTTTATATACAGTTGCCTGTATTCCATTTTTACATTATACAGCCACAGTCTGGTTTTTGCCCTGCATTGCTTAAGTAACAAAAATGTGCCAACTGTACAAAATAATTGTTTGTGTATGCATATTAGGATTTGCTGCTCTAAGGTCAATGAAATTGAAAGTTGAAGAACTGGATTTTAAACATTTTGCATATTTAAAGGACAGCCTATCAAGTCAGCAGTTCAAATAAGGTGCTGGTCAGATACCATAATTGTGATTGTTGAACATGTGAGGAAATAAAATGCATTCATTATATGGAAGAGGATGTTAGGAAGCTGCCTTGCTGAGCGGCTCCTATTGGCTGAGAGTGATTGAAGAGTGACACTTAAAGTCTTTGTTCCATTTTATAGAAAAAAAGCATAAAAGCAGCATGTTTATAATGAATTGTCCTCATTTGCATTACAATGTATCACTTAAAGTTTTTGTTATTGTCTGTGTGATTTAAACATGTATGAATGCCAAATATAAACGGTGTACGGTTTATTTTTATTAGCGTGAACTTTCTCAGAAAGGTGACCAGAGGTTACATTTCCCCAAATGGTCGCCCCCATGCTGAGTTAACAGAAACGTGTCCAATCCACAATCCTTCAGGCTGCAACTCCATGGTTAGATCGTTCTGGCCCTTCTGTCTTGACTTGGTGTTTTATGATCATTGGTCCACACATGTTGTCATTTTCTGGTGCACACACTTTTAAAAATAGTCGTACATTTTGTGTCTCAAATCCTCCTAGAGGTTTGGGAGTGGAGAACATGACGCTTGAAATTCAAACTGGGCGATTCCAAATGATAAGGATTTTTTTTTAAATGTGTACGAAATGATTCTACACAACGCTTTGGAGATGTCTTTAATACGTTGTGCTTGTTTAAGGAAGAGCAATGTCATGTTAATTTTTTTGAGAAAGATGTAAAATCACCTCTTCAAAAAGCAGTAAACAGACACAGGATGTGAAAACCACAATGACACTTCTAGGGAAATGAAAGGCGGCGTCTTAATATGTTATGACTTAATAGCTGAAGGTACACGCAGTATTGTGCAATTTTTCAAATGGAATAATATACTTGAGCATATGAGCATTCAGCCCTCTATAGACCGCTGTATTGTAATCCTATTTTGCATTATTATTTTTTTAATTCGACTTTTCCTGGTGTTCCCTGGCTTCAAAACTGTTGGTTCAAGCTCTGACAAAACCATTTGCCCCTACAGCTACAGGGGACAGTTTGCTTAAAGTCTAAATTAAGTCTCTGGTGGTTTAGAACCGTAAACTTTGATCTTTTTATTTAAATGTAAATGTACACACACGTTCGGTGCAATCCAGTGATGGCAAGGCATGGTTAATTATGTTTGTGTTACATGACCAATCGCAGTTTGTGTTCAATTTCTTTTCCTTATTTCTCTAGCAGGTTTTGAACAGTGTTTAATGCTTTGCTTGCTGCTGCTGTGATCAGAGTAAATGCCGTTTTTGTATCAAGAAGGGAATCAGATGGAAAGAAAGATGCATTAGCTGTTATCTTTCAGCAGAACAATCACTTACAATTTGGCATTGTATTAATAAATAGTTACGGACCAAAATGCTTTCGTGCTTATAGACCAAAGTACCATGAACCAAAATGTAATGACCTTAGCTGTATGGGTGGTGAATACATATTTATTGTAGTTTGGCTTTGAGTCTGTGTGTATTGGTATGCATCGCATGTGACCATGTTGTCGCTCGCTTTGCATTTACAGCCACTAGTCAACCTCTGGCTGAAGTTCATGCATACTTGCACAGTGGTTTGGATCAAAGAGCAAAGCAGCAAACGTGTTTGCTGGAAAGCCCGTCTTTGTCTTGCATGGAAACCGCTGATCCACTTTAGTTCTACGTGTGCCGATATAATGTGAGTCAGTATGGCGGTAGGTTATACATCTTTTGCCATCTTTGGTTAGATATGCAGATTGTAGATATAATCCTGATTAGACCATTCCTTTGAATGTTGATGGTTAGTCATCTTACTCAAAGACTTGATAAAAATATAAATCTCACAAATGTTATTCCACAATCTGGAACCCGATGTGGGGCTATTACCGCTGTGTGCGCTGTATCACCACGAAACAAGAAAACGAAGCCAAGATTTCCAACTATACAAATACATTTTATTATTTTAGAAAAGGTGCTACATAGTATTGAGTGCCGTAAATAATAAATGAAATGAGCTACAGTGTGTTGATCAGTCTGTACAATCAGAAATTATTATACGTACATTAAAATGCCATTACACAGAATCCCTCAGAAACCTCAGAAAAGAACTCAGAATTCACTCTACATTAATTCTATATTTGAAAAAAAAAAAAAAGTTTATAGTTTTTATATATACAACCTAAATTTTGCTCAGAAAATACAAAATAGCTCTTTGAAATTGTAGTATATAGACTTGTGTGCTGAATCTCCAGGTGAACCAACCAATATTGCTCATGTCTTCGTTTGCCTCATTGATACATATGTGTACATGGTTGTGAGTGCGTAAAGAATGCAATAGAACCACCCCAGCAAATTCAGTCTTTTGGTTTTGTGCTGTGGAATGGTTTGGTGAATTGACTGACAGGATCTTGCTTGCAATACTCATTGTCTCCACGGTCAATAGTTGAACCCAGAGAACAACACACACCGTTTCTGCAAACACAGAATGCCGAAAACATTTGTACAATTCAAAATACTAACGCCGAGCTACAGACCCAAAAGTCGACTCATCTCCGACGAGTACAGCTTTGTTTGAAATAAGACGGCATACACTGATTTGAGGCTTTTTCAACAGAATCCCCATGTCAAGGGCTGCAAACCCAGTTGTCTGTCTGAGTCGCAATGAGGCCTGTGGTGAACACCACACTGAGGCCCGGCTACATCACGTGTTAGCCCCTTTATCACATGGCTGCTAAAAACAAACACATTAGCCATTGCATAGGCTCCATGTAGTTTGATAATCCTGACACTACATGCAAACGGGGGCATTGAGCGCCATTCATCAGGGAGGATGAGGGGAGATGGGGAGATGGAGGGGAGGGGGGGCTTAGCACTGAGAAACAGCTCTATTGACAGAGCTGACTTCAGTAGTAGGAGCTCAGGTGCGAGTGGGTCCCTGGGTGTCGTGGCATGGTGGGGCCGGGGTAGATGGCGGTGGTTGCTGAGTTCCAGTACGTGGAAGGGGACCCGAAAAAGTTCCCGGACGAGACGGGCATGGGGGTGCCGTGCGCGGCCATGAAGTTCATTTTGGGCTGGTGGCTGTGGTAGGGTTGCACGTAGGGCACCTCGGGCTGGTACTTCAGCACTCCGGCCTCGCTGCCATGGCTCTGGTGGGCCTGCGAGATTCCCTGGAAGTCAAACTTGTAGGCGTAGCGCTTGCCGTGCACCTTGGTCATGATGTTCTTGTCATAGTAGTAGCGCAGGGCGCGGCTCAGCTTGTCGTAGTTCATGTTGGGCTTGCTCTTGCGCTCGCCCCAGCGCTTGGCCACCTCATCCGGGTCTGTCATCTTGAACTCACCGTTGGTGCCCTCCCAGGTGATGATGGCAGCGTTGCCACTGTCCGACAACAGCTCCAGCAGGAACTGCCACAGCTGGATCTGCCCAGAGCCTTATGGGAAAACAGAAACGGGAAATAAAGAACGTAAGATACTGGATAGGCCAGAGAACTTAACATGGCCCACGTAAACACACACACACTCACACACTGCGGGTGCCACAACAATGGGTGCTTTTTTGCCTCAACACAATGAAGCAAAAAGCAATTCCCTCCCTTTGTTCAATCGTTACGTTTGACAGGGTGTGTGAAGAACAATGGTCAGGAAGACAATTTTGACATTGTAGTTTCTGTCTTCAACCAGTAGATGGCTCTGCAGTTGGAATAATTGCAAAATCTGTGTGTGTGTGTGTGTGTGTGGGTGGGTGGGGGGTGGGGGGGGCTAAGTTAATTTATTCATGGAAACCTCAACCTCAACACTACATCTTCATGGCTAATTATATATTCAGGGGTGAACTAGTGCACATTCGAAAATGTGATAGCCAGTGCTTGATCTTAACGAATGTGACCATTTTGCTGCGTGCTGCTTTTTCGGGACTGATGTCTGGCAGTCTTCGAAAATGACAATTATTTTTTTCTTGTTATCATTAGTCGTCCAACAACCTACCCACAATCCTGTGAGTGCTGGTGTCAGGCAGCTTGTATGAATTATGTTTGGCTGTTCGGCGCTTGGTGAGGAGAGGTGGGGATTCTGTGAGGAGAAATGGGCAAATGGGGGGGTCATTCTGATCTCTGGGGTGTTTGGGCATATTTTACTATAAGGAAGGGGTGTCCAATCTTATCCAAAAAGGGTCAGTGTGGGTGTGGGAGTTTGTTCCAGCCCAGCCCTACAACACCTGATTCAGCTAATCAACCAATCATGCTTCCTAAATAAATACCTTGATTAGTGTTTTAGCGCTGGGCTAGAACAAAAACCTGCACCGTGGTCTCTTTCGGATAAGACTGGACACCCCTGCTGTAAAGGGTTTAGGTTGCAGATCGGAAAAGAGTCTGTGACCCTTTTACAGCATACAGTATATATGTCTATACTTATACTCTGTCTCTACCTCTCCACCCCTTTCTGAATCATTTTGGGGTGTTTTGTTAGGCTAAGCAGATAGTAAATGGTCACATTTGTAAACCTTAGAGATCTAAGTAAAATATGGTCTTTTGTCTTTTGACTGTGGGCATTGCTTCATTAGTGGTTATGCCTAATTACTTACTGCCTGCTTTTGTCATGTTAGGAAAACCTGAATAAGTACTGCATTTTTTCTAATAATCCATGACGTAGATGTAGATGTTGTGTGTGATGTATCCTGGTGAGGGTAAAACAAACAGGCGGCGAACTGAAGATGTAAAAATGACTTGAATAGACCCTGTGGAAGAGATGAGTGTTCACTGTTTCCCCCTTCACAGGTGTTGTGCGTGCACAGGTGGCCTGTGAACAGCTTCCTCCCTCCCTACCCCAAAGGCCCCCTCTACCCACCATTATAAGTCTATAGTCTATAAATATGTATTTACATTTTGTTTTCTTTGTCTACCTTTCCACCTCTTTCTGAATTTAATAGGTAAATAAAATAACATTTAATTAAAAAAATATCTAAAAACCTTCTCAAATTCCAGGTATAATGGCCATCTAAGTAAGTCTCGCTATTGCTAAGACTACTTCTCCACCTGTGTGCCCCTGATGGGCCCTCCCACCTGTGGCCCCTTTTTTTGGGCAGGTTCCTACCTGGGTTGGCTAAGCGACTGCTGATTGGTCCGAGCGCTTGGTATGGATCTGTGCATGAGACAAGAGAAACGCTCCATTAGAATTCAGACAGTGCTGCCTGTAAATAATAATTCATGCTATAACAAATCACATTTTCATCATCATTGAATATTATTATTAATAAAGTATTAATTATTCATTACTCATAATCAGTTATCAATATTTAATGATAAATATTATTATTATTATAATAAATACTATAAGGAAGGTGGGTAGTGATGGAACAGTGAGGTTTGGTGCAACCAAAAATAGGCAGAGCTACAATATACTACCAGTGCTATCACTCCCTGGTTGAACCAATCATTGTATGTTGCTGTAGTGAGCCAGGCATTTTGATTTGTTCAAGCAAGTTAGTGATTGATAGCTCATTGTAGCTCCACCTGTTATGGGGTTGATGAAACCTCGCTCTCCCATCCCTACTGATAATTACCTGGCACATGTCGAGGTGGTGGCTCTGTAACTCTGTTGCTGTGCTGGTGCTCTATGGGGGAACCTGAATTAGGACAAATGTAATGTTGCTGCAGTAAAACATGTATATGGTCATGTTCTGAACTTGCCTTAAATGCTCACAGAAAACAAGTATCTGTCCGACCGCTGTCAGTGCCAACGTTTTTTAAAATTTATTCTTAATTTCTCAGCTTAATAACAATAATAGCAATCATGGCCAATGAGGAAAAATATTCTCTCTAATCAGATGTAACTCTGTGAAGTGCTTGAGGTTTATTTTTATATTCCTTTTCAGAACCTCAATATTTGTGCAACTTCTTTACAGCCAAACTAACTCAAGATCTAGCAGGTAGAGTACCTTTTGGGACAGTGGGGAGAGGTGGCGTTGACCAGCTGTTTCTCCTGCTGATCTCCTCAAAGCTGTTCTCTGCAGAAAGCAAGAAGAGAAAAATGGAGGTATGGAGAGAGAGAGAAATAAAGGGTTAATGCACTTGATTACAGTACTGCACATGCTTTTTTACACACTGATAAACCGGTGGTGTGAACTCCCTTTGTAGAAGCAATCCCCTCCTTTTTGCTGTGCCGCGATGCTTAAGTTTCCTATTTCTTTTTTCTTTTTCTTTTTTTAATTGCTGAGTTTTTTTAAATTGCCATTTTTGGTCATTATTCCTATTGTATAAGCTTTGTCATGCTTTTCTTTCGTGTCCTTTGGCAACACAAATATGAAGCCAAAATAGAGAAAGATTCAAAGGAGGAAAAACCCCCAGAAAGCACAGGAAGAAAGCCGTGTAGAGGAGAGCGAAAAAGACAACCGCAGAAGGGAAGGAAGGAAGGAAGGAAGGAAGAGTTACATGGTGGGTAGAGAGTGACAGAGGGATGAAAAAGCAAAGAAAAAGAAGAAAGAGGGTGCGAAGACACTCAGAGGTTCCTGTGGGTGTTGCCTTTGCCCCCCTCCTCCGCATCTGCTGTGCGGCGATCGTTATTGTGTCCCAAAGTGGAACCAATGCCCCTCATTTCCTGTCCCCAATGCAGCTGCTTCCTGTCTGTGACTCCACGACGAGACACAGACTCAAACCAGCCCATAAGTGTTCAGAAATATAACAGCTTATTAGCTGACAGAGTCTGAACATGTATACGGGTAATTCAACTCTCTTCACTCACTATCATGATAGACTCTTATCTGTTTTGCACATGCACTTAATAGCTGCCCAAAAATGACTTCAAGCCTCCAGTCTGTATTTGCAGTGTCCCTTTTATACACTGAAATTAAGCCCTTGCTATTGGATCTGCAATGTTTGTTATTTTTATAACTTTCATGTTTGAGGGCAGCATGTAATGTCCCTGCACTGTGTGGTGCAGTTGAAGGATGGAGCCTCTGGTCTGTTAACGGCTGTACAAAACCAAGGGCTGTGCTTTGATTCACTGATCTCCGACTCGAAGGGTCCAAGCTTCTCAGTCTTACCTGCTTTGACCTGTAGTCGGGGCTGCTGCTGTGTGCTGTTGGTCGGGGTTGTGGGGTAGGAGAAGGTAGGGCTACCTGGAATGAAAGAGAGAGAGAGTGCTGTTCAGGCGAAGCTTCCACTAGAGGTCCTCTGTACCTTCTTTAAGATTACCAGGGGGGAGTTGAGTGAGGGACACGCGTTTCTGCTTTCAAGAAATCCCTGTTCATTCTGGTCCCCCAAAGACACTGTAAAATGAAGTGGTGACTATTATTCTTATTTATTTTATATTTTAATGCCGACTTGACATAAGTTGTGTCGGTAGGCCCTGTCCCATCGCTGCAACAACCTCCATCAATGCACAGGGGAATGCGGCAACAGGGAAACTGTGACATCATTGTGCCAATATGTAGCATTATGTATTTACATGTTTATATCAGACAGTGATATAATATATACTCATAAGCCTGTTTTACACAGGATCACGAGCCCAGGCTTTTCCTGGGGTTTCCTTTGGTATAAATGGGTCTTTTGGGGTTCTTGGCCTCAGGACGCTCCTGAGGTCTGCTTTGGTGTAAAAGCAGAACCAGTGGTTCATTATTTACATGCAGTGTTAGATGAGTTTGAGTTCAAATGAGTGTAAAGTTCAATTGGATTTTGAATTTGTTCTGCAGTCTTTTAGATATTTTTTCGCTGTCACATCTCATAAAACAACACAATAAAAGACAGGACATGTGACTTGCCGACTCAGGATCGGGGTGTTCTTTTCTAAACAGAGGGGCAGTGTAGCATAATGGATAGGGCTTGTAACTCTAAGGTCGCAGGTTTGATTCCCAGGTAGGGCACTGCTGTTGTACCCTTGATCAAGGCACTTAACCTGAATTGCTTCAGTAAACTATTCAGCTGTATAAATGGATTGTATGTATGAAATGTCAAACTGTCGCTCTGGATAAGAGCATCTGCTAAATGCCTGTAATGCAATTGAGGGGAACCCAGAAAATACCCGGATTCACAGTCTGGTATAAATGGGCCAGAAGTGGGGAGGGGATTCAAATCCCAGGTAAGAGCTTTGTGGTTTCTGTGTGTGACAATGTCGATTTTAGTATATATAAGAAACATGACATTTGGTCTGAGAACACACAGATGAGTTTTGTGTTTGTGTATTAGAAACAGTTTTCCGTTGCAAACACCTGTCTTCTGGTTCCATCTTTTCATCAATACAGAAATGATTTGACTTCAATTTGGTATTTTGGGCTTGCCCAATGCATGTAAAGGTGGCCGTGTGGACTTACTCTGCCGCAAGTAATTGAGGTGCGAGAGCAGGATGTCGGTGTTGTAGGCAGAAGTGAGACGCATCACATCCTCCTTGGTCATCTTGCACAGTGCCTTCCCATCCACCGCATGGAAGATGGACACGTCCACATCCACCAGGCAGTACTCCTTTATGGCCCACTCCACCCACTGCCTCACGTGGTCCTGCGTCCACACCTCTGGGTCTGGGAGAAGAAGGCACAATTTCACAGCTGAAAACAATAGCTTTTTTGCAGAGCTTTTAGTCCAGGGGTGGCCAGTCTTAACCAGGAAGGGCCAGTGTGGGTGTAGGCTTTTGTTCCAACCGAGTAGCAACACAGGTGATTCAACTTCTCAAAGCCCCGATTGAAGACCTCTCTGCTCAGCCTTCTCTGGCTAACTGTCTGTCCCGTCCTTTCAGGCACCCGGCAGCCACTCCCCGCAGCCTCACCTCTTATCTGCCCTGACCTTTAACTTTTTAGAACTTTTCTCTGCATCTGTCCACAATGGCATCTATCGTAGTGTTGCTGTACTGGTTTCTTGCTCTAGCTGTGATCATTCTAGCCATTTTAAATCCACTCATTGTAAGTCGCTCTGGATAAGAACGAATGCTAAATGCCTAAAATGTAAATGTAAGGCCATGATTAGCCAAATCGGGTGTGTTAGTGCTGGGCTGGAACAAAAGCCTGCACCCACACCTGCCCTCGGTAAGATTGGCCACCCCTGTTTTAGTTTAGATCAAAGCTGTTTTAGCTTTGGGAGCTTTGGAATGATCTTCCCCCACCCCAAATCATATGGGGGCAGAAACTGTTTTGGTCTTTTTTGGGGTGGCAGATAGTGTATCCGCCGCCAGACCGGCCCTGGTCATTAGCAAACTGTCCGCCCCAGGGAGGCCAGCTCGAGTTCGCCGTGACAAGGAAGAAAGATACAACCACGACCCAGTTTTAGCCTCCTGACAGAGGCAGCCAGATTTTGATCTAAAATGTCCTGGTAGGCTACTTGATGGAGTCCATGATGCCATGTATGCTAACAAGGTTCCCAGGGTCTTTGGAAGTAAAACAGCCCCACAACATCACAGATCCACCACCATACCTCACAGTGGGGATTAAGTTATTTTCTCCATGACCATCCCTCTTTTTATGCCAAACACACTTCTGGTGTTTGTTGCCAAAAAGCTATATTTTGGTCTCATCTGACCATAGAACCCGGTTCCACTCAAAGTTCCAGTGACATTTAACAAACTCCAGGCGCTTACGTTTGTGGTTTGATGACAACAGAGGCTTTCTTCTAATTGTAGTTTTAGAGACTTGGTGACCCCAAGATACAACCAACTTCTGCAATTGTCCAACTGTGATCCTTGGATAACTTTTTGCCTCTCTATATACGATACCTATATATTTCATTTAGATGTTGTTCATAAGAATTTCTATGGGTGCCAATAATTGTGACATGTTTTTGAGAAAATGTTTTTTTTTTTTAAGGATCTTTTTTTTCTGTAAATAATTTTACTTCAATTAAAGGTTAGATTTCTCTCATATTTATTTTTTCCTCATCTTTACCAAGGGTGCCAATAATTCTGGAGGGCACTGTATGCATCACAGTTTTGGAATTGTGCTATTACAGGCTAAATAAAAGAAGTACTTTATTATTTACCAACTGTATTTATTACTCAATAAATTGAATTTGTGTTTTTCTAAACGTGCTTTTTAAAATGGATATTTTCCCCTTGTTTTAAAAGGTGTTGAAACTTATAGGTGCTTTTTAAACACAGTCTAAACAACGTAACAAAAATACATTACAAATAACTATGTTCAACTAATTTACTAATTTGGTTAGATGATTTAAAGTGCTACAGTTTTTAAATAGTACATTTAATGTTATTTTTGCACTTCCTGGCAGAGATTCTGCACAAGTGTCTGGGCTGTCCTTAATGCCAGTGAGGCAGTAGAAGCAAAATTTGGCCAAATGTAAGCTAACTAGGGAGAATTTTGAGGCGTGAGCAATAATGTGATACTATTTTAAAGCAATATGTGATTAAATATTAATGACTTTAGATACTTGGATGTGGATTAATATTCATTACCAGGTCATGTGTTTTTTAACTTCAGCAGGAATGGATTTAGTTGTGAAATGGAAAAATGGGAATATGGCAGTTACCGTTGCCATTTTCTCCCATGCTAGATTGCTTGCTGGCTAGCTGATCCTGCTGACTTTGACTCATTCTTTGCAGTCCAGCCCCCAAACCTACCTTAGCTCACATACTAAGAACATTAAATATATATAATGACAAGAACAGGCCCTTCAGCTCATCTAGGCTTGTCATAGTAAAGTGAAACAGTGGCAAAGCTCAAGCTCAACATCATATTTGCATCACTCGTGAGATAACACAGAATCAGAAGATAAGGCTGCTCTCACTATCAGACCTGACAGTGGAATTTCTCTTGCGTGTGCAACTGCAGCTAGTTGCGATTAGCTGGTGTGAATATCTGAATATTTATTAATTTTATTTTCATAACATAATTATATATAATTATTAAAATAAAGTTCACATGTTTACAGTGAATCAATTTACAGTTCTTAAATCAAATGTTAATAAATCAAATTATATTATATTAATCATAATTCATATTTGATTTATGAACTTTAAAAGTATGAAATTGTTTAATTTATTCATTTGTGGTGGTGGGGGTTATTTCTCCAAGATGACGTCAATGTCTCGTGAGAAAGTCCCAGTGTTTGATTTTATGCGGCACACCCTCTCCCGGAATCCAAGGTGGAAAAGTGCGATGGGAATATCTACCTTAACTGGGCTTGTTTGATGCAACGGGCCACTGCACTCCCGAGTCCTCATTGTCCTCGTTTAACACATTGCGCGGCGGTGATGCAATATCCACGTATTATGGTCACAATAATAGCCTGGCACGGGAGACTCCCGCCGGTCCTCTGTGGCATTGTGTGAAAGTGCCCGCCCAGAGGTGTCTCACACTTTGTGATGTCACTGGTACCCATGATGCCGTCTCCCGTAGATGACTCAACGAAGATGAGTACTGTGGTGCGCGGGAATTGGTAAGGATCTTTACCCCCGCCCTCCTTCGTAATCATCACGGCTGGCGTCGGTGATCCGCTCGCTGTTTCACTACCCGCTCGTTAATGCATGGGAACGATTTGGATCGCTTTCCTTCGCTTTGCTTGTCCCCTGGCACCTATGTTATGTTCTCTTTCGGATTATAAAAAACAGCGGGGAAAGCTTTATACCGTCGGCTACTGTAGGGAACCGATACTGCATCGTACCACCGGGTGCAGACATTTGAATATAATTTGTAATGTTTTATGGCTACCTGACTCAATCTGGATGTCTTCTGCTTGAACACTGTACTGTAATAATAAGTTTGACATGGAACAACTAGCCCATAACACCAAACGTCATCAACATGTCGAAGCTCAATTAGTAAAAATGTCCCCATTAAAGCAAATCCCTACAGAACTACTTATTCCTTCAGTCACAAACCTCAGCATAATGCACAGAAAAAAATGGGAGTCATTACAATTTTCTTGAAAATTCAAAGGAATTCAACATTTCCTTTTAGACCCTAAAATTCTAAATTATCAATGAGAAATTCAATGTGTAGGGAGGAATATGGGTTAAAAAATGTTTGTGAGATAAATCTGTTACTGTGCTGCACACGGTCCAATGCAGATTTATATTAAGCATATTAACTCTTTTGGCATTAGCCTACATGTAACAAGTAAGTAAAACTGACTCTGTAGGTGGGAAATTCATGGGATCATTGTGTTTAAGTAAAAAAAGGAAAAAGGTTCATTTCCAGACTTAAATAGCAATGAGAAACATGCTCAGGGGTCTGTCTCACGAAGGAAGTTCAACATTATCAGGGTATCTTTGCGTTAGCTGGCTACACAAAGCTTAAAAAGGCAATGGTGACACCACAAACAGGGATAACCTGTCTCACGTCGACCTGTGGTTATCAAGCTCAGTCATCCCTGGTTTTTGGGTAACCACCAGACCAGGGGTCTGAGCTTATCAGGGTATCTTTGCGTGTGTACACAAAAGGCAATTACGGCTAACCTGTCTCAATCGCATGCAACATAAACAGCTCCAGAGCATTGTTTCACAAAGCAGGGTTGCTGGGTTAGCGAGCTAACTTTGGGCTTAACCCTGGGTTTGAGGTCTCACCACTGTGGCTCACCCAGGGCTGTGGTGATGGGAATGTGAGTGCAATCTATTGCACCAATCACTCTTGGGAATCTTACAATGCACTTAATAATATGCAACAGTAAATTGTATTCATTATTGATAACTATACTATATATATATATATATACTATATGAACTGTGTGTTTGCTCAGATTCTCCACATCATCAACGGAATACGTATATTTATTCATGAGACAGGTTAGCCGTAATTGCCTTTGTTAGGCTTTGTCTAGCCAACTAACGCAAAGATACACAGGCAAAGACAGACCCCAGGTTACACACACACACAAACACACACACACACACATACACTCACAATTCTACACCCTCTCACACATACACACACATACATGCACACACAAACTCACAAACATGCATATCCCATGCTTACACTGAAACTTGAACACCCACACAAACATGCACACCCACATACACACACACAGGCATACACACTGCACTACATGCACACACATGCACACACCCACACACTGATGCATGCATGCACATATAGTCTTGTATATACATATTCATACACACACATAAACATATACTTGCACACATACAGGCAAAATAAATGAAACACCAACATAAAGTATGTTAATAGGGCGTTGGGCCACCACAAGCTGCCAGAAAAGATTCAATGCACCTTGGCATGGATTCTACAAGTGTCTGGAACTCTTGTACATGTTTAGCAGACACTCTTATCCAGAGCGACTTGCACAGTTTACATTTCTTTACATACAATCCATTTATACAGCTGGATATTTTACTGAAGCAATTCAGGTTAAGTACCTTGCTTAAGGGTACAACGGCAGTGCTCCACCTGGGAATTGAACCACCAACCTCTGAGTTACAAGTCCAGTCCCCTAACCATTACACTACACTGCCGGCTTCAATTCTATTCAACTCTATTAGAGGGATGCAATACAATTCTTCCATGAGAAATTCTATCATTTGGTGTTTTGTTGATGGTGGTGGAAAATGCTGTCTCAGACGCCACTCCAGAATCTCCCATAAGTGTTCAATTGGGTTGAGATCTGGGGCCTCATTTATAAAAAGTTGCGTAGAAACCATCCTATATTTGATCTAAGATCATTTCTGAAATGTGCGTAAGTGTGATTCAGAGAAACTGAACGTACGCCCAAAAAAACGTGCGTACGCCAGTCCCCCAGATGTGAAATCTATAAATCGCAAATGATCTTGAAATTGTGCGTAGCTGAATGGTTTTAGATCTCCGCCTTGTAAACGCCCCCTAATTAATATCATTAGCATATAAAGGAGCACGAATCAAAACAGAAATTTTCTACTTGATAATGGCGAGCTGCAAGAAAAAGAATTTTAGCGAGGCGGAAATCGAGGTCTTGTTGGCGGAGGTGCAGCTGCATGCAGGGACGCTGTTTGGGAGCCTTTCAATGGCTTTACCAGTACAACCAAGTACGTGGCCTGGCAGTCTGTAGCCCAGGCTGTGAACGGGGGGCAGCAAAGGTCCCTGAAGGACGTAAATAATTTTAAAACTGATTTAAAACTGAGGTCAAAATCTCTAATAACTCGTTCCCTTCTTATTGCGCGGTTGGCGATATGTTCGAGAAGCGAAGCCATTCTATTTTATAGCCTACAGATTGACCGAAGTGTTTTACACGCGTGGAACCATAATATGTATTAAATACATTTCAAGGATGTGTCAATTATGCTAATTGGGGTAGTTTTGGAAAACCAATGTGTGTTTTTGTTTTGTTTTCCACAAGTAGCTTAGCTTATGTTGTTTTAATTTATTAATAAATGTATTGTGCAAACCATTACGTATAGCCTAAGCAATGTGTTCAATCTGGTAATACTACTACTACTACTACTACTACTAATAATAATAATAATAATAATAGGCAGCAGACGACATGTTGGCGCTGTTAGATTTCCGAATACATTTTACATTACATTTACATTTTAAGCATTTAGCAGATGCTCTTATCCAGAGCGACTTACAATATGTACATTAATACATGGTAGGAACAATCATAGTACGCGCAAGAGATCAGTGCAGTAATACAGCAATAAACCATTGCAGGCAGCCGCGTACCATACCTGTAACACTGGGAAGGAAAAGGTTAGTCAATTATTATTTTTTAATGGAGTAAGCAGGGGTATATAGTGTTGAGCAAGTAGGCAGTGGTGATGACAATTAGCTAGATGTACAGAATTCAGTGGTAGTGGAGTCTGAAAAGGTGGGTTTTGAGTCTCTCGCGGAAGATCGCAGGTGATTCCGCGGTCCTGATCGATTGCGGAAGATAATTTCACCAGGGAGGGGTCAGGACAGAGAAGAGACGAGACCGCGAATACCTGCAGTATTCAAACATTGCCACAAGGAAAGTGCGTACGCCAGGTTGAAACCTGACGTGGAGGTAGTACTTTTCCACGTCAAAGACCGTTTTTATAAATCTGAACTTTGACGTGGATTTGAGCGTACGCACGTTCTAAGATCAAATTTGTGCGTAAGTACGTTTTATAAATGAGGCCCCCGGTGACTGAGGCGGCCATGGCCTCTACATGCTCAAAGGACAACAACACGACAGCAACACAACCAGGGCTCTGCAACATCAACGCAACCTTTGCGACCTACGCAGAGGGGGTTTCAGAGGGTGTTGCATACCTAGCACAAAAATCTAACTCGCGACTGCAGCGCAACCGTTCACGTAGATGTTGCGCATCATTGATTGGTTGGTTAGCGAATGGAGGCGGAGCTGTCATAGTTCATAGTTGATTTTCACACACTTGCTACTTCTACCAGGAAAACATCAAATTACTTTCAAGCTCCACTCAGATATACAAGTTTAATAATTAAATACAATAATCGGCATGACATAAACTACAGGCCATTTTACAGAGAATTGCTCAGTAGACCCTTAGAACAAAGCCTTGGATCTTTTGTGACAATATGACTTCTTTATTGATATCATAATACCATAACTTTTTCAATACATCAGTATTCATATTATTTATATATATATAATTATTTGTTTCAACATGTGAAAGTCAGTAAAGTATCAGGTAAAACAAACAATGATTTGCTGTTTTGCTGTGGCAAGCATAAACCCTGGACTTCTTCTATCGAAGATATTTCACACACGCCCTTTGTATGTCTGAGGCAACGTTACTGCCTATTTGCTAATAAGTCTCTAGAAATGATAATATGCCTATGTTTATTATAATAGCACTTTTTCCATAGCGCACAACGAACACAAACTGTGGGACTGTTAAAGCAGTAATTAGGTAAGTGTACGTGTTTGTGTGTCTGTGAGCACACAATCTCCCCTGCAATTACTTGCGAAGGCCTTCTGAATTCACATTGTTTGTGCCCGTCGCTTCCTGTGTTTCCCACACAAAAATAACCACACAGAACTCGAGATCAAGGCAAGACAGGTCAGGCTGCAGACAAATTGATTCTCCAGCAAAGAATCTTCAAAAACAACATTTGACATGAGTAGGCTTTTTTAAAATAGAGATTCAAAATAACTTTCATTTATTGATTTTATAGTTAAATGTAAAATGAAGTGCTGCCTGAAAAAGGTCTCACCTCAAGCTATGCATCAGGGGTGAAAATAAAGCTTTGGGAGGCCCAAAAGGCTCTCCATCCTGTTCTTCCCTCCAGTTAAAATTAGCTTTATTGGCATGACAGGTACATACTTATGCCAAAATATTGTCTGAAATAACACTTAACAAATGGAATATGGGGAAATTGCACATCATTGTACAGCACTTTGAGATTGCAAAATAAAAAGCACTTTATATATATAAAATGTATTATTGTTTTCAAAATATAAAAATATATATGTATATTAAAATAGCAGTGACACATAGATGAACTCAGCCTTCTTTTATTAAATAATTATTTGTATTTGCATCACTCTATTATTTGTAATTGCAAGTCCCTCAGACTTGTGCAACCAGCAACATACTGGCAACTTTTCTCTCTTCACTCTCGTTCTTCCTTATTCTCTCCCTCTGTTCTCTCTTCTAGATCTCTTCCCTCTCTCTCTGTCTCTCTCTCTCTCTCTCTCTCTTTGCCAACATGCGGCCCCATTGACACACAGCTTCCCCTTGCCCATGCTAAAATTACTCTGCTGAAGATACTTCTGCTATTCAAAAGAAGGCTGGAAAAAGAGAAAGAATTGACAATGTTCAATGGGGTTGGGAGCTGTAGTTTTTGTTTTGTGGTTGGTATAAATCACCATAGCGCATGTTCGCTGTGCAGGCAGGACGTATGAGGGGTGTAGATTAAAACTGACACCTCACCTGCAGGCACTATGACCCTCTTTTCTTCTGTGGTGCTGCTGGGGGGGGCAGCGTTCTGGGGGCTGGCCCGCGGCTCTGGGTACGAGGCCTGGTAGGCTAACTGATCACCCTCGCTGCTGCTTATGTGCCGGGATCTCTTAGATACACTGCAGTCCACGGGGGACTCACGGCTGTGCGGGCGAGGGAAGGAATGAGAGAGGGAGAGAAAGAGAGAGGGAGGGGGGGCAGAGAGAGGTGGAGACCAAGAAAGAGAAGGGGAGAGACAGAGAGAGAGACAGGGGTGGGATAGAAAGAGAGAGGAAAGGAGAGAGGGAAAGAAAGAGATGGAAAAGGAGAAAGAGAAAGTGGGGGGGAGAGAAAGAAAATGAGAGAGAGGGAGAGAGAGAAAGAGAGTGTGACCGAGACAGTGAAAGAGTACTGTAATTAATATCACATTACAGTACTACACACAATGTTTACACACCGTTAGAGCTGTGAACACACTTTCTAGAGACAACGCTTGAGGGCCAATCAATGACATTTGATTGGCTACAATGATTCATAAATAAATACATAAACGCACTCCTCTGTATTAGTGACATCATCAGAGCAGAGCCTTCCCTTATGGGAAAATCATGTACTAAATGTGAAATGTCCAAGAAAACACACATATATACATGATCACGTGAATATCTGTGAAGTAAATGTAACAACGTGGCAATATGCGTTATACATGTGGAAGTGTCTGGTATACATGTGACGCAGATGTGCAGAATTCATATGATTTGGGTTTGGGGTGGGTGGGGAGTGGGAAGGATTTCCGTGCCTACCTCTCACACCTGGAGCCATTGATGTGCTCTTCCTCCCTCTTCACGACGCTCCTCACCCCCGCGCCCCCCCAGTCCGGCTCTGTGGGCTCGGGGCTCTCCGTGGAGCCCTGGCTGAACCCCCCTGGTGATGTCATCTCGCCCTTCATGGTCATGGGCCCGTAGGTCTGTTCAAAGATGGACTGGTCCTCGCTCACCACAGACAGCGCTTCCTGCAGCAAGGGGGGGCGGGGTCACAAACAAACAGCCAAGTGTCAATCAAGCTTCACCGATACAGCAGCCCTTGGTCGTGGAAACTGGAGCTCTACGGGTATCTGCTGTCCAGTGCGTGATGGCGATAAAGATTTTGGGCTGTCCTGGTCCACCGATTGCACATGTATGGGCCGATATTTTGTTGGGTGCAAAGATTTCGAATCACTTGAAAACACTTTTCGATACCTGAACATTAACAACTACATTCTCTCAAAAATCTGTTACTTTTTTGTACATTTTCAACATAAATGTCAAAATGAACATTTTCAAAATTAAATAACATAAATGAACAGACAAGTCAAAATGAACAGTGAATATATAATAAAAATGTATATATGCATAAATTACTGAAGCATATCTGTGCCATTTAACATAAATTAAATAAACAGCTGATGAACTTTCCAAAAGAAAAGGGGTGAGAGTAATGAAACAGACAAGGGAGGTACATGTTTTTGATACCGCTGTACTGTGCAGGTATGATCGCGCTATTGTTGAGCGGGACAGTGAGCTACGACCTATGGAAACATTTACAAACCTGCCAAGCAGGGCTAAATCCCCAACATTTTTTAATACTTAAAGAATCTGCCCAGACATACATACTAAGACCAAAAAAGTATTTCCATTTCCAGGAAAAAAAAAAGGGCTGTAACCAGTGCTTAATTTGTGCCGGGGCTAGCTGGGGCACAGCCCTGGCAAATGCCAAGAGTCCGATTTTGCACCCGGGCAAATGTCTTACTCAGAATCATAAATATCTAAAGTGCGACAACAACGCGTATTTTAACAGATTTAACAGCCGAGAAACAATTCATGCTTTCACGAGTGTTCACAGAGACATCGGGAGAATAAGTTACACAGCCCTTGAAGGATCTCTTAACCGCTGTTAACACTGTAGCAATTTCCAGCGCAGAGTGCGAGAGAGGTTTCTCACAAATGAATCTAATTTGCATGTCAACAAGAGCGTCTTTAAAAACAGCAACTATATCATCGCTCCTGTTTTTAACCATTGTTGCTCCACCACTGGAAAGTGACCATTAGACGGAGGGACAGAAATGCAGCGTGTGGGGGGCGTGTGGTTGGGGGAGGCGAGTTGAGCCCCGGCATCTATTATTTTACTAATTAAGCACTGGCTGTAACCTTAAGTTAAACCTATGCAGATCCTGTCTGCATGTTATCACTTTTGTCTCCCACATTTCATGATTTTGCTGTGCCGAAATTCACTGTTGCACCGCGCTGTTGATGATATGGGGTAGCACTGTGTCAGGGTTTCTACAGATGATGTTCTCTTCTGTTCTGATGTGGCAGGATCAGCAAGAGGTCCTTCCCAGAGGAGGGTGTGGTGTGGTGTTCCACCATGTTTCACAATGCTCCGAGCTTCAGGTGAAACATGTGCTGGCTTTATCGTTGTCAGTGTTGTAATCTGGGGGGGGCTGTGGTGGAGAAGTGAGAACTGGAGCAGTCAGATCAAGATTTGAGAAACCGTCTTTGAAAACGGCTTCCTGCACTTAAAGCTGACTGGCGGCTAAAGTGCTGGTCCATCTGCGCCTGCAGTCATTTGTGTGTATGTGTGTGTTTGTACAAGTTGGGGAGCTGAGTGTGCATGTGTGTGTGTGTGTGTGCATAACAATATGGGTGGGGTGGGTTGGGGAACTGAGTGTGTGTGCATGACAGTATGGGTGGGGTGGATTTGGGACCTGAGTGTGTGTGTGTGTGTGTGTGTGTGTGTGTGTGTGTGGGGGAGGGGGATGTATTGTGTTTTCAGCTTGTACGTCACTGCAGTGCTTTTTGGCTGTGCACAGGAAATCTCCCCCCATATGCAGGGTAACCTTTTGGCACAGGCCAAAGGATGGGAAATGTGGGGGGGCTGTTAAAATGTGGGTCATTTAAAGCCAGAAAACAAACTGAGAGTGAATCGGGGGGGTCATTGCTGGGCACTGAGGAAACAGCCTTGATTAGGGTCTGAGTGTTGCTGTCCCATTGTGTGAGTGTTATTTTAGTTGCATTGTTCCCTCGTCTTGTTGCCCGCTGCACTCTTGGAGCTCAGTTTTGAAAAGCAGGCACTGCCTTTTGTCCCTTCCAACCGCAGCTCTCCGCAGCAATTCCACAATTTCATTTTAATTGAATTTCTTAAACTCACACCAGTCTTAACAAAACAGCTACAGTCATTTCAAGATTTTGAGATGAGAGATAAGTACAAAGCAACATTAACGGAAACTCGGTGTGGGGCACAGTGCAATGTGGAATTCAAGCTCGCAGTCCCTCCGGAGCCTGAAAGAGCTAATACCAGGGCAGGTCGGGATCTGCATTTGAAGAGTAGGACGTTAATTTGTCTTGTCATTGCAATCGGCGAGTGCTGTTTCTGAACAGACTGAAATAACTCAGGGCAGGGTGCCCTTACCTCATTCAATGCAGAAGTGAAAGAGCCAAGCTGATGAGAGGCTGAGAGCCAGTGAGCACTCGCTTTTTCAGCCTCAGTCGTGCTTTTTCAGAGGGTCACAGGCACAACTGTCCCTTAGTTTAGCACTGCTGAGGCACATTGGGCTGAGGCTGATATAAGACTCCAAACAAATCCAGGATTAGGATTTGCCCTTGAGCTAATAATAATATTATTATTGGTTAGTTGTGGCCCCTTGTTCAGAGATGTGAACAAGCGGCTTTTAAACTATTTTGATCAATGTTGAAGTGGGTGTTAAATGTAAATACTGGCATCTGTTTTACTCCCTCGTGTCCACATACATATCGATGGACATGGATTCATATGTGCAGATGTACACATGCGCACACACATGTGTGCACACGTGCACACATAAAGACACACACAGCTTTGCTCATAGTCACATTGATGTTCATGTGCACAACAAACCACAGCCTCAGATAAATAAACAGATAAATAAACACATACAGAGACACACATTCTCTCTCTTTCTCTCTCTCTCTCTCTCTCTCTGTCTCCCTTTCAAACTGACCCACAAACACACACACAACCACACACACAGAAGCACAGCAAAGCCTGACCACCAATACCACAACTGACTTCCGGTGTCACTACAGTTCCAGTTGCTAAGAGACACGAAACAATGGCAACTGCACACTCCATCTGCACAAATTCTGCAAGCCCTTGCAAGTTCAGAGAGGCCTTCTTCCTTGAACCTAGTGCCTAGTGCCTAGAGCCTAGTGCCTTGTGGCAAAAACTCAGACAGTGCAGTATTCAGTAATGGTTAGGATTCAGATACTGAGCTGGACACAGCACTCTTACTACCTTCTTGTTCAACCACCCCACGGACAGCACCTTATGCTTAAACTGTCCACAACATAGAAGCAACTCTCACACAGCTCTTTATGCAGGGCCAGTGAGCACTCTGCTACATATCATTGAAATGTCAACATGACAAAGTGGCAGTTGGCACTACACGTGCCTAGACTTAATCCAAAAGGCCTGAAAAATAAATGGAACAGATGCCTGCATGCATTGCACTTAAGAAGGCAACAGATCACCTATTTAGATTGACTGAAAAAATCTAGCCCAGCATTACTATTTGTTTGGTATTTAACAGATGCTCTCATCCAGAGTGACTTTCACAGTTTATATACAATCCATTTGTACAGCTGGATATTTTATTGAAGCAATTCAGCTTAAGTACCTTTCGTAAGGGTACAATGGCGATATCCCAACTGGGAATCAAACCTACAACCTCTGAGATACAAGCCCAGTTCCCTAACCACTCTACTACTATATACGCACTATACTACACTGCACAAGGCTCAGGGTCTGTCACAGTCTTGCAGTGCAAGGCAAAGTTTGTGGCTGAGGTGTGACAGATACTTTCTGTCAGTTTCAGTGCAGTTCAGATCTGAGTGCAACGAGTGCCTGTCTTTATTCTGTTTGTGCTGATGTTCATTTTCCTAAGATTATCAAAGAGAGGGATGAAGAACACCGTCCAATGAATAACCAAACCACAAAATATTCATAGTTCCTGGAAAAACTAAATTAACTGCACACATGCTTACAGAGAGCATAAAGTTTGTTTCTGTCTAAAGGAATGTTTTTTAAATCTTACTAATCAGTAGGCTACTGACTACAACAATGAAATGTAAATTGTAAAATGTAATTTTAGAGAACATTTCCACCTGAAATTGGATCTATTTAATTGATTGTAGACAGTGATTGGTGCTTTCACCCAGCAGAAAGTAAGCATAAAGTGTTGTATTAATGTTGCATTTAAACCTTTTTAGCATAATGCTTGTAATTCACCACAGTCCGTGTATTTGTTTTATGCTGGTAAGTACAAAGTAACTTTTGAATGTCATGGACATGCTTTCTCAGACAGAAAGGTAACTAACATAGACGGATCACTATTCAATTTGAAAAAATAACAAGTTTATAACATAAGTCCATATAGACTGCCATAGGGCAATAACTGTCTATTGTTGATTGGAAAATACAGATCCAATTTAAATCATTGCCCAATTTGCAGCATTCACATGACACCAAATTCAGAAGATCAAAATAGATGGCTGTAAACCAAAACACAGCAGAAATCAGCATATTTTCATGTTTCAAATCAAAACAAAACAGCAAAGCCATGGCAAAAATATACCCTACATACCATGGGTTAATTAGCTACATTCTACAAATAAACAGTTGCATTACCATCTGAAACATATAAACTCCTGCTCATAAAGAACATTGAACAGGCTATATGTTTTAATCATGTGAAATTATCTTCAAATAATGATTAATGCTTTTTTCTGTTCATACTTCCCATAATGAAATCGAACCAGCAATGTTTATAAAATTATAGTTATGTATAACTTGTGGAATGAGTGGACGATACACTACGTCAATAAAAAGTATTTTGACAAAGGGTAGGTTGAATGAAAAATGTTCATTAAAAACTGATGGTAGGCTACTTTCTATTAGCAAACGGTTCCTCGGCCGTGTTTGTTCTCGAAGTTATTTCAGAGAGTAAGAAAGAAGAAGTAGGCTAAAAGCCGAGCTGATGCTGCAGAGGGACGAGCAGCTGCATCTTAGGCTGCAAAACACGCTGCGGTTTTCACAGCTTTTTTATTTTAAATGCAACAACATCACTAGAAAATGGCGGGTTGCCCAAACAGAGCAAGAAAAAAACGAAAAAAAAAGATAACAGTCCTAGCTTGTATTGTAGAATGTAGGCGTTCGATGAATCGTTTTGGTTATCCCACATGTCGCAGAATCAAAATAATAAAAACAAATATTGAATTTTCTTACATCTAAAGACCTTTTCTGTTTTGTGAAAGTCTTTGTTTCTTTTTTGGTGTGGAGGGAGCGGAAGCGTGTGCGGAAAGTCTGAGGTTTAGAGACAGGAAACCTGTTGAGTTCAGATAACGACACCTGACAAGCTCTCGAGCCTGCAGTTTACTATAAATTATTCTTAAAATAACTGCACAGGACACAAGACATACGGGATGGTCGGAGTAGCCCACTGGAAAGAAAATGTAATTTGGTGATGGAATATTTCATAAATGGTCATTGGTCATACAAATCTCAAACTATTAATCGTTATTGTTCACTTGTAGTTTTTGAACCTTGTAAACAGGTGTTTGGGTGAGAGTGTAAGTGTGGCCTCCTCCTCGCGTGCTTAAGAAACAGTTTGTGCCTTTATGTGACTAAGAGGGGTGGAGTGGATGAATGCTTGCTGGGCTGTAAGCTTTAACAGTTACAGATGCTCCTAAAATATTCATACCGATAAAAGGTGACCCATTTAAACCGTTCACCCCGCTATCGTTTGTAAAAAGTGGCATTTATATAATGGATTCATATAAATACTACAATTTTGGCAAAAAGGCATTAATCACTGTCATCTCGTAGAAACAAGAACGCAAACACATACACATTAAAATAAGCAAAAATAAGCAAATTAACGTATATTGGACCCGCCACCAAAAAGTACATATTAAACTGTTTTAGGGTTACCAACGTAAGCTTTAATAAAAGAGTGTTTTTCATGTTTTATCCCAATAGGGGAGATCTATACAATGTATCCTTCGTATTAACAATAAAACTATTTAAAAAGCCATGTAAAAATCGAAATTTGAAAAGCCATACACATTTACACATTTGCATGCCATAAATTCTTTAATGACAATATTTGTGTTAATTAAAAATACCGATCGTGATATTGAAACAGTGATATTTCTACGGATCTGGGTGTGATATATTTAATGAGCAGGCCTATCGACCTATCTTTTTGGTTACACATATGTTGGAAATTTGCTTGTTAAAAGACCATTTCCAACATATGGTGTTTAAAAAAAGGTTATTTCTATGTTTTTTGAGCTCCTTAAATAATCGGTCATACAAATCGTTAGGCTATGACCTTATCATTGAGAGTAGGCCTAATCATTAAGGCCTACAATTTAAAAAAAACTAGGCCTTATTAAACTTAACCGAAACAGCTCTCCCGAATTTGTTTAAATCAATATCATCGAAATATGCTTAAAAACATTATCTGTATATTATTGCATTAAATTGCAGCGCAACAGACCTACAACAGCACATTTTATTCACAATTATTTCCAAAAGAGATTAAATGCACAGATCAAATTCTTGAGAACACGAATATTACAGCATACTGTAGGCCCATAGGCTCCTGGGGCCAGGGTTATAAACCATTGGCTCCCGTGACAAGGGATTTGACTATAATGTATAACTTAACCAGAATTAATGTTTGAATGGAAAAGAGTGGACTATCAGTCTTTTATATTATAGGCTACAACAGTTAAACGATTCTTCCGAAAACACCCTAATGTAACCCATTACTTATTTCTCCTTCTCCGATTTAAAAAGCCAAAACGCGAACTTGGCTTCAAGGTACACTTACCATACCGATAGAAGCTTTTTTTCAAGAGGAAAGAATATTGCGTGACCAAAATGTAATAAAACCAAAATATAAGTAAAGCATGTGTAACGCATATAATAATATCTTACATTTATTAGGCCTCCGCTGTAGACCATGGACAAGAAAGGGAAGTTAAAGGTTTTCAGAAGTTGAAAGCTGATTGTTTTTCTGAGATGTATTTTTTCGATTTTATTTTATTTGATGATGTCGATTTCGTTTTAATAGATTCAGCAGGCTATTAAGATCAAATTAAACTCAAAGTAGGCTAGTTTGGATTTTGGCTAATCTCGCATGAAATCGTGACGAACGAGGAATAATTTGCCCCAATGTTACGGAATGTAGAGGCAATGTTTTAGCATACAGATCCATGTTCTTCTGTGTTAAACCCATTGAATAGTGTATAAAACAATTCTGAAGTGTGAAGTGGGCTAAAAAACGACAGGGTGCATAATCTTCGGAAAATTAAACAATATTCTACAATCGCAAATTTTTAATGTTATTTTAGTAGTGTATTAAAACAATAAACGAAGTTGGATTCATTCATTATTTCTGAAACGTGCTCATCTTCGTTTTGTCCAATAGGCTATTTCTTGTAAATACATTTATTTGTACCATTAATTTCGTCTACGGTGTATGATTTGACCAAAGGCCAAAAAAAGGCAGTTACATTGTCATACGAAATACAACAGTAATATTTCTCCTAATAATTGGATAGTTATTTACCCTGTACAATAGTTGTATGTTTTAATTGAGGATATATAGATGCACTGCCGTTCTGTTTTTAACAATATTTCGTGTTGAGCTTTTGTCCGCGTTTTCGGACCTATAAGAATGCCCAAAACAAAAAACAATTGAATTGGACTACGTAGTTTATAATTATGATAACACAAATTTAAACTGATTTTAAAATAAAACAATAGTGTTGTCTGTCAATCTTTAAAAAAAAAGAAAATCACAGGTACCCGTCATCTCGCAGAATTCGATCCTCCAGCTTTTGGAAAGGAGTCCCCTCGATGGCGCGAAAGCCACCTGTGCAGTGCGCGCCAATTCGTTCCGCACATATTGTTTTGCTTTTCTTTTTCTTTTGACATAACACTCTTGATAATTTCATTACGTTCGATTTTTCCTTTTTGTCAAAATTGCGTATAACTATTATAATAATATATCAATACGCTTTCTATTCCAGTCTCATTGAATTACACAATTTGTTAAAACCAAAACCCGAAGCGCCGATCAAAATGAAGCAAATGGAACATCGAGTTTTAATGTTCCCTTCTGTTCTGGAGGCGATTTACTTTTTATCTGAGTCTAAATGTTGTAGTGGTTTCTTGTGTTATTAAAGAGCCGACATACAACCACGAACGGGAAGGAAGAGGAAATTTTGTACAAGAAGGAAAGGGACCTCGCATCAGCGCGTCGTCTCTCTCTCACTCTGCAAAGAGAGACCTGCTAACCGACTCAGTGGGTGGCTGCGCGCTACTCATTTTCAGAAACAACATTAAAACAGCAGAACTAGTTCAACCGCCTACCTTAATCGTACAGTCCATTGCAGCTGACACTCAGTCTATGAAGCTCATGTATTATAGGTTTAATCGAGCACTTTATAACTAATTTGCTTTGTTGCCTTGTCTTAATCGCAACGACTCCAATGCACAGGCGCGTTTATGCCTCGGAGTCGGCTCAGACCATTGCAGCAACAATTTTCGCTTAGACATAACCGGATGACGATTTTTTTCGCTCTCTCTCTTTTCTAAAATTGGGAAGTGAAGTCATACTAAGCATTAAAGCTTGTTCCCCAGTGGTGAAACAAAATACATTTTTAATTTCTTAGAAAATGTGCAAGCGTTTTTTCTAATGATAGATTTAAACGGCAGATTAATGTCTTTATGCTCAGTTTATAAAGTAACAAAAACGATCATTTTTTGGACATTTTAAATGGGGAATTGTTTCTGCTCGCAGAACAATATTGCTATTTTATTTTGTTGTGTTTTCAAATTTTGCTTCTCAATTTTAAGAATATTTTAAATAATTTGTATGAATATCATATTTTTATATTTAGCATACCAGTTACGGAATTCGTGCGGTTATTGCACTGTTGTATCTTATAGACAACAATGTGCAGTTAGTATCACTGTTCACAAAGTTTAAAAAACTGAAATGTTTATTTTCATATATTTCACTTAGCTACTGTATTAACATATCGACATGGGGCTCAGATCCTGCTTGCTTGTTAAAATATAGGCTACAAGTTTTTTATTAAACATTCATAAAATATAAGCCATGTAAATGTAATGTTGCACTGTTGCAAAATGTACCCGCTCCAAAACACCACAAAGCCAAACCCGATGAATGATGGCAGTAATGGACGCTCTCTCGCCGTCTTCCTGCTGCCTATCTAAATATGACCCCGGAAACGGCACTTTAGGCTCAAAATCTCTGACCGCAAGCCTGCACGCAGCAATATCAGGCCCCATTAAACTGTGTCCATTTATACACTTCAAAACACCAGCGTACACGATGTCAATCTTGATTGCTATTGTAAGCAAACTCGACCAAATCACCATCTATCGACGAGTTGTAAAAGTGCATCTTTCATCTCTAACACAAAACCTATAGTCCTTAGTCTGTATTTTATTTGTCTGTGTTTTTGTTGTTTTTTGGAGGGCCTTGAAACAACACAATTTTAAATATCAATAATGCAGCGCCTTTTTTAGAACACAATTCAGTTGTATACAATTTCAGCACTTGTTTCAAGACAAGTTTTGAGTAGGACTATTATAATAATATCATAATATTGTATATTATGACAATTTAATTCATGAACAATTACATTTCATTTAGTCTTTATCACAACTGACCTTTGTCTTTTTGATATCCCTGATTTAATTTGCAGAGTTATTTCATTTAATAATTGACCACCTGTAGAAAACATTAAATGGCATAACCACTCTATATAAGCATATACATAACCCTACATTTTTATAAATTCGTTTCGAGCGTTTTATAGCGTTTTCCTCCTAATATAGCCAGAATAACGCATTCGGTTTGATACTGTTATTTAGCCTAATATATGATAGCCTACCTTTTTTAAAATTAGCTTTTGTTATTTAGGCTAATATATGCTACACTTTTAAAATTAACTTTTCGATTAGGATTGTCTGTGGATGTGTATCAGATAATGGTTGGAGTTGTGAAAAAACGGTATTGGCGGCCATGATATTTCCAGCTGGGACGTCTATTGGACTGTGGACAGCCTACAGATAGTTTTTTTCTGTTAATAAATGAAACAAAAAAGTATAATCAATCAGTTTTCCTGAGTTGTCCTGTCAGCTCGATCAGGTGCCTATGTAACGCGAGTCTCGATGTGTCCTTGTCTGGTGGGGGTGGGGGGGTCTCAATCACGACTCGTGTCTCGCGCACCGTGAGCTCAAGCTAGCGACGCACTTTTCCAGATGTGATTTTTTTCTGCTGAGGGAGAAAATGGCCACGACTGTTTGTTTTTACAGGGTCCTCGCAGTGGTCTTATCTACCCTCGCCACGCACGCCGTGATTTCGGAGTTTTTACTTGCCTTTTTTTACTGGCCATTGTTTAGTTTAATGGGTCCCGTGGGGATTTTTTCAGTTAAAGATATTCACAATGTGTCAAACTTTAGAAAATAGTGTGTAAATTCTGATTTATAAGAGGTAATTTCGTCCCTAGTTTGTATTGTAATATATACAATACTAACTTTTTATCACTTGTGTTGCCTGAAAAATCCACTCTGTAATTTTGGTTTATAGCCTATTCAGAATATAAGCCTGTATATGGTGTAAGATTTATATTATTTTTATGGTTCAAAACTGTTTGTTAAATATGTTATTCACAAAAGATTTGCTCTATCTATAACAAGGATGTAACCACATATTACATATTGGGGGGGACATAATAAAACTGAATGTTTTATATCTACAATTTATTGGGATATGACTGTTTTGGACTGCAGATATGACTGTTTAGTCAGATATGACCCCCCTCATTACGCCTATGTTCTATAATGTAAAACATTCAATTCAATGCATGGTTTGCATTGTAGGCCTAGTTTTAAAACCAAAATCTATTCACAGAAATAGTTAATTCACAATTGACCAAATGTAGTAGGATATAGTTTTTCCCCCACGACAGATAGAGCATTATCTTTCAGATTCTTCCACGGGATGTTATTCTGCAGTATTTGATCTCTCATTTCCATATCCCCAAAAATGGCAGAGTTAATGTGACCGACACGCGCGCACATTTTCGGTGAATACAGTGACAAGAGGAATATAATTATCCTTATTATTGGCTTCATTATTATAATCTACAGTAGGCTATAAATAAATGCGATGTAACTTCGTGGCACCTATTAATTATTTCCACTCTTAGGACAGTAGGCTATACGAATTTTAAAACGCATAGCCAAACAGAGGCAAAATATAGCCTACAGCAGCAGTAAATACAGTTAGCCTAAACATCGAAAAAATATAGAGCTTGCTATGGAAATCGACAGGGTGTAAATACGATTCTGCCTATTCAGAGACTGTGTTATCTTATCTGATTGAGAAGAGATCAGTCGCCCAAACCTATCGCTTTCCTTCAGGAATAATCCGATAGCAGGCCACAATAAGACAATTAGCCTACTTGCTAAAAACCGAGAAAAACTGAATATTTGAATATATAACTGTTGGACGTATCTGATATTTGAGCGCAATACAATCTGGCTTAGTTTAAGTCTCGTTCAGACCTCGATATAGCCTCTGAAAAGGGCATCTGAAAGTCTGGCAACATTTTGTGCATGCGGGAAGAAATGCAACGTTTTCACTGAACTATAACTATGACTTCACTTTTGATTGTGATGATAATTATTATTATTATTTCTGTAATACTATTTCGTCTAATATTGCTACTACTATTAGTTGTAGCCTATAATTTCAGGCATTGTCATTGTTACTGTTTGTAGGCCTAGTTGTAGCCCAAGTAGTTGAAGACGAAGTAGTTACAGGAGCAATCCGCATATTTTGGTGTACGTGGGCCTATGCCTCATTGATTTCGACGGATTTCTATGAATGGGACTAGTTCTGAGTGGCTCCCTATCTGTGTTCGTGACCTCGAGGTGACGTCACAGACCGTTAGAACCTCTGTTTTGGGAGTGGGGAGTCACGAAGCAGAGTGCATTCCTTAGCACTCCATCGGGCCACGCCCTTCGCGCGTAGCCTCTTTATAACTGTCGCGTGTTGAGGGGAAAGGACAGCATAATTCTACCTCAGAACCCCGAACTCCAACCACCAGTCACTTCCTGAGGACTACTGGAATTATACGATCAACCCAAACTGACGGAAGGTAAATTAAAGGCAAGATAATATTTATCACGCATGCATTCATTTATTGTTTTGTTTTTTCCCCCAATTCAACGTAGTGCAGTTTTGAGAAGGGAATATTTTTCAACACATTGCAAAGGAAAATTACAAATTGTCCCATTATTTTGGATTCCTGTGTAGGCTACAGCTGGTAAAAAAAGGTGTTGCAACATTGTGGTAGTTTACGCAGCACAACTCACCTGTGACTAAGGTGTTTTTTGTTTTACCGTGTGCCCTGTAATAGTGTAAATGTGGTTTTACAAGGACGCGCTTTCAGATATATCTTAACTAATATAGCTTAGTTTACGTCGCGGTATTGCGAATACCCCTACCTTACCCTTCATCCCCAGTCTTTTGTAAGTCATTGCATGTATTGTTCTATGATAACGTGAATGATAAAATGTCGGTGTCAGGTGTCATGTGGTGCGTTTTGTTAATAATTGTTTATATGTAGGATTTGGGTAGACATACAGTACTCTAATATTAACAGTAATCATAACTGTTTAAAAAACACTTCATTTATGCCGTTTAAGTGGCACAGCAGGCTGTGGTGTACTACTATGAGGTGACGTTTCACACGAACACAAACAATATTATAACAAACACACTAATAATAATTATAATAATTCAGGGTGTAATTGTTTGTTGAAATTTGCAGCAGTTTTTCTAGTGTTGTCCAAATGTCATACTGAAATAGAACAAAACTGTATGATTTTTTATTGTTTAAACACCAAAGTATTATGGTCCTCCATGCCCTAATGCTCTCCTACCTTTATTGCATTGCTTTACAGATGGAAATGTATCAATCTGTTTATTACGTTGAGGACTTCAGACCACAGGAAGTACCCGCAGGATTTGACTTTGGGACATATGGTAATGAGATGCTTTTAATTGATGTTGAATTACTTGAATACTACTACTACTACTAGCAATACTTACTAGTACCATCAGCATTATTGCTTCTTATACTACTACTACTACTACTACTACTACTACTACTACTACTACTACTACTACTACTACTATTATTATTATTATTAAATGGAATGGTCAGATTTTATGTCCCAGGACCTGTTTTTCTCTGTCCTTTTTTCCCCCTTTGTTTTCCTTGCAAAACATTTCCTATGTCCTTCAAACCTTCAGTCAGAGCTGCAATAGTCTGTCATGTCCCAAAAGTGGACCTTGACTATCCTCGCTGTCTCTGTATCGGAACTGTCGACTGCATCAGGAAATGGATGTGTGTGCAGACTTTGAAATATGTCTAAAATATTAGGGGGGGCAAGGGAGGAATGTCAGAAGTGATGGCTGCAGTCAGGTTAAAGATACTCCCTCTTTTACTCCCTCCCTCTCTTTTCCTAATCCCTTCCTCCAGACTTCCGCCTCCACAGATTGCGAGTCCCCCCCACACCCTAACCCCCCCACCTCCCCACTCCCTCCCACCTCCCCTCATCACCATTTTGTCACACTCCTACTGCGTCCATTTCCTCCCCAGACCTCCCCGTTTCTCCGTTTTTCTGGGGTGAGCTGGAAAGAGGCGGACATTTGCTGGCATGGCCGTAGGGGTAGTTTTAGTTTTAGTAAGTGCATAAATATGTCAATAGAACATGTAGCCATCCTCTGTCATCATGAAGGGACATTTAGTAACCATAGCACTGGACTCAGTTCCCAGAGTGGGTGTAGAAGCTACAGGTATGATACCAGTTGCATAGACCTTTGAGGGCTTTTTTTATGGCCATTTCATTATTCTCCTTGCTTTCCCGTGTGAACATCATCACACACATGTTGAACTTCGGTCGATTTCCCCAATTCCTCTACTCCACTGCCTGCAATCTGATTCCCCCCGTGTCATGTCTCTTCCTCTAGACTACAGTGGTGAGGACCTGTCATTCCTATCAGATAGCAGTGGGTCTGCACAGCACAGGTACATCGAGCCCTATGGAGAACATCATAAAGATATTCACCCATACGGCTCTAAAGGTATACAGCAAATCATCAGTATCATTAAAAAAAGAAAATTCTCAGAAGGTGATATTTGTATAATAAACTAATATAATGTATCCCTTAAAATAACCAGCTATAATAATAATAATAATAATAATAATATGATAACCCTATGACAGCTGTGGTTCATTCTAATTTGTCTGCATGTCATTATGATGAGAAAAGGAAACTTACAAACGTTGCTATTAACTACCATCTGGCATAACTTCATAACTGAGACTAAACCTTCTCAGCATTGTCATTATACAAGAAAAAAAAAGGTTGTGACTTATGCTATATTTGACCAATTTCTCATTTCATGCAGGGGTTGTGAACAGATTATTAATTCACATGCATTCAGTCCATTTCTTTACCCCATCTTTTTTTCAGCAGGCTCCAGTGACTCTGGACTGTTCAATCTGGATGTGTACCATGAATTCAATGGCTGGACAGTCTACGCCAATGGTGAGCTTTTATCTCACCCAATCTTCAAAAAGTTGAACTGGGAATCGAGTTCGGCTGACAAACCATGCAAACCTGTGATTTTGGCACCAGTTGCAGTGACAGTTGATGCTGACAGTTGACTCCTCACCCTATTCTAAACTCTAGGTGCTGCTGGTGTTGACCAATCACAAATGGGGTTCCAGGAGTCTACACAGACCTACCAGGATCTGCCCTCCTGCCCCCCGACTCAAAGTAGCCAGTTCAGTCCCGCCACAGGCGAGGTCCACACCCTTGGCCTCCCTGGGAAAGGCAGCAGCCAGGGCCTGGCTTCCAGCACAGTCACCCTGGAGCAACTCGGTAAGGAAGAACAATGGGAGGGTGGAAGAGTAACTTGAGTAACAGTCATGTGATTATCTGATCTGCGTATAAGGCTGAGGCACAAGATTCATGTAATGTTTAAGAAGAGTTTGATAATCATAATGCAAATTACAATTATATTTTTATTTTTATCATTATGTAAATAAAGTTCATTTATAATGACATCCAAAATTACTTTATTCGAAATTATTGCATTTTCCTTTTTGTTTTATTTTAGTTATGGAGGAAAAAGTATGTTAGGAGACAATCATACTTATTTATTTCTGTGTTTTATTGATTTGGTAGTATGCTGACTGAAGTATGCTGACACCATTGAAAATGGTGACTTGGTGTCCCTAATCTTGATACATTGTCTTATACAGGTGATTCTGATCGAACCTACACCCACCAAAATGGAGCGCTTTTTGAAACTGAAGGCCAGAACATGTCCCTGCCCTTTTGGTCTGACTACCCCTCCCCGAGCTACTGCCCACCCCTGCAAAGCCATCCTACATCCTGCTCCTCCTCTCCACAATCCCAGCCCTCTGACAAATACTGCCCCCGCGTGGCCAAACGCAGGAGCACACATTCTCAAAAATCAGAGATGGATAAAGAGACGTCAGGAATGTCGGGAATGTCAGCTTATACAGGTGAGACGGTGACCTTTCACCTCAATTCAAAGGCACTGTGCCGTGTGGAGAGGACTCAACATTTCCTTGTCTGTTTTTCCCTGTACTGATGTGTAAAACTAGGCATTTTAAACAACATAGATGCTCACAGAGGAAGGAAAACTCAGTATTCCATTTTAATTAAAAAAACCATATTGTATTACAGTATTAGTAAAATAAAATACACGCCAATCACCCAACTACAGAGATCCAGTTTTAGATTGAGTTATGCTAATGTGTACATGCACTGTGCACAAGAAGTGTGGAGAATATAAGTGTATATACAATGTATATACAATACATCTCCCTGTAGTTAGGGAGTTGGGCGTGTAATGTTGAGGTTGCAGGTTTGACTCCCAGGTGGGGCACAATCATTGTACTCTTGAGCAGGGTACTTAAACTGCATTGCTTCAGTACATATCCAGTTGTATAAATGGGCTTTATGTAAGAATTTTAAAATTGTGTAAGTTGCTCTGGATAAGAGCCTCTGCTAAATGCCTAAAATGGAAGTGATGCATGGGGGTGTGTCTCACCTACTCTCTCTCTCTCTCTCTCTCTCTCTCTCTCTCTCTCTCTCTCCAGGCTCAGGGCCCATACAGCTGTGGCAGTTTCTTCTGGAGTTGCTCCTCGACTCCTCGTGCCGCTCCTTCATCAGCTGGACTGGGGATGGCTGGGAGTTCAAGATGTCTGACCCAGCTGAGGTGAGTACCAGGTGCCATCCACCTCACTCTGCGTTCTCCACTCGCAGTCCTTTTTAACGGAATTGCCCCCCCTTTCAAGACATTGCTCAGAGTGCAAATGTTAAAAAACAAATATCAGGTGCATTGCATTAAGTGCTTATAGCCAAAGGCTAATTTCCAACACATGTCCCAAATAAACTAACAATGAACCAAAAATAAAAACAAACAGAACAAAATACATGCATGAACACGTTAGAAAAGGTTGTGCTACAACTGGTAAAAGATCTGTTTGTTCTGAGAGTGCAACAAAACCTTGATTTTGAGCAAGCAACCCTGGTCCTGGAGTGCCGGAGATGTTTCTGGTTTTTGTTCCAACTGCATCCCTAACTATCACTAACTATCCCTAATCACTGGATTAAATATTAAGCTTAATGACCACAGGTGAGGTGCTGGAGGCACTAAGTGTTTCACCATTCAGACTCTGAATATTCAGTTGCTCCAGCATTCAGTCTCCAGCATTCCAGGACCAGGGTTGTTTACCCCTGCCTTAGAGTGTGTACCTCTGTGGATGTGCAGAGAGGCTGACCTATTTTCCCGTTTTCATTCCCGGACTTCGCAGGTGGCTAAGAGGTGGGGCCAGTGCAAGAACAAGCCCAAGATGAACTACGAGAAGCTGAGCCGCGGCCTGCGCTACTACTACCACAAGAACATCATCCACAAGACAGCGGGAAAACGCTATGTGTACCGCTTTGTCTGCGACGTGCAGAGCATGCTGGGTAAAACCGCTGGTGAGGTTTTGGCCAGCCTGAACGTTTCGCCCGTGGGAGCAGAGTCCCCCCATCAGTTCTTGCCGCCGCCCCCCACCCCCACAAAGGTGCCAAAAGACAAGGCCGACACGTGGCTGGCACAGTGAGCTGGACTCAGAAGAACTCTGATTGCGCTGGCCCTGTTGTTGACATGGTTCCACAGTGCTGAGTCACCTCACACAGACCTGCGTTTCCAGAACTTTCTGACCGGAGGGGAGGGTGACTGTTGAATACACGAAAGCCGTCCTTTTCACCACTGTCAGCTGTCGATGGTGCGTGTCTGGATTCCTGGCAAGTTCAATCCACTGGTCTAAAAGCCTTCAAACCTGCCTATAGAGGTTTGAGGAGGACACAAGAATTTATTCCCAAATGGTGTTGTTACTGGTACTAGGGTGTATAAAATCAGTTAGCACTGCTTTGGGTTTAATTCAAGTCAATTCTTCCGTTTTGGAACCCATTGTCTCTTTGGGTTATTGAAATTGTAGAAAACCTGTGTTATCACAGTGGTTTGACAGACCTTAACTATCATTTACTCTAACAATAGCAGATTCATTCAGCACTATTAATGGTCACATTCTATGATGCAAGTATTTTAAAGTCTTCAGTGAAACCACCCGTTTTAAATAGAATAAATGGAGGGTACCTATCTTTTCTTGTATTTTTTGACCAATTCTTTAAAAGTCTTTTTTAAAAACAGTGGATGATATTTTTCTTATACTAAGACAACATGGTCCTATTTAACTCTTGATTTGTGTTTGTAAGATGTATAGAAATCGTACAGAAAGGAACTATCTATGGGATATTAAACCAACTGTAGACCTACTTTAAAAATGTCAGCTATGGTGATTTTTGTAATCTACCTCCTTTTCTGTTTATTGACGGCATTGTGCTGAAAAGTCAGATGCAACAGTAGCTAGCAAATGTGTAGCATGACTTGTTAAACTTGCTACTTCTTGTATGTGATGTGAGGTTACCTACCACCAAACGTGGACAAGACATGTAAATAAATTGTATATAATTGAACATTTCTGTGGCGTGTGCTTTTCACCCTGAGTGTCTGTACTATAGGTGGTTAATTGTATGTGAGTATAAAAATCACTCAACAACAAGCCGCGTTACCAAGTCACGCTAAACTGCTTTCTAGCTTCGACAACCCTATGCAGTTGTCACAACCCACAGGGGGACTGACAAGCAAGTATTGACACCCCTCTGTTGACTTGACCCATGAGCCATGATGACATCACAAAGGCAACATCTTTTTTAACGTTTCAACCATTTCACTCAGTGGTTTCAGTTGGGAAACTGAAATCTTGAGGCACAACAGAAGAATGTCAACACTTGCTTGTCTGTCCCCATGTGGGTTGAGAAAGCGGTCAGTGCATCGTAAATATTGATGACGATAGGCTGTGACCAAATCTGCCCATGTGCATTAAAATCGCAAGTTGCTAAAATCAGCCTGGTGGCAAACATCAGCTGCTTTGAGCTTGTGCATTTAATCCTTAAGACTTTGTTGTTGATATTAACCATTCAGGAGGCATTTGTTTATGAGGGGCCATGTAGGACATTAACCAAATAACAAATAACTACAAGTGAAATGCTCACACATACATACATACTCTGTAAATCTATGCATGCTCACATATAAAACATTTACACATAGGCCTACTCATCTGAAACACACTCACGCATACATATATACTAAATTCATAACTGAATCTGTTGCATATGATTACAAAAATATAAAAAGTTTAGATACATGTGCAAGTGTTTCACATGTTTGTATAAATGTTGCAAATATGTATGTATACGTTTTTCAGTTATATGTATGTATGCTCTTACTTGTAGATGTGTGAGCGTTTCACATGTATTAACATAAGTAATTTCAGTAGTATGTACACGTAATTTCAGTAGTATGTATACAAACTTTCAGTAGTAGACTATGCATACGAAATTTCAGTAGCATACGGAAGGCATTCTCAGTTAGACCGGAAGGCAGAAGCAAAGAGCACACGTTTGACCAGCAACAAAGCAATTAGCCAGAATCTTTGCCAACGTCAACGGTACGGCAGCTGATAATAGACTTGTGACAGCCGAGGCTGTATCCCTACTGAGGAACTTGCTTCAGTCACCTACGCTGATAAACTCTATATCTAACTCTGTAGACACACCTTCGAATTCAGCAGTTAATTCTAAAATAAGGCCTCTCTACCAACCCACGACGGGAGGAGCTAGCAGCATGCAACACGCACCTGCTCCAGCCAATCACATATGGATCTATCGTCCCCGCTATGAAACGAGGGCAACTTACAGCACCTGGAAAACTAAAACAAGATAAAGGTAAGTCGTTAGCTAACGTTAGCTAGATCCAAACTGTGAAAATGGTTGAACAATGCATGGAATGCCCGGCCTCAATCTGTGTAGTCGAGACGGTCTTCTCTGCCCGGGTTGCACCGCCCCTTACTATAATTTTACTAACACTAGTTTGAATGCAAGTTTGAGTTTACGTATTACTAAAAGAAAAGTGGGTTGCACCAAATGAATGTTTGAATGTAGGCTCTAGTAATTACTAAATATTTACACCTACAACCAGGGTGGTGTAACAAGTTGAATGCCATTGAAAATGACTTGCTAGCCAACTTGGCTAGCTAATAGTGTTGCGTTGCTAGCACTAACATGTCATTACTAACGTTAGCTAGCATGATAATTAGCTGGCTAACGTTGGTTATTCACAACAGACGTTCGTCAAATAACCTTTTTTTTGTTATCAAATTTTTATTCATTTTCTTTTAAACCACAAATTAGAACCCCACAGAACCCCATCCACCCACCCCAGAGACCAAAGGACCATAGCAAAGTAAAATTAAAAATAGCAGACACTCAACTCAAAAGGTTTTTAAGATCAACAGAAATGGAAATCCATAAATTAATGTTAACCTCACTAGCACCGTGAACACAGGCCGTAGAGAGTTCCAGATAAACAACATCCAAAAAACTTAAAACCCAATTAGTCCATGAGCCAGACGAGATATCGGGCTCATCTGAGTGGGCAAAACCTTACCTATACTAAATTGTTTATAGGGTCAATATAAGTACATTCATATATGATAACCTTTCCACAGGAGTAGCTTTTCATATTTATTGGACATTTTGTTATTTTCCCCTATTATGGGTGCAGGACACTATAGGGGTATAGGGTAAAAATATTAACTAACAGATATCACCATGAGACTTCCCCAGTTGATTACTTACATTAAGACAATTATGTATTGTATTACAAGTTTTCAAAAATTTTATGTTTAAATATGCAAATGAGGCATTATCTAATTAAATATGTCCTCATTTGCATAACATTCCAGAAGAGAAATCTGAACATTGGATCAAGCCAGATTCAAAATTCTTGTTTCATTTTGTTGACATATTAGAGTCAAAGGTTTTTACAGAGGGAATTGACCCTTCGCTAAACCACGCCCTCCCTTAGTTACTGTTGCTAAGTCCGTCAAGCTTTCGGAGCCAGCATGGTGCTCCCACTGTCGCTAACTGCACTCCCTGGAGAAATATTGTCCAATTTTTGGAAAATAGAAAAAGCGATTTCAGATAGAAGCAGACAGAAGGGTCTACAATATGCATTTGAAGGTTATATTCAAGATATCACACTGACTCAGCAACAAAATGACGTAAAAAAAAATTAAGATAGAAGCGAAAGCCTACAGATCACAGAGTAAAAGTGAACCACCGCATCACCTGGCGATTGAGACAGAGGACAATGACATTAAGGAGCAACACTGTTCCTGTAAAGCTGGGTAGGTCTCTATTCACTATTACAATCATTAAAAAGCAAAAGCAGTAGGCCTATATAACGTTACATTCAGTAGTAAGTTAGCTAGCATTAGCTAACTAACGTAACATTAGTAGCCTATAGTGTGCTGTAACGACATTACTCTGGTTAGCTCTACAGGTTTCTGCGCCCATCTCATCGGACTTATCCATACCCTGGACCTCTGTAAAGCAAAAATATCAGCAGTATGTCAGCCCAGTCCTCCACAAGATTTGGGTACTCGGGACTGGGCTTCCCATTGACAAAGTGCTGAAATAGTAATGAAAAAATAGTATTACATTTTGACATCAAGGTAACGTTACCCACTAGAGGTTTTCTAGAGCTTGACTGTAACATCTTAACGTTAGCAAGCTGGCTGGATCACGAATAGCAAAGCTAACATTTAGTCTAACTTCACCAACGTTGCAACCTGGAGCTGTATATCCAGACCGTAGCCACGTTAGCTTAGCTGGCTAACACTTTTCAGGATTTGATTTTGGTTTTGGAAAGGGAAAAAAAACATATATCTCCTTCCAACCTCTCCGGGTAACGAGTGGCACTGTTACAAGTGCCCCAGGCACAACATTTAACCATAACTAGCTAAAAGTCCACAAAACCAGCTCGAAAATGAAGAAAATCTCAAACTTTTCCATCAGAGTCAACGGAGTGCCGCCATAAACTGTCGGACCTCTGTCAGAGCCTGTCCTATGCTGCGCTGTGATTGGCCAGTCTGCGTTTCGGGGCGTGGTTTAGTTGTGGATTTCTCTTTCAGGGCATGAATTATACCACGGCCAGTGCCGTGGATGCCCCGGAGTCTCCATCATCACGCTGGACATCAACAGTAGCGCGAGCTTTCTCCCACTCCCGCAAAATATATGTGTAACGTTCACGTAAACATTAACAGCTAATGCTAGCTAATATTAGCTTATGACAAGCTGAATTATGCACGCTTCCTGCCACACTACTATGCCACAATGTCACGTCTGCCCATTGATCACCCAGAGGTGCACCAGCAGTTCATGCATGGTGGCTTCAGTGTCCAGCTTGGTAGCCAGAATCCCTACGGCCGGATCCCTGTGGATCAAACCATTGAGGAAACAGTCAACCGAGATACTCAGACAGCAGGAGGCACAAAGGGATTCAGCCTGAAACAGGCTGCTGTGGAGATGTATGTACTACCTGACTTCTGGGTACCGCAGCAACTACCTTTAGCAGCTCAGAAGGATGGTGGGACGTGGAATGTCCCACTTCAGCCACCCAGACCTGCAGATGCCTAGAATCACCAGGGATGAAGCAGATGTACAGTCCATTGTGAAGCTTCTTGAAGATGACTGGACAAACCCTTTCGACCCAATGAAATTGAGTTTGTCAGCATTTCGACAGGTACCTTTCCCCCTCCAGATGTAGCAAGGGACGTTCTTGATGCCCACAAAATTGGCATGGAAGCATACGAGGGATTCAAGCGGGACCGGCTTGAAGACGAAAAACCAAAGACCCAGTTCCATGATAAGATGACGAAGAAGAGGCTGAAGATGTTTTCAGATATACGAAAGAAACCTTCTGCAAGCAACCCAAACAAGGTCATTCTGCAGGCTGACAGGAAGCTCTTCGCCCACATGGTCCTGGTGGCAGAGAGCCGCCATCTCCAGATGAGTGATGTCCTTTCCCACTCACTAGGGCCATTGCCATGGGCACTCGCCAATGGAGATGGGACACTGAGAAAGACAAACAAAGCTGTTCTGGCCAAGGAGCTGGAGAAGCAGGTCTTACCAGCAGAGACCATCCCTGGGTCGTCTGCTACCATCATTGATGGGATGAGTCTGGTTCAGAAGATGAAGGGCAATGACCAGACATTCTCTCAACGTGCAGCCTCAGCACTGACTCAAATCCTACATGAAGGAGCCAGGAGCCAGAGAATCGATGTGGTCTTCGATGTATATCAGGAGGACTCGATCAAGAATGCAGAGAGAGCGAACAGGGGGTGCACCACAGGAATACAGTTCCGAAACATTGCACCAGGTCACCGGATCTAGCAATGGAGAAAGTTTCTCAGCAGTTCAGCTAACAAGGCTAACCTCATAAGGTTCCTGGTGGCCAAGTGGAAAACACCCAAGCTGAGGGACAGGCTGAACGACAAGCAGCTCTACGTCGCCAGTGAGGAAAGCTGCTTGCACATCACCAAGGATCAATGGGCTGAGGTTGCAAGTCTACAGTCGAACCAAGAAGAGGCTGACACTAGAATGATTTTGAATGCAGCTCATGCTGCAGAGGAAGGCTACAGCGCTGTTGTAGTAACAGCTGATGACACCGATGTGTTGTTGCTCTGCCTTGCGTTCTATGCCAATATCTCCTGTCCCTTGTTCCAGAACTGCGGAACTAAGAACCGGGTAAGGTATCTTGACATCACCAAGCTACGCCAGGCCCTGGGAGACTGTGTCTGTAATGCTGTGATTGGCATGTACGCATACACTGGATGTGACACATTGAGTGCCTTCGCAGGTCGTGGGAAGCTCAGAGCCTTGAAGCTCATCATGAGATCAGAGCATTTCCAAGAAGTGTTTCGCAAGCTGGGACAGTCCAGGGAACTATCCATGGACCTATTCAAGAAGCTGCAAGCATTCACATGCAAACTGTACACAGTGTCCACGACAACAGAGGACATCAACACAGCCCACCACCAGCTTTTCTGCACACAGTGTGGGGAGCTCGAGTCTAGCCAGCTGCCACCATGCGAGTCTTCAGGAACATCTGCATATCCTAAGCCCAGTCGAGCATGGCTGGGCCAGAAATGACGACGGCCAGCTCACCGTGGAATGGATGCGGGGATCTCCAGCCCCTGAGGCAGTGCTGCAGCTGCTGTCCTGCAACTGCAGCCGTAGATGCAAGCTCCTGGAATGCCAGTGCATGAGCAGCGGCTTGAAATGTACAAACCTGTGCAAGTTGCAAACATGTGACAATCAACCCCAAGAGGAGGGCCTTGGCATGATGATCACAGCGGCAGACTTGACTGACTCTGAAACAGAGGACTGATCTTAAGGAGGGACCCCTCACACTTGTGTGACCCTCGCTAACAAAGACTCCAATCTCCATTGTTCTGAAGATCCTCTCCCTAAGCACATGTATTTTGTTTGCTTAGTTTGTATTGGTCCATTATTTCATTAAATATTCATACCCTTGTATTGTGTCGGACAGATTTGACCCAAATTGAGGTGTTTATCATCACAAAAAGGCTGGTTAACATACTTGTTTTAGCCTTGAGGCCAGGTGACTTTGCCTAATTTGGGGTCATGAACTTCTATACAGAATATTGACATCTTGATGTTTTTGTTTATTTCTATATGCACTTTGCACCCCATTTTTATGTTTCGGACATTTTTAGCCGCAAAGGAGAATAGGCCTTTATGAAGTAGCAGCTAGTATAAATAAGAGGGACACTTTGTTTTTCTCTCACTCTCACTCTCTCTCTCTCACACACACACACACACACACACACACACACACACACACACACACACACACACACACTGTTCTCACCACAAGCATAACGACTATCCCAAATAGATGCAAATATTTTTTCTTACTTTTATTTGAACTAAAGGCATATTTATAAATATATTTTATCTTCAAAAAGCTTACCAATGCCTCATAGACATAACATGAGACAGATGCAGATGTAAGTTGTGGGAATCCACTCTGTTGCTGTCTGAGAGGGGCAACACTGATATAAAAAAGGTCCCACTCACCATTTACCCACTCGATCACTCAGAAGCAATTGTCAGAAGAGGAACATGAGCAGAAGACTCATGTACAGCCAGTGAAGGCCTCGCTGTACTCTTAGACAATGATAATGACAGTGAAATAGAGGAGGAAGTGTCTGAAACTGAGGACAATGTTGAACATACACTACCAGTCAAAAGTTTTAGAACACCCCCTTTTTCAATTTTTTATTGACATTTAAGCAGTTCAAGTCCAGTGAATAACCTAAAATGGTACAAAGCCCTTTGTACCATTTCAGGTTATTCACTGACTTGAACTGCTTAAATTTCTGTAAAAACTGGAAAATGGGGGTGTTGACCAGTAGTGTAATTCGGACTACAATGAATCATCCTCTGATTCATTGTAGTCCGTCAATCCGTTGATGTGGTTCTGTGTGGCTCAGTAGGTAGAGCATGGCGTTGGCAACGCTTAGGTTGTGGGTTCAATCCCCACTGGGACCACCTATACTGAAAAATCTATGCATTCACTACTGTAAGTCGCTTTGGATAAAAGCGTCTGTTAAATGACATATATTATATTATATATATTATGTGAGTTACAGGTCATAATGGATATTATTGTGCCAAATCTGCCCCTCATTAAATGCAAGACAAACATTACATGTGTAAGATACTAAAAACATGCCAGCAATTCTTTTTTAAAGCACATTATGACCATCATGGCCAGTTTAATGAATAATTAGTACATTTTGTGTGCTTTGTAATGAAAAACGAGTGGTGTAATATCAAGGGAAACCTGTCCTATATGGACAAAAACTGAAATATCTGGTCAAGTTTGTAATGATAGTCAGTGACATGATGATAATTTCAAATAATTAGTTTTTGAGGAGGTTAAATATATATATCATACAATTTTGAGGTGACTTGTATAGCACCGGCTATTTTTGGCCGAAACACTATTCATTGGGTAAACATTGAAACATAATACAAGGGTGATATACTGTATCTTTGTTATTCCTTTAAGTTCCTGGTGTGGTCTCTATCAATACACACCACCACCTCAGTCTGTCTGACTGGTACTATAGTATCCACCAATTCACACCTCAGTCTGTCTGACTGTAAGAGTTATCTCCAATTTTTACCTGCATCATAGACATAGCCTTAACCCTTTGAGGCATACGGTCACAAATGTGTGATCATTCTAAAATGCAATCTAGAATTCTAATTAATTCTAATTGATGACATCATAAAGGCTTATCAATGCAAAATTGACTATTCCAGAATAGAACACTATGAATTGGAACTAGAACTCTCAAAAAACGTACTCCTCAAAGGGTTAATGACGTTCCTGACTTTATCTTTAGAGCTACAACCATATATTACCACTCAAATTAAAGCTTAGAATGTTGGGCAGTTTTCTATAGCCATTAGAAGCATGTTGTTTTTCAGCACATACTTACAAATTGGGGATATTTACTAGACGTTTTTGTTTTCGTTTAGCTTTTTTGGCAAAATCTTGCAATAAAAGGCCATTTAAGCTTATATGGAAGTTTTGAATCATTAAAATAACCATTCCAATCAATTCCCCATCCTTGAATTATGCAGAAAAGTGGGTTCATAGGTGTCTGTACAATATAAGGTTCAAAAGTTGTTGATATATTTGCCGCGACAATTTGCGTGTGACAATATAGGGGTCCACATATTCAACGCATGATAACTACCACTAAGCTACCAGTCCGCAATGGTTATCATGCCAAACTGTGAACTAGAGATGTATAGTAAGTCAAAAAACACAACTAGAATTTGCCCACCCAGATGAGCCCCGTAGGTGAATTTTCGGGTCTTGGCTCATGGACTAAATGTTTAAATGAAAGAGAATGTGGAGGCTTCCACCGTGTGGCAATCATCTTCTTGGCTGCAGTAAGGCCAGCAAAGAAAATGCGTTTCCTATTTTGAGGGAGGTGTTTGGGGAAAGGGGGGTATAGTCACAGACAGCAATGTAGAGAGTTTGGAAGCAACCATTTCCCCAAAAGCTGTAACCACTGGACACTCCCAAACCATGTGAAAGAAGGTGCCCACAGCCCCCAATGTGCACCAAGTACAATTAGGATCATTTATCATTTTCATACTGCACATCTTCCAAGGGGTCATGTAAGTCCTATGAATAAAATTATGTATTAATTAATGTATCTGCTGGTGATCAGGATTTCTTGATGCCTGTAAGACATCTGACCAAACCGTGTCCCAATCAAATTCCCGGTCCAAATCCAGAATGTCGCCCCTCCAAAATGATCCCACTGCCAGAGGTAAGTATGACTTTTCCAATAAGTATCTATAAAATGTGGAAACCAAACCGCTCGTACCACCCACACCATCCAGGACATTAAGCACCGGGTGTCTGAAGCGCCTCTTGCCACGGAACCCCATATGTTTACATGGCAGCCCTCAATTGTAAAAAAAAAAAAAAAAGGAAGACAGAGGCAGGTCAAAATGTACCTGTAATTCATCAAAGGAACAAAGACCATAATCTCCAGACATCTCCCAATGAATGAATACCTCTGTCAGTCCACTGACGGAATTGAATGGGACGCCCCCCAATTAGAAGCCCGTTATTATAAAATATTGGTGAACAAAGGTTCCATTTAGAAGTAAATTTGCACGTCTTTTCCATTGCCCACCAGACACAAATGAATTGAGAGATAATTGGGCCAAATCGTTGTTTAGATTGAACAGGCAAAGCGTTAGAAAACAACACCTCCTTCAACGTCAGGGGGGACGTCAATCCCTCTTCTAGAGCACGCCAAGAGACCACAGTTGTGGAATTGAACCAAATTACTAAAGGACGCAGTGTAAAGGCCCAGTAATAAAGTTTACAATTAGGCAGAGAAAGACCCCCATCCTGTCTCTCACGGTGCAAAATAGTCAGTTTCAGGTGAGAGCGTTGGCCCCTCCAGATAAATTTAGTGACTGCAGATTGCAGTTTGTTTCAGTAAAGGGCAGGGGGTGGGAGCAGGAGCATAAAACCTACAAAATTGATTTGATTGAAGTCTCAAATAATGTTAGTATAGGAATTCTGGAAGTTGGTTTTAGCCGTATTCAGGAGTGAGGAATACACATCAATTCCCAAATATTTGAAATTAGTAACTATTGGAATCTGGGGGGGTACGGCCAAACTCCTCATGGCCTCATTTAGAGGCAAGAGAGCAGACGTGGTCCAATTTATTCTATAGCCTGAAAAGGCACTAAAATCATCAAAAATGTTTAGAATATGGGGAATGGATTGTGGAGCCTCATCAACATATATAAGCACATCATCAGCATATAAGGATATGTGATGGTGAGTGCCACGAATGGAAATAGGCGTGACTGTGGTGGACTGACGAACCCTCTGAACCAAAGGTTCAAGAGAAAGAGTGAATAATAATGGGCTGAGCGGGCAGCTAGAGCCCTTAGCAACCCCAAACGGCAATTAACAATTTCTACCAGTCAGAACCATCATCGTGGGGTTGGCGTAAATCGCCTTGATCATATTGATAAATGTGGCACCAAAACCCATTTTTCTTAGCGCCATCCATAAATAGGACCATTCTAAGTAGTCAAATGCTTTCATTGTATCCAGTGACAGCACTGCAGCAGGCGATTCTAGTGAGGCAGCCTCATATTATCTGAATCCATCCTAGTCCTAATAAAGTCAGTCTGGTCGCGATTATCAAATTTCAGCAGTGAGTTTGTAACCAGCACGGAAGGAACTTGGCATAGATCTTCACGTCCGCATTTAAGGGTGAGAGCGGTCTATAATTTGCACAATCCATGGGGTCCTTGTTCTTTTTCAACAGCAGCGAAATCAAAGCCACATTAACATCTCTAGCAAAGGAACCTTTATCAATAGCAAACAGGATCATTTCAAGTAAAAGAGGGCCCAAAACATCCCAAAAGGCAAGATAGAACCGGGAGACTTCCGCATGCCCTGAACCACTTCTCTGAGTTCCTCTAGAAAGATTGGCTCGTCCATAAAGGCAGACTCTTCCGTTGCAAGATCGGCCATATGCAGGTTACTAAAAAAAAATTCACAAGCGACGCTATCATGAAAAATCTCTAAAGCTATGAAGCTCAGAGTAAAACAACCAAAAAGTTGAGTTAATTTGCCGTGGGTCCGTACAAATACTATTGTCACTAGCCTTAACAGCATCAATATCTGCAAATTGTTCATTAGCTCTAAGCTTCAAGGCTAATAAATGGCTAGGTCTTGCACTGTTAAAATAGTAGTTCTGCCTAACCTGGTGAGTAAGGAATTCGGAACACTGTTTGAGTAACGAGTTTAATTCCTTCTTAACTAGATTGCGCTGTAGTGCAGTGCCATCACTATAACGGAGTTGAAGTGAGTTGTCAAGGTGAGCAAATTCAGATTCTAGTTGATGCAATTTCTCCGCTCTGGCCCTATTCAGGGTGGGGGAAAACAGAATTGAGCTGGACCTTATGAAACCTTTGATGGTATTCCAAAACACTCTTGGGTCATTAACTGACCCCTTATTTATATTTACAAATTCCTCCAGTTGGGAGGTGAACTGAAATTTAAATGATTCACTGCATAATAGAGTATTATTGAAGCGCCATCTTGCAGCCCTGCTAGGCATAATTCTAAGTGATGCTGAACAGACCACTGCCTTGTGATCAGATAATGTAAATGGTATATGGACAACATCAGCTATTTCAGGCAAAAATAAAATCAACCCTCGAGAAAGACCTGTGTCTCACTGAATAACAAGAAAAGTCCTTAGCAGAGGGATTAATCAATCGCCATAGGTCCACAACACACGGCATTAGCCCACGCATGGAGAGCAAGGGAAGCCTGCCTGTGATCGCTGCTTTTCAACGCCAGGGATCTATCGATTTTATAATCCCATACTGTGTTGAAGTCAGCTCCAACAATAAACTTGAAATCCAGTGACTCCACCATAGTACTAGTCAACAAGTCATAAAACCCTTTGTCATAATTGTTTGGTGCATACGCAGAAACCAGAGCAATATTTTTGCCAAGGCGATTCTACCCTCTGGATCGGCTCAATCAGACGTCATATTTCAGTGTATGGCGGCAGACCACAACCACACCCCTAGATCTAGTATTAGCATCTGATGACGCAGTTACCTGAAAATATCTGTTAGCCAGACGGTAGATGTCTTTAGAGAGCAGGTGTGACTCCTGCGCAAGAGCTATGTCAGAGGCTTTCCTTAGAAGAAAAGCCAAAAATGTTGTACGTTTGTTTGGCAAGTTAAGGCCCTTGACATTTACGGTCAAAATCTTAAGTTTAGTCATACCTAATATAAAGGATGTAAAAGTAAGTGAGTGCTGCTATATAAGAAAGTATGGATAGCCCCTGGTCTCTGAATAAACCTCTCCCCCCCCACAAGAAAATTTATTACAACCCCTCTATCCCCCACCCCACAAATAACATTGCTAACTAACGTTAGTGTCACGTAAGGGTAAACGTAGCCGTATTATGCCGCCTAGTTGTTTACGAGGGCTAGGACCTCGGATATGTAAAAAGAGGGCTAAGGACACCAGGTTCGATATCTCCAGTCTACCAGTTAACCCACAGACAATGAAAACAGTTTTAGTCTTTTGGGCAGTTTATGTAAAACAGCATGGTAACAATGTTAAAAATGATTGCTCCACACGTTAAAAGGGATCGGAAAAAAAAGTGAGATAAAAATTGTGGGATTTTTCTATAAAATGGTTTAAAAAAATAATTCTTTTAAACACATTTTTTGTGTGTGCTTTATTTATTCACCGTTTTGTGTGATCATAGACTTTCAATCCCCACGTGATTTTGGTTTTTGTTTGGTTTTCCCATTTCCCCGTATTTCCCAGATCAGCTGAAGCGCAAAAGACCAAAATAATAATTCACTGGCCGCAGCGATTGTGGAATTACTTTTCACGGTTTTAGTAACGAAATTCACGAGCGAACTCGCTAGCGGGTATAGCTGTGCTGGATTGCTTACTAACTACTTCCATAAACATGCCTGCCGTGATTCCTCTGACAATGTGTTCTTGTTTACAGAGTCAGACAAAAACACCCTGTACCATCGAACATTTAACAAGGATGTTTGTTATTTTTCTGCTGAGCCCAAAAGACGAGGTCGTTGTCAAGCAGTGAAAGAAGCAGCAGTTATATGAAAGGGAATATCTTGAGTGCTTTCGAGTTCGATAAAAACCTGGGACAACAGCGCAGTCCTCCGTGAAATATGTTATGCTTTCAAGGAGAAATTCCCGATGATGTGAGGTAGGTAACGTGAATAGCCCCTCAGGCTCCAATGCACTGTATTCAGAGTCCTTGACTGACCTAACGTTATAATTGTTAAGGAATAAATCATGCTGCAGTATTTCCTCACGTGTGTTTAGGCATCTAAAACACGATGGTTTTATGAGCATTACAATTGACCATATGCCATAACGAAATTGGTTATCAGATCTCAACCTAAAGACATTAAATTTGAATATTCAGGAAATTCCACCACCAACATCTTATTACACCAGCATAGTGCTGGGTGACCGAAAGCCACCAAAACATATTTTATGGATCTTCTTGCATACATTCTGGAAGTGTCTTGAACATTAATGTGACATCATTCTACTACAAAAAAAGTGGAAAATGCCATTTTGGCGGATGCCAGAATCACTGATATGTATTCAGTTGGGTTGAAATAATGGTGACCGAAATGAACATGGAAGCTGGCTTACATTGTTTGTAGGCCTATGCATATCAAAGTGATGGTTTTGTGAGTGTGTGTAATAGTTTTTTAATGTATTCTATTACTGATGTATTCTGTGCACAGCTGCAAACTACTGATGGGTTGTGGCAACAAGCTGGTCATGCCAGTGTTAAGGGACGGCCAGCAACTTGATGCCAGTATAATCCAAAAAAATAATTAAGTTTAAGGCTCTATATGTGAGGCCCTCCAGATAACTTGAGGTATGTAAGGTTGAGTTTAAAGGTGCTATCTGTAACTTTATGCTATATGTAACTTTAACTATATGTACTGCCCCAGGGTTGCCTGATTTGACTGACTATCCAGCTAAGATAAATTGTAGTGAAAATCTGTCACAAACCACAGAAAACCAGCTGATTACAATCTGTTCCCATGCAATATGTTTGTTAGGTCATGCCTAACACACCTCCTGGACTTTTTCGAAGAAGCTACAAAGTGTGTTGACCTGAACCAGGCTTATGATGTTATATATTTGGACTTTCAGAAAGCATTTGACAAGGTACCACATGAGAGGCTCATTGCTAAAATGAAATCAGTAGGAATTGTAGGAGTAGTTTCACAGTGGGTTAAAAATTGGCTGCAAGGGCGAATACAAAGAGTAACAGTAGGTGGGGCCGAATCTGACCTCGGGGCTGTGGGCAGTGGTGTCCCGCAGGGATCGGTGCTGGGACCTCTGCTCTTCCTTATTTACATAAATGATCTGGATATGGACATTAGTAGCAAAATAGTTAAATTTGCAGATGATACTAAACTTGGGGGTTTGGCAAACAGTTTGGAATCGACTAAAGTAATCCAAGATGATTTAAACAAAATCCAAAAATGGGCAGATACATGGCAGATGACGTTCAATATTGCTAAATGTAAAGTTATGCATGTGGGAAATAAAAACATTAGACAGGAGTATTTTATGGGAGGACAAAAGTTAGTAGGTGTTCAATTTGAAAAGGATTTAGGAGTTGTAGTTGATCAAAGCCTATCTGCATCAAAGCAGTGTGCTGCAGCAGTGAAAAAAGCCAACAGGATGCTGGGATACATAGCAAAAGTATTGAGTATAAATCAAAGGAGGTTATATTAATGTTATATAACGCCTTTGTCAGACCGCACTTAGAATACTGTGTGCAGTTCTGGGCACCGCACTACAAGAAAGATATTGAAGCTCTTGAAAAGTCCAAAGAAGGGCAACTAAACTGATACCTGGTATGAAAGGTAAAAGTTATGATGATAGACTTAAGGCACTCAATCTATTTAAACTTAGCAAACGCAGACTTAGGGGGGATTTGATTAAGGTTTTTAAATTCCTAAAAGTGATTAACAAAGTAAAATACCAAAGATTTTTTAAGATAAGTGGGGTCAGCAGAACAAGAGGCCACAGGTGGAAATTAGTTAAAGGCAAATTCCGCACAGATATTAGGACGTTTTTCTTTACACAGAGAGTTGTCAATGCCTGGAACAGCTTGCCAGGTCAGGTAGTAGAGGCAGAAACGCTCGGGCTATTCAAGGCCAGGCTAGATGTAGTACTAGATGTTCTTTAGATTAGGACATGATGAGCCAAGATGGGCCGAACGGCCCGTTCTCATCATTATGTATTCTTATGTTCTTATGTTCTTAATATATCTTCACCTGCCCAAGGCCATCTTGTGCTGCACAATGAATTTGAAAGTAACCCAATTGTGCATATACCCCCCCATCTGTTATTATGTTTATATATTAAAGTTATGATATATATATATAATATACATATATAATATTTAACCAAACCCCAATCTCTGAAAAAAGCGGTGGTAAAAAGAATGGATGGCTTTTAAACCCCTGCGAACCCCTTCTAGTCAGGTAGTGAAATAGACGTGCTCCCAGAGGTTTAAAAGCCTTTAAAAGTAACCAACATGGAAAACTAAACAGAGAAGCAATTAGATAGCGTTCTTTCGCAAGTTAGTACATTGCACAAAATTCCATTATGTAGAACACTACAGCGCCTTTGTTTGAGGTACTTGATAGAATGACTTACTACGTGACATTAACTGCAGTAAATTCCCTTTTTAAGCCTTAAAATTTGAATGACAGTTGCCCAGAGGAGGAGGAGGAGGAGGTAGAGATGGGGCCGTCAGTCACCACCAGAGCAAGCAGACAACGACGTAATAACCACCCTGCCAGCG